>VYXB01002998.1:0-12786 GCA_013397135.1 Pachyramphus minor | reverse complement strand
TAGAATTACCTCTTTTTGCTCTTCCTTTTCATGTGTTACTATGAAAACATTTTTAGTTTCAGGAGTCACAGAAATCTGACTGAAGCTGCTTGAACTCTGCCACTGTTCTCTATGTCTTAGTCTGTCTCTCTGCAGGAAACAATGTAAAATAGTTGATTTTCCACATTTTTCCTTCCTGACAGTCATTCTTAAATTCAGAATTCTTTAAGAGAATCTAAAACATCCACAAAATTTGAAATCATAAAATCATAGAATCACAGAATGGTTTCGGTTGGAAGGGACCTTAAAGATCAAGTAGTTCCAACCCTCCTGTCACAGGCAGAGAACCCACTAGTATGTTTGTCTTTTTATAGATAATTAAATGATATCCCTAAAATGCTTGCAATAGAATGCTTTTTTCCTCAGTTTCAAATACTGTGCTTCTGAGGTTTCACTGGGCAGATGTATTATTCCCCAAGAAATACATTTAGCCCACAGATGGATTCCTGCATCCAATTAACCTTTGCAGTTGGACCCCAACAACCTCATACTTCCAATTACAGGCAGAGGACCTAAGCAATCCCAATCAGTTCTCAGTTGTTTTGTCTCCACAAATTCCAAGGAAGACCAGATTCCACTGCAGCAGTTTTTGTCATCAAATGCTTCTGGATAACATATTTCAAATGGCCACAGGTGATTCTAAGGTGATCAGCAATTTTTGCTTCTTTGAGAATTTGTCCAAAGATATTCCATTGACAATGCTTCCTAATATGACCAAAACCACAGGAAATGGATCCTAGCAGTCCACCTAGACACTGACCACTGGAGATGTTCCAAACCTACCCGTACACATTGCTCTGTAACCTTCTTTAGGTGACCCTGCTTTTTGCAGGGGGGATTGGACTGGATGATCTCCAGAGGCCCCTTCCAACCCAAACAATTCTGTGATTCTGTGAAAAGAGTTCCTATAGCTCCTATGTCTCACTGACAGTTCTGTGTGGATGTGACACCTGAAATATCTCAAACAGCCCTAAATGCCTATGTATGATCATGACAGTATAAATGTTTAACTCACATGAACAAAGACTTGAACTTTATCCTGCCCAATGCAAGAAAATCACAAGATATAAGGGGGAGTCCGAAGTATCATGGAGGTGAAAAGGTAATTAAAAAAAAATATTTTTTGTGGTGCTACTTTTATTTGCATTCCTTCTGGATTCCATGCAACTGCGAAGCAACTTATAAGCAGCAGAAGGGGTCTGTGTTAGAAACTATTCAAGTGCAAGGCAAAGGAGACAAAAAGAAGGAATGTCTGTCTTGATCAAATTTCATTTATCAGTTGACAGCAAAAGATGGAAACAAAACTGACCAAAGAAGAATTCTGGCTATCCATGAAGAGAATAGTGACAAAGTGGATATTCAAAATCTCTTTGGAAAATGAAGACTATTTGGTAGCCCTTGCATTAGAAGAGCAAAGAAAGTAAAATAGCAGAAATTACAGAAGGGATACCATTTATTGTTGAGTCTTTGAGATGGCAATTACAGAGGTAAGTTACAGTATTTGTCTTAAATATAAATAGTTCTTACCTGTTTTCTGTGGTCTGTTTCTGTGAATACAAAGTGCTCATCATCACTTTTGTCACTGTAACTCTCTGCTGCTACAATGGGAACACAGGTGCTGTGACTGCTGCAAAGATCTTTGTATTTCCNGTTGAACACCTTAAAATAGTTAAAGAAAGTTAGAGACACTACTGCTAACAGAAAAGACACTTCAGAAACCCTCAGTCTTGCTTCCATCAACCACTGCCATGAAATTATTTACTATTTTATTGCAATATTGTTATAGTATGACATGGCCCCTTCTGGAAGGAACGGCAGGAGAAAAAGGAAGGAAGTGAGGGTTTGGGTATATCAAATACATTTTCACCTACTCTGATGTCCATAACGTATGAGGAGATATGTTGAAAAACAGCAAAGATACATTTTAATAACACCACCATCAAAAAGGTTCCGATATGGACCAACAAACCAAGCAGATGAAAAGGAGGTTTTGTCTTCCAGTACATTTACATTGGATCTAGTACATGTCATGCAAACCAGAAAATCTGGGTATGGTAAAGTCTTGATAATACAAGGACAAGTTGATAAGCATTAAAAGCACTGAACAGTTTGGTTATTTGGTTATTTGGATCCTAGCAACACAAATGATGATAACATCAGACACCACATGATCAGAAGCACTGCACTTCTATACCATGGATAGCGGGAATAATTATGTATTGCTTCTACTTCTTGTGTGAGAAAGACAGAGAAAAGTGAAAAAAAAAAAAGAAGACAGAAGAAAAACATGTCAAGGGACATCCAGAAAAGAGAATAGTATGAGTACTCTTCAAATGATGAAGTTGGCCTCTGAAAAAATCGGTTGCCAGTGTAATTGGGTGCATTCAGTAGGGACTGGGAATCAGCTTAAAACTCACCACCAGGTTTCCTATCACCAGGACTAGCAAGAAAATGGTAATACATTTCCCTTTTCCAGCCACTTCCATACATTCCCACATCATTTCAATCCATTCTCCACATAATATTCGGAATACAATCAGGACTGAATGGCTGAAATCCTTCATATGCCAACGTAAATCCTTACTGGTGCTTATTTTATGGAATTTTTTTTCATAATCACTGCCCAAAAACTGCATTCCTACTACAGCAAAAATAAATACAGTGATAGCCAAAACCAGAGTGAGGTTACTCAGAGCACCAAATGAATTTAGAATTATTTTCATAAGAGTATTTAAGGCCGGCCAGGACTTTGCCAATTTGAAGATCCTGATCTGTAAATAAAACACAAGAGAAAAAAGGAAA
Source organism: Pachyramphus minor (assembly GCA_013397135.1). Lineage (NCBI taxonomy): Eukaryota > Metazoa > Chordata > Aves > Passeriformes > Tyrannidae > Pachyramphus > Pachyramphus minor. Next base: position 9,945 of record VYXB01002998.1, on the reverse strand, counting down.
TGTCAAGCACAGCCTAGAAAGCACAGTCCACATAAAAACCAGACCCTGCATTTATCATGCTGCTTTTACTGCAGTAATTATTTTACCCAAAAAGAAAACCTTTTATAGTTTGGATACAAAAGTGTTGTGCTTAAGCTCCGACAGTTAATGTTAGTGAGAGCAGAGAAGTATCAAAGGAAGGTTTCAAATTGTTTGTGCTAAATTAGATACAAGAGTTTGCCAGTCTAATAATATTAATAACAATAAAAAGAACAGGAATATAAACATCTTATGGGTACATGGATGAAGGTTATGAAAGTACTGAGTTTTGGGCTAGGTGGAATGTAAAAGACAAATACTTTTTCACACCTTTCATCAAATTGACTTAAAATAGGATCTGAAAAGCCAGAAGGCACCTACTCTATGTAACCCCATGAGCAAAAAGGAGGTATTCAGTCAAATTAACATTCAGGGCTCAGTCATGATACAAAGGCGAAACAGAATTCAACTGCATTTCTAGGTGTGAGGACTCTGAAATGCTATGAAGAATTTTGAAGTAATTAATCAATTTAGCATTATAAATATGCAAGAAAGACATAAACACAAAAGTAATATTATACAAAGATGTCTCAGAACTATTCCTCTTCCTCCCTAAAATGGAGAAAAGCCTCAAAGAGCCCTCAAGGCCAAGACTAAGCCCTGAGAAAAGCCCTAAAGAGCCCTCAAGGCCAAGACTAAGCCCTGAGAAAAGCCCTGTTATTTTACAAACCTCATCTCAAAAGGAAAAGTTGTGAAGGAATCTTTGTTATCCTTTGTTATCCTGCAAACACTCAGATAATATCTGCTGCTGATTGTAGGTCTGAAGTGTAGTTGAGCAGTGCCACTGTACAGACCTAACAGAGAACCAGTGAACTCTCTGCTGGGCCAGATCTCCCTGGGAGCACACTGTGCCAGAGGATTTGTAGTATCCAATATACACAGTATAATAAACATATTGAAAGTATTCTTTAATATTAATTTAATATTCACTTGAATGAAATGTTCATGTTTGCTTACTATTTACCAGCAAAAAGAAATTATTTAATAGATTCATTAAAGTAATGAGAGAGTATTTCCCTCTAATCTTTTACAAATCTGTAGCATACATGTGCTTTTAAAAAATAAAAAAGAAATCATTACCAGCCTGAAAGGTGACAGATTAGTCCCGAAGCTCAGGAGGCCAATCAAAACAACCAAGCTATCAAATACATTCCACTTGTCCTGAAAATAGTAGTAAGGATCTAGAGCAATGATTTTCAAGATCATTTCTAATGTAAAAATCAGGGTGACGACCTGGATGGACAAAAAAGAAATTCAGAAAAGGTCACTGAAGAAGTCTGTCTCCTTATAGGACTGTTCCAGTATAAATACAGGGTTATAACTCCATATTCACCCTAACATAGGCCTCACTTGCCTGGTCACTTATAGTAATCAGTTTTCTGGTTTCTGGTAACATGCCAGGGTGCTCCAGAGCCATGAATATGGTATTCAAGATAATGCAAACTGTGATAAAGAGATCAACAAATGGATCCAAAATCACCAATTTCACCTTCTCTTTGACTACTCTCCAGAATGGACAACAATTCCAAATTAGACACTTTAGAGCAAAATGCTTCCAAGATGCAGGACATTTCATTTTTGACCCTAGCAGAGAAAGAGGAAAAGTGACATATAAAAAATCCTATGTGGAATATCATCAGAAAAAGACAGTCAGAGAAAAAATTGGAAAGAAAAATCAATCTCATGTGAGCAGAATGGCATCATTGAAAAAAGTTGTTTCACTCTTACTACACAAATTAATCACAGGCTAATGCAGGTCCCCATCAACAAATCTCATAATGACAGAAACGGAGGAAATTACCAACCTTTTTATATGTTTATTATTCTTTACTGTGAGGCTGCTGAGGCCCTGGCACAGGTTGCCCAGAGAAGCTGTGGATGCCCCATCCCTGGGAGTGTTCAAGGCCAAATTGGATGGGACTCTGAACAACCTGGGATAGTGGAAGGTGTCTCTGCCCATGGCAGGGGGTAAGAATGAGATGATCCTTAATGTCCCTTCCAACACAAATATGATTCTGTGATTACACTATTAAAGGATGATAAAGGATCTGCACTAAGGAGAGAAATCACTGTTTCTGGGAAAATGACAACCTGTGTCCTGTGAGTTGAATCTGTGCATCCACAGGTGTCCATAGCTGAGGACAGGGTTATAAGTGAGGCTGGAAGGGAGCTCAGGAGATCCGTAGTGCAACCCCCTTCTCAAAGCAGGGTCAGCCATCAGGTCAGAGACTGAACAACCTGTTCCTCTGAAAATGGACAATGTTTCTGCTTACACACACTTTCAAATTCTCTTCTTTCAATCAAGTTGGTCAGGCATGATTTAGCCTTGGTCAATGTGAGTTACAGTCACAACTACATGAGACATGAGAATATTTAGTTTCCTGAAATTTACATTTGCTGCATAATTTCCCCTAGTGGCTTGTGGAATAATGTTGAGTGTTTGAGACAGGTTGATCTCTCAGGTCACATTACACAATCCTGTAACAAAAACAGGAAAGAATGACTTACCTGAATTATCTGTAAGAATAGTGGCTGCACTCATTAACCTCTGTCTTCGGAAAGGATCATTAATAGAGTCCACTGACACATCATAGGACAGCAGGATCTGCCTCTTTGGTTAGAAAGACAACAGAAGAGAATATACCAAGGGAATAAGAAAAAGTGGCCATACAAAAGTTATGTCCAGCATGAGATAAATGTGCCTTTTTAAATACACATTGAAGCGAAGCTTTGCTTTGGTGACAATAGATAAAACAAAAAATTACAACACTATCAGGTATTTGCTTTTGAAGACAAAGGGATTTTCATCAAACCAGTAATTTCTTCATGAAGTTGTTTCCTTCTGAAACTATTTAATAACAGTAATCCTATCCTTATGGAAGAAGTATAGAAATATTAACGGGGAAGCAAAAAGAATCCTTCCATCTTTCCGGTGACTGATGGGAAGAACAAAAACAACACTGGCCATCAGTTTGAATAAACTATTGCCTATTTAACGGTGATAATTATTGGTTCTTAATAAATAATGTACCTTTATTAATATGAAAAAGTAGTTAATCACAATTATTGTTTTTTCCAGCACGACCAGGCCTATCTAGATCTCTACTAATACTGAACTGCCCTAAACTAGGAATGGCACTACTTTTGTTTTCATTAGAAGCTACAGACTGCTCAACTGAGTGCTCCTGATGTGAACTCAAGGACAGACAGGTCAACACTTGTATCTTATGGGATACACTGAATTATTATCAAATATTCAGATCATGACACATTAACACACACACACATTGTCTCAAGATTAAGTAGACAATCATAAAACATGGGCTGCAATGAATACTTGAGGCTCTGAGACAGAGAAAATCAGGAAGAATTTCAGAGAAAGTTGGAAGGGTATTTAAGTAAGGATATACCATTTCTTCAAACTTTGTTGATATTATGATTTTTATTGGCATATTCTAGAAAACTGTTATTCAGGGAATCAAACTCATATTTTTGGCCTCAGGGGTTTAATTATAATTATTTCTCTTTGTCATTCTGATATTTTAATCAAAAAATAACCAAAACTTAGCTGATATGAACTGTCATAGAATGGACATATCAAATTAATTTGCAATATTGTGCTAAAATGCTTATTTTTCTCTATATACTTTTTCTGAGTCTAAAAGGCTCATTTAGACTATTCTAATCATGTCCCAGTTAACAGAGCATCCTTTCATTCCTTTCTATAATGTTTGGTGTATTGTAGGACAGAAACACATAAAAATTTGTGTGCCAGCCTGACTAAAGTCCTTGATCTTCTTATTGAAATTCACAGCTGTTCAGAAACATTCAGAGTTAGTGTTTCTAGAAAGGACAAGGGTGTTCACCAACATTGACCTGGTTGCTGCTGCTCATCTGTCTTTAATGGAGGGAAACAACTGGGGAGGAGAAACTGGGATTTAAAATAGGGATGTGCACCAGAGGAATGGTCCATTCAAGTCTTTATAAACTGATTAAGTCCTATGAAAATGTTTCTACCTGATATGCTTTTTTCTCTTTGACTTAGTGTCTTAAGCCTCTTTTTGTGATGAAAGTAGAGAGTACATTGTTTGAAGAGTCCTCAGCTGCAGGAGAGTCACCACTAATTGCCACATTTGTTGTAGATTGTATTTATTTGACTAATAAAAGAACTCTACGTCAGAACATCGCACCCTGCTTGGATTGCGCTCTAGGTTTTCCTTTCAATTTTTTTCCTTTTTTTAATGTGAATTTATTTCAATATGAAATAATAACATGTACTACTGACAGCCACGTCCAACTTCCCTTTCAAGTCCAAATAGTGCTGTTTCCCTCACATCCCAAAATACAATTTTCAGATTTGATTTAAAAACTAAGTTAATCCAATGAATGCAAGAAAGAAAAAAAATAAAACAGAGGGGAAAAAAACCACAAAGACAGAAAGCTTTTCTGTTCATAGAATTGTCATATCACATGCAAGTCTCATGAATATATTTTCTGTTTCAAATACTTACAAGCTTCTTGTGGCAGTGACCAGGTTGTGAATGAAATATTTGCTCCTCATTCTCCTGATCACCTATAATTAAGTTTTGTCTTAAAAGAGGTGTTTCTTTATTAATCTCTTTTCCTTTTGAATTTTTCAAGTCAACAACTGGCATTTCAGACCCAACCTGCAAGGTCTTACTGCTTTCTCCTGCAGCCAACTCCTGTAAAAAAATGAGCCAAAGGTCTGTCTATTAACACAAGGCAAATGCCAACACGTGAACAAGGATACAGTTTTTACTCATGAGTTTTTACTCATTAAATTATTTTGCTGTCTGAATGCTTTACACTAACAATTCCTAGCTTTGAAATATTAAACTGCTATAAAAAGACAGAAGTACAAAATGCTCTTTATAATACTGAAAGACCAAGCAGGTTTACTTGTCAGCTACTTTAATTAAAGTTTGCCCTTGTCACTTTAGATATTGCGTTTTGTCTCTGAATTACAGAATATTATGGTGTATCCTTTTCCTTCCCTTTTCTTGCTCTGAAAACGACCTCGAGTCCAAAGACAACAGAACACTGAGGACTCAATCTAAATCCTAAGATGTTCAACTTTTCTTAAATACTAATCCTGTCAAAAGGAAAATAGAAAGAAGAGAAGTTGTGTCCAGCTCTGGGGTGTACTCCAACATCAGCAGGATATGGACCTGTCCAAGGGCATGAAGACGCTCCAAGGGCTGGAGCACCTCTGCTCTGGAGACAGACTGAGAGAGTTGGGATCATTCAACCTGGAGAAGAGAAGGCTCCAGGGAGACCTTAGAGCCCCTTCCAGTACCTTAAGGAGCTCCAAGAGAGCTGGAGAGGGACTTTTTGCAAGGGCAGGTAGTGACATGACAAGGGCTATTCCTGCTCTTGTCAGCTGATAAACCTCCTGAATGCAGTCACTCAAAAAGAGGCCTGACATCCCTTAAACTGCAGAGCACAGTGGCTCTTGCAAGGCTTTTTAGTCAGGCCTGAAATCTATCAGCATTGGAACTTCCAACTTTTGGAACTGCAGAAATGACAATTTTTCTCACGGATGCAAATGTATCCACTCATATTTCCTTCATGAGACTACGCAGTAGTAGCAAGAAGGAATACCCAGAGAAAGGAACTTCTCTCCACAGCAAAAATGGTAGTGTACAAGAACGGGGAAAACCATGGAATGCAGCACCTATGCAATACCAGAAAAGCTACAAACTTGCCAGCAAGACATTCCTATACAATGTCAGGTCTGCAAATCCTAAAATTTAATGATGGCTTTTTGTATCACAGAAATGTTTATATATTCAAATACATATGTACATACAATCATGCATTTATACAGACACAAAGAGTACTGAAGTGTGTGAAAGTATTCTAAGAAGCTCATGTTCAATTCTAAGCATCATTTCCCTAATTCACATACAGAAGAAAACATATATGTAATAATTTACAAACCTGTTCTTTCTCTATAATTTCTTGGGCATCCTGAAGTAGTTTTTTCTTGGCCTCTGTTTCAGCAAGACTAACTCTGTTTTGCTCTTCATATGCCATTGTTACCACAGCCAAGATCAGATTGAAGAGATAAAATGAGCAGAAAAAGATGACTCCCATGAAAAACAAAATGCAGGTCACTCCAGATGTACGAATAGTCTGTGAGGAAAAGGTAAAGGTTGTGATATATTCTTAAAAAACTAACATTTGCAATATGATTTCAAACAAACTTTACAATTTTTTTTAAATGGTAGCAGAGGAGATGGCTCAAAATTAAGCTCTGATACTTTGAAGCCCAAAAACCACATGAGCTTCAAATGGCAAGTAGAAGATATATCCATTCTAAAGAAGTCCTTAATAAAGGCTGATGGAAAAAAAGTTAAAATGGACAAAATGTTGCAGACCAAGGCAGAGGATAATTTTTGTCCAGCAAAGGCACTGCAAATACGTCAGAGAGCTGTCTACATGCATTTTTATATCATTTCTGCAAAAAAATCCCACCAGAATTGAGAAGTTACATTCAACTCTCTGAATCAAAACATCAAGCCTCCAAATTTTTAGTACCAGTTGTCAAAAATGATCTGAAACTAAAGTGTTGAGCCAAAAGGTTTGGTGAGGAGTCAGGGCTTAAAAGGAAGAGGAATGGAGAAGGCAATAGGTCCTCCTGCTCCCTGCAGCAGCCGTGAGCTCACTGGCTGGATCTGCTGTATATCCCAATCCTTTGGTGGTTCCATGCTGATATTTCACTCTTAACCACTGAGCCCAGTGTGTTCTCCTACTGAACTATGGGCATTCACAGCAGGATTGCTCCCGTTCGATGTCCCTTACAGAAGGTGTTACAACTTAGGCACTGGAACCTACTTCCTTAATATTTACACGGATTTTGAAGGAAATGTGGTGTCAGTAATGTTAAAACCAGTAGAGATTTTTCTAGTGGCTCTGAATTGCATGTGTGAAGTCATTCTAGCAGGTAATAAAAATACCCACTTGTCTGTAGAGACGCTCCCAGTAATCCTGTGTCATCAGACGGAATACAGAGAGGAAGGCCCAGCCAAAATGATCAAAACTTGTATAACCAAAGTCAGGATTCTGCCCAATCTTCTGGCAGGTATAGTTTTCTGGGCACTCGTTCCTAACCACAAAATAAATATTAAACAATAATTACTTGGAGATTTAATGGCACCTGAAAGCACCCAATAGACAACACCAAATTTGTTTAGTTTATCTGAAAGTCCATTCCATTATTCCTCAATTTATAACATTCTACCTTACCATTACATTCCCAGTGGTTAGCAAAAAAATACATACGTAACTGGTTGCATCCTTGTACTTCACTTCATTCTCTTCCTGATGTGAAATATTTGGCTTTTAATTTAATGACCTCCTCCTGAAAAATCATCACTATTCCTTTAGACCAGAAATAAAACCACAGTACATCTGGAGGAACATACTAAGAAAGTACTAAAACTGTCTTGTTCACTTACTTGGGATTTGAACTGGGCTCACAGAGCAATATGTCAGAAGAGCCATTCATTCTGTGGCAGATATCTATTAGAAAAAAAACAAGGAATCACAAAATCAGAAGCTCTCAGTTTCCACAGCCTGCTGACAGGAAACCACACATTTACTGCACTTTATAAACACCCTGATGGATCAAAGCTCTGGGAAGGATTCTTTCACAACAGAGGACGTATAGGGCTGATTCTCAGCAGATCTGTCTCTGTGACAGATTAACAAAAAATAGCAACTATTTACTGTCACATGTTGTGACGTGTCACTGTCCAAACACCCTATATAAGTCATTGTTCATTGGAATGAAGCCGGTTCTGTCACCTGTCCGACCTGTAGCTGCGTCTGTGCCTGGGTTATTTATATTTTATCATATTCCAAGTCTGAAATTCACTAATTTCACATTCGCTCATCCCAGAGACTTCATGTTAATGCTGGTGCTAATGGAAGGGTAAACCTTCTTGGGAGAAATGCATGAAACTATAGTTTAACATCTCCGTGAAAAATCAAGACAAACATGGAAAGATACACAGACTATGTAAAGGGAGAAAAGAGTAACATTTACCTTCATCACTTGGTACATATATCTTGGGATCCTTACATAATGAGTCATTGTACGCAGTATTGTTGAGGACACATTTGAATCTTAAATTGCCCATAAAAAGCTGGAGGCCAATTAGAGCAAATATACTCAAGCAAAATACAGTCAAGATCAACACGTCAGCAAGTTTCTTAACAGATTCAACAAGTGAATTTACGATGATTTTCAGACCTAGAAAAACAAAATTCAGTAATATGAAAAAATGAGAAAAGGAATGCAATGACATTCCCATATGACAAGACACAGCAGTTACAAGTATGTTAAAAACAATCCAAGTAAATGGGTTTGTAATTTCTGAGTATTAAATGAAGTAAAACAAAGCATAGGAGTGAGTAAAGCACTTTCCCTTAAATTTCCCAATCATAACTTCTTTAGTTTCTGTTTAGTACTCACACTAATCTTGCTATCTTGCAAATTCTAAATTAAGATGGTATCTTAATAAAGTCTTACAAACTTTAATGAGCATGGACAGATTTCTGTGCTTGATTAGCACTAAACAAGTACTTCACCCTGTGCCAAATACACATTACAATGACAATGAGGGTGACTGTTATCCTGGGCTGCATCAGGCAAAGCATGGTCAGCAGGTCAAGGGAGGTGATCATTCCTCTCTACCCAGCACTGGTGGGGCCACAGTTGGAGTACTGACCCTAGTTCTGGCCCGTGCTCATCCTGGAAAGTCCAGCAAATGGCCACAAACATGGTGAAGGGACTGGAACAACTCTGCCACGAGGAAAGGCTGAGCTGGGCCTGGCCAGCCTGGAGAAGAGGGCTCAGGGGGGGATCTCTTCCATGGATGCACATATGTGAAGGGAGAGTGCAAAGAGGATGGATCCAGGTGCTTGTGCCCAGTGCCAGGACCAGAGGCCGTGGGCACAAACTGAGACAGGGGATGTCCCATCTGAACATCAGGAAACTTTTCTACTGAGACGGTGACTGAGCACTGGCACGGGTTACTCAGGGAGGTTGTGGAGTCTCAATCCTTGGAGATTCACAAAAGCTGTCTGGACTTGGTCCTGGGCAACCAGCTCTCAGTGACCCTGTTTGAGCAGTGAGGCTGGACCATACAACGTCCAAACCTGTCCCTCTCAAACTCAACCACTCTGAGGTTCTGAGAAAATGCCTTGTATATAAACTAAAGACCAATATTGAGGCAGAATAATTGAATCTGAGATATGATATAAGCAGACAGTGATATACAGGATTTTTCGTAAGTAAAAAAGTCAAATTATATTTGATCTCTGTTCTCTTCAATGACTATGAAAGGAAAAGTATTTTGTGTGGTTTTGACACTGAAATTAAACACTTTCTATATTTAACTCCTGATATAATTCCATAGAAAGATTTTCAAATGAGTTTTTGCAGGAAGAAACTGAAATTATCCTTTGGTATCCTAATTAGAGAGATGACTTGGAAACATATCGAGTATCTGGATGGTACATGCAACATGCTGCTGAAAGTATTACACTGAATCCAGATAGTGGCTGTGGTCAGTAAGGAAACAAATGAAAGTTTCAGATATTATGAAGTCAACATTCTCAGGAAGAAACCAGAGAAGATTAAGCTAGTGAATTTTAGCAAGCTAATTAAGCTAATGAAACAGAAATATGGTAGTATAATCATATTATGTTAAGAGAATTCATCGAATAGAGGAGGCAGCTCCAGGAAGACAAAGGTAAAATGATCAAGGCATCAGCCTAGAGTAAAACTGAACATTAGTGATGGGATTAAAAATGTTGAAAATAAATTTGCCTTTGTCA
>VYXB01002997.1:107731-152366 GCA_013397135.1 Pachyramphus minor | reverse complement strand
CTAGGTGGTATCCACTGGGGGTAAGTCATAACATGGCGTTAAACACTTCCAGAGATGGGACATCAACTTCTCTGGGCAACCTGTTCCAATGCCTCACCACACTGTGGTAAAGAATATTTTCCTAATATCCAACCTAAACCTACTCTCTTTCAGTTTGAAGCCATTTCCCCTTGTCCTATCACTACATGCTCTTGTAAACACAAGTCCCTATCCATCTTTCTTGTAGGCCCCCTTCAGATTGCTATATGGAAGGTTGCTATATGATCTCCCCAGAGCCTTTTCAAGGCTGAACAAATCCAATTCTCTTGGTCCTTACTCCAGGAGAGGTGCTCCATTCCTCTGCTGTGTTGGTGGCCCTCCTCTGCACTTTCTCCAACAGGTAGATGTCCTTCCTGCACTGGGGACCCCAGGTCTGGAAGCAGTACCGTAGTTCAGAGAAAGGGCACGTGTCAAATGAGGTGTCAGTGCCTGAGAGAAAAGCCCTTGTTAAGGACTCAAAGTTAAGTTGCTCCCATTTTATGTCCAATTCAGGATTGGACTCTTCCAGATGCTTTACATTGAAGGCAGACTTCATTGCCTTTCATGTCATTACCACAGGCATGGCAATGCCCCTGGAAGTCATAGAACTTCTAGAGAAATACAGTGAGAAGAGATCACCATATCATGCAAAAACCATACAGTGTATCTCTCATGTCAGAGTCCCTCTGTACCCAGACAGCTAGGACTGTCAGGCAGAAAAGAATTATGGTATGCTCCATAGGTCTCAAACATTTCAGTGCCACACTGGGGGGTCAGTATTTCAGTAAGGGATAACAAGAGAAACCTAAATGCTCCAGGATAATTTCATGTCCTTTCTTCTCAAGAAAGGGCTTCTTCCACAGTGCGAACAAGTGGGTTGGGAAAAGAACAACAATTGCAATGAATTCAAAGTGCAGAAAATAAGAAGATTGTTTTTGTCTTTAAAATTGCTGTTTGCTTATTTTTAATATGACAGGTACCGTCAGCTTTGTGACAGTTTTCTGCAGCCATTTTTCAGCCAAAATTAAGCCAGCCATTTGTTGCCTTTCTTCTGGGTGTTCCCCTACAAAGCCACTACATTCCACTTGCGTACAATTCCACCAGGTACCTAACTTCAACTGCATCAGACTTTTTTTCTTCAGAATTAAAACTGGCATGAGGCCACACAAAACTCAGTTCACAATTTTCTCATGTTGTTACCACTGCACGTTAATATATTAAACAAGTTCTTTGGAAAGCTGTGCAGGATGGTCAACAATGATTTCTCTGGTGGACTGAAATTCAGCTTCAGAAAAACCTATTTTTGAAAAGCGGTAAAAAAAAACAAAACCAAAAAAACTTAGTTGATATGCTACAACTCCAATGGTGATCCATCAAGCCTGTACATGCGTGTTCATATTTTTCCAGCTGCAGGCATGCCCAGACTGAAGTATACAAACACTTGTCGCAGGATCAGAAATTTTACTTTTGCATTAAGAAATGCCTGACCTAGAACCAGGCCTAGTAAAATTTAGTCTGGCGGGAGAGTGCTGCCTGTGTTTCACATGGAACAATTTGCTTTATAATACCATTTTCTCCTACTCTTTCTGACATGGTAAGTGAAGGGATCCTTGACAATCTTTGTCCTCACACCACATCTCTCACAGCACTGCACAGTAGCAGTTAGTATGACTGACTACGCCAAGCTATAATCATCTTGCCTCCCTCCTGTGCAGCCAAGATCATCTTCCCTCTCTTCCCTCGAGGTTATTCTGAGCAGCTTACAGCTATCAGTCTGCAAAGCTGCACTCTGGGACACTCCACTGAACCCAAGTGCTAGAGACAAGGCCCACGACAGATATGGAGGAGCATCTGTCATTTCTCCAAGCTCAAAATCCAGACACTTTGCCTTATAAAACAAACCAGATCATCTATCTGGGCTGATGGAGTACAAACCAGTGAGTCTAAGTAGGCCAGAGCACAATGCATTAGACCTTGAATAATGTACTGTTTTCTTCCTAACTATTGTTTTTAGATAAGCAGTGTCATAATAAATAGACCTAAGGAAAAGTGTTCATTTTTCATCTGCAGAGTAACACTCCAGATCGAGTGTTTTCTGTTTGACAGCCCTTTTCTCCTACTCTCCTCACCTATCAAACTTCTTTCCAAAGCAAACATCCTTTCAGTCCATTACCATTGTATATTCTTTATATATGTAGGTCAAGCAGGTAGGAAGCACTGGAAGAGACCTATGGGCTATGGATGCCAGTGCCCTGCAATCACACACACATCTTCATAAATGTATTGTGCTCTGTCTTAAAAGCAGTTTGCTTTTTCTTTGCAGTCTCTGTGTTGGAAATCCTTTGCAGGGTCTCCCTGCTCTTAACAGGAGCCTCTTTAATTTCAGGTTACACTTTTTTCCTCTTTTTTTTTTCTTTTTTTTTTTTTTTTTTTTGTGATAGCTTTTTCTTTCAGTTGTAATGCCATTTCACTCTTGATGAATAGACATTTGAAGTATTTTCAGACAACATTTGGATCTGCTCTTGGTCTGCCACCTTGTAAGATTAAAAGGATGCAGGCTTTTCTTACATGACAAGTTCTCCATCCCCTTGTTTTTCCAGTCTGCCTGGTAGGCCCTTCTCCCTATCAGTCCCATTTTCAATTAAGATTTTTGAACACAGGTGACCAGGTTTGTACTCACTATTTCAAGCGAGGTCTCACCAGCGCCTTGTATAACGGCAGCAATACTTCCCTGTCTCTGCAATAAATGCCTCTCCTGACACATCCTGTATCACATTTGTCTTTTTCATGGCTGTCTCCTACTGGCACACTGAGCCTAGCTAGGACTCCCAGCTCCTTTTCCTCCTCTGTCATTTCCAGATGATGAGCACCTGTGAAACCAGGTAAAGCAGAAAGGTCAGCTACACAAGGACTGCTCCTACTGCATCTCTCTATTTAAGACTGCTCAGAGGAAGGAGGAGGCATAAGTGAGTCTGTAACAGCTGTCACAGCAGTTGTTACAGCCAGCCAAATCCTGTGAACACCTTCCATTCCCATTCACTGAGCACCCCCCAAGATCAAGACCAAGCCAGGAGCAAGAGCATCTCTTGAGTACTGAACACCGGCTTCAGGAAGGTTCTCAGTGGGGGAGGAAGGAGTGAGAAAATAGCAGCAGAGTCACATATAACCCGCAAAAACCCTAGAATTGATATGATGTAGAGAAGCTCTTCTGATGAATAGCTGGATGAAATAAGCTAATTTGCAATGGAGGTGGGATTTCTTTTAATCAGGCAAAGACGTGTGCATAGGGAAATGGGAGGATGTCATTAACGTTACTTCGGAAAAAATATTTTCAGTGAAATATTAACATCACTGTTCACACTTAGGAGATTATACTGTAAAATGACCAGATTTTTTTGGATAATATTGCTTCATGTGTTGGTAACTATCCTCATTATTTCAACGCTATTTTTTTGTAAGGAGGCCAGCCATGCCATCATTAATATCCTAAGAGGATTTGTGTTTATTTATCCTAAAATGAATACAAATTAGATGTCACACCTAATACTTTAAAGCCATGCTGAAACACAAGGAAGTCTATTATCTTGATACCATATATTTTAGGATTTTTTTTTCTCCCCACCTCAGCAGAAGACTGGCAGTTTATAACACAGCAGTGCAACTGCCTCATTTGCACATTTCCACTGCTTGATAAGGGGTTGAAATGCTTGATTCCCCAGAGGTCCTCCTTGTTCTTTTCCCAACAGAAAATGTCTCTCTATATTTCAATACAGCTGTGACATATTTTTCTAAATGATAGCTAGCCTTTAGATAATGCCTTTCATGCAGAAGAACATAAAACCACTTTATACAGGGCTCATGCAAATCACTTCACTAGATGCCAGTCAGCAAAGAGCGCAGGCTGGAATGAGAAGCAGAGCAACCCATTCCATACAACACCTCTTGCCCATGGTCCTGGGACCAGAGTCCTTAAGTATCATTTTTTTTGTCACAAATGCATTCTAAATTACAGTAAAAAAAAATCAAGACACAATTGTTGAAACCCTCTGAAGTTTCTCTAAGCCATACTGGACAGATAATCAAATGCATTCAAATATACAGCCAAAATTCCATATTCCTTTTGCTAAGGAAATGAGGCAACACCTTTGATCACTAAATCATAGTGACTTTTTTTTCAATGCCAATAGTGTTGTCTAAATCCTGGCCTCTAATTGCAGCCATATCACTTATTTCCATTTATGGCATTACTGTCCATTGTGCTAGAGCATATTTGTTACAAGATTCTTCAAGAATAACGAAAATAAACTGAAGATAATTACTGCTTCAAGCACTACTACTGGGGTATTTTTTTAAAGAACAGATTTGATTGAAAGGTAAAGATTAAATTCCTCCACCCCTTCTTTTATTTGAAAAGAAGGTGTAATACAGATGCTTACCTTGATATGACATTAAAAGACAGTCTGGGTCAATATAATTACTGTAGAACAGCAGAATTTCTTAAAAAATCCTTAAATGTTTGTACTTACTGATTTTACCTTTCAGATGCATTTTAGCACTCTCAGGTAATCAGTTAAATCCAAACCACAGATGCACAGGTAACTGCTAGACAGTCTCTCCCTTTATTTGTACACTATGCATATCACAGCTTAATCCCTGCCAAAACAAGGAAAAATGTATTTCCGCAACAACATTTTAGAACATAACCATGTGAGTCAAAGCGACCCCACAGAAGAGCTTCTTTGCACTCAATGGCAGGTTTATGGACATGCTGTAAACGTCAGACTACACCATTTTTAATAATAAAAAAAGGCACTATAATACTGTTTCCTTGTAACTAGGACAGAAAATCATTTGGTAAGAGTAAGAACATTTATTGGTTTTGACATAAAAATTTCTTGCTGTGCAGTGGAAATGCTGTAGTCCAAATACTGGAAGAAACATGAAATCTCAAGGGCTGTGTTCAGTAACTCTTTGGTCAAAAGCAGATGTGGCAGGTGCATTATTTAAGAGCTTGTCAGATATGATCTTCTACAGCACGTTACTCCAGGATTCATCTCCTGCTATGCTTGGGAAGGGAATCTCATGTAAATATATGGCAGAACTGGCTGGCTGAACATCAAGCCTGAACTGCCCAATCCTCCTCAACGCAATGTATGGTCACTGCAGAATGTTAGTATTGGAAAAGCTCTCCAGTACTGCATGCAACTACCCTCCCATGTAACTACCCCATGTAAGAGCAGCTCTTCAGATGAGCTGCTGAAAAATTTGAAGCTACATTTTTCTCGGTAGCCATACTTGAGGTTTGAAAGTCTTTTTGTATTGATGTATTCAGTGTTAATTTGGTGCCATAAAGATGTAATATATTCAATGCAGTGTGGTCCAAGCTACTGCTTTGATTTTCCTGACTCCTGCACACATAGAGAGACTTGAGTTTATTTTATTTACTTTATTTCACAGCACAAATCCTTGAATAGAAGCTAATCACCTCAGTAGGGATAATCACAAAAAAACATGTCAGTAGAAATCCAGAAGAGGCTCAAAGGATCAAACTGTTTCAAATAAAACAACAAAGAAACAAACAAAAAAACCCCAAATGGAACACACTCCCCTCAGAAAAAAACACAACATCCAAACCAGTCCAAATGGGTCTATTTGGTCCTCTTTGCCTACTGTGGTGAGCTAGATTTTCATCTGTGTAAACCACGGGAGCGTTGTTGTCTGTAGCACAGAAGAGCTCATTTGAGAAAAGAATCTGACCTGTGTTTCTGTATAGGGTAGTCCAGACATATGAAGGCCTGTACCGCTCCTTTCCTATTTCTCCCACACACCTATCAACATTTCAGGAAGAAGGAATTTTCTGTGTGCTTCAGGTACCAAGTTAAAACGAAACACAAAAGCCAATTTGAACTACTCCAGCACAGACTTAAAAATCTCTCATACAGGAAAACCATAGCTGATAAAATAAATCTTATTTTCTTTTTATGTAATGGAGTAGCTTAAGAAACAGGAGAGAGGAATCACTTTTGGCTAAAAACAAACAGGAGAAATATAATTCAAAGTTGCCTATCTTTAGAAAATACCATTTTGATGGGAACCCAGTCAGAAAAGATGTAAAAATCAAAAATAAATGTCTTTCCTAATAAATCACTGTACTAAACAAAATCTGAGATGCAAAGATTAGAGAGAAAGCAATGGTTGTACCTCAGAGTATGGTATGTTGGCCACATGTTTGTGGCACAACACACATTAGTAAAAAAACCATTTTACACAAAATTGTGCTGTGCAGTGGCAAGTGAAACTAATGAATGCAAAAGAAAGGTGACCCTATGTCTACGTAAATGAAAATGCGGACGTAGCTCTATACCATCTTTCACTTGCACTCAGCTCTGAAGAGAAAAAATTAGTATGACTACACATTTAACTACAGTAATCCTGGATTAAAGCATTTAATTCCTAGACTATTTACAAGCCATTAATACACACATTAATAGGCAGATAGATGGTGGGCTGCTCTAAAAATATTTTGCTGCTCTAAAAATATTCTGCTATCAAAACTAGCTCTGGTACAAATTCAGGTGTATACAATGTTTTATTCTTTTTAAAGGAATGCTTTATGTTAGATGTTTAAAGTAATGTCATGCTTGAAGTACTACATAAAAATATAACATCCTCTGCAAATATTAAGTAGGTCATTTCTCTTTTGTTAGTAAATGGAATACTCTCTAGCCTTTTAAATTTTTGAATGCTTTTGAAAAGAGTGTCTCCATTATGTTTATAACAGGTAAATTATGCTTCTTCAGACAAGAGTAAATAATAACAGAGGGTATTTGTACCATGTTTACTTTTATGGAGCATTATTGTATTAAGTAACACATAATCTCAATATGAGTGAAAACATACATTATTCTGGCGGACAACTGGAAAACTCTTCACTGTTAACTCTAAAGAAACTGATAGCTCTAGAGGAAACTTGACCCTAGTCTTCTCCATCAACAAGTATTACTCAATCACTCACAGTAAAGGTAAATGATTCTATCAACTTAAGCCTTGTTTTGACATTTCAAAAAACCCCAAAACATTTCTCAGCTTGGGTTCATGTACCAGCAGTCAAGACAGGCTGGCATATCACAAGACAACAGGCTTGCATTCCTGGGAATTTCCACCATGCACAATATCACTTTTCAGAAATGGTTATCGGACAATTATTTAATTCCAGCTTTCCCTTGGATTTTTTCCATTTCCATTTTTTCTGTTACAGACAGCATAATTCCTTCCCCCCACTGCCTCCTACCTCCTAATAGCATATAAATTAGTTTGCCCTAATTCACTTTAACCTGAGTCCTAATTTCACAGCAGCTAGGCTAAATTCTTGATCTAAACCCAAATGTAGTTGAAGAAGCCTATCTATGGGCGTGAACAGACTTTAGGTCTGGATAGGGAAACCCAGGTGTGATGTTGCAGTGCAACACTACTCCCCAAATCCTGCTGAACTCTACATACTCCAGCAGGCATGTGAGCAGGAATGGTCCCCAATTTCACTGTCTTCAAGATATGGGATAACATAAAGCTTTATGTCAGGTGGACAACTACACAAATGGGAGGTGGCAAACTCCCAGGTGACCCAGCCAAAATCTTGTCGATAATGCCTCCAAGAGTTCAGAATCACTGCAGTCAAGTAACTTGGAAAACTATAAATTCATTGATTTCACTAGCTCAGATGAAACTCTACATTGTCTCTCAGTGACAAAAGCACAAACTATCTGTAATGGCATGTTCTATGACTGGATGGCTGTTGTCCTTATGGACAGCATTCTGCACACATAACTGAGATTATGACACATATTAAGAATGAGGGAGAGGAGGAAAAGAAAGAAAAATGCATCTTAGAAGTTACTTATTTTTAATGCTTAAAAGTCTGAATGCACAAACAATAATCTACGATTATAGAAGTACTGGTGGTCAATACAATGCATTAGAACTATGTACAATGACACAGTTTAGTATCAAAATCTTTCTACAATGTAGAGTATTACGAAACTGTTAATGACATCAAACACTAAGCACTTAAGACACCATTTTTGCTACCACATTTGGAACTTCAATGAACAGTCCATTTTAACTTGCAGCATCAATCCATTTCTAGTATGAAATTAAGTAATTTTCTACTTATACAATAAGATTTATCTACACGGGTCTTTTGATTTTGATCCATAGCAGCAAAGGCACTGTACATCAGCAGATCCACAGACTTAAAGATTTTTTTTAAAGCATTCAAAAAAAAAAAAAGTCACAGATCATAGTTTAACAGCAACAACAACAACATAAAAAGATAACACGTTGTCTCTGGCACAATGGCTCAGTCTGCGTCCTTTTTAGGGACATCCAATCAAGACTTGGACTGAACTGCTGGCGAACAAAGCAAGTCCTTATCCCAGTGAGAATCCATTCCTTTTTGAATGTTGGAATGAGTACTCTTGTAAATCCTACCTTGGAGGTCATTGCTTTTGTAGTTTGTAAATTGGTAGGCATCCATTCTTATTTCAGTGCAGTTTCCAAAGAACATATCAAATATTTTTCATAATCTCTTGTAATTGAAAAATTGCCCAAAGACACATATCCCCATTTTCAAGGAAACATTGCAAAAGTTTCCAGAAGTAACAAAGGTGATTCTCTGAGGCAACTTATTGTACTCTCTACAATATAACAAAGAGAGGTGTTTATATTAAAAAACCTAGCTTGACACCAAAATGCTTTATGTTTATTAACAGAAAAGCATTGAGAACAAATCTGTACACAAGATGCTATATTAACATTGCAAATATATAAATTAGCACATTCTTACTTAAATTTAATTTAGATGTGAACTGAATTTGCCATTCATCACAGGCATGTAGATCACTGGCTACAGTTTGCAATTTCCTAAGTTTCCAAGACTGTCTAAAATAGTTAAGATACAGCATCTTCCCACCAAATAATTATACTGTAATAACACTTAGAGGTCTCATCCAAGAACAGGACTAAAAAATATAACAAAAGTTTATTTTTTTAAATAGAAACTACAAGTCTATTTAGTGTAACTTTAACTATCTCCTGAACATCCTTCTCCAAGATCCCCAATTTATCCACCTGCAAAAACACAAGTATACAATGTATTTTTCAAACTAAAGCCGGGCCAGACAGCTTTATTAAGTCAGTTCATTGTTAGAAAGCCTTCTTTAAACAAAATAAATACATTACAGCTATAATACATAATTAAAGAGTCAAGTTCACTGTTCAGTATGCTTATTCCATCTTCTTCCAAATAGATATCTGACAATGTGGTATCACAAGTTCTTAATGAACATCCACAAATCAACAGCAAGTTAAGAAGGTAAAAATAAATTCCACAACTGTGATGAGCATTTAAATTTTCAGTTTAGAAAGAAAAAACAAAAGGAATATACAGCAAAGTGCTAGGAGAAGGAGTTCTGTCTGCATTCAGATTTGTCTCTAATAAATAACTTCATAGACTGTAGCTTTCTTGTCCCCAGAGCCAGTGACAATGTATTTATCATCCACAGAGATATCACAGCTAAGCACAGATGAGGATTCTTTGGACTACAAGAAAAGAAAAAAAAACCAAAGAGAAATTACGACTTTCCAATCCTTCAATCCTAAAGGGCTTGAGGTTTAATTGGAAGAACTTATAGACCGGGAATACATCAAAAGCTCATTTAAGTATCAGTACTGTAGTGGCAACTTTTGTTACAAGACCATGTCTCCAAATTTGTTCCACAAAAAGATCTATTACAAGCTAAAACAGCTGTGGAAAGGAAAATGAATGTTATGGAACTAAAGATAATCTTTCAATACAACAAACAGAAGCAGTCTTTTCTATACACTTCACAATGAATGAGCATTTACTGATTTACGCATTGGATTTGCATAAAAATTAATTAAAAGCCATCTTCTTCCCTCTTTTTTTGTTGCAAACCATAAATTCACATGAAGAAATAGTACAAAGGCCAACCCATCCACAGGTATAAAAGAAGAAGATCCACAAAATAAACTGTATCTACTTTCACTACTTTCCCAAGACAAAGGACAAAAGCTTTGCTCAAAGGAGTTCATATTATCAGGGAGGATGCAAACAGGAAAAGTCACTCTAGTGGAAGAGGATAGACAAACAGTGTCTAGTAGGTGGATGGGAGACAGGATGCACCAGGCTGCAGTAGCTCTATCTCCTCCGTTTTTTCTGTCAGTGCTGAGATTATGTGTATGTATTGTCACATTTACCTTGCTGTTTCAGTGCAATATATAACATATGCCCACATTCTTTTCTGCAAGAGCTAAACACTTCCCAGTCATGCTCTGTTTTGGTGAAAATGCTGCACTGCAAAGGAAGTTTTGTTATCTACCCCTCATTAAGAAAGCTGTACTGGGGTTTTTAACATCACTTTTAAGGGAGATACGTTCTTGTTAGCATGATTAGGACTGTCTGTGGGAGATATGACTTGGGTATTGTATTATGGCAATATGTACAAGAAGGTGAAAAAGAAGGCTATTAAAACCAATTTTGTATTAAAGGGCTATTTTACTGTTAGAGCTGAATTACTGAAATATTAGAAAGGACAAAAGCATATCTTTCTCTAATTACAGACAAATTCTTTAAGGAATATAGTAATTAGCTGCATTTCCATGTGAAAACTCCTTGAGCTACTGGCAGACCCTGAGATGTGCAGCTCTACTGCACTGTAATGTATGTGGAAAATAACTTTTAGGAGATTATTACCTGGAATATACTGGCTCCATAAGGTGTTCTCCAGGCATTAAGAAGATTATCTTTTCCAGTGCTTACAAACCATTTGCCTGCAACAGATTGTTTAAATGTTATTGCTGCATTTTGTTTTCAAGGAATACACCTCAAGAAACAGATTGATCATAACAACAAAGCATTCACACACATTCAGAGAACAGTAACATTTTCGTTTGGTTGCATTACGATGTTCAATCACAAAACAAACAGTACATACAAAAAGCAGTCATGTAGTTTTTTAAATATCCTTAATATTAAAATACCTATTTTTAATGATACCCTATAGTTAAGTGTCTACATTATATTTTAATTTAAAGATAATTTTGAATGAACTTCTCAGGAAGGGAAAAAATTGATATATCAAGATCTGCTTACCGCAGTGAGCAAATTTGAGTGATAATACACAGCTCTCATGAAGATGCAGCTGATACTTGTCCGGCTTAGTAACATGTAGCACCTCAACATTGCTGTTCTCCATTCCAACTGCCAACCACTCACCAGTTGGACAGTAGCCCAGTGAGAAGATCTGTAATTAGCACAGCACAAGCTTCAGTCAGTAAACGAATGAGCTTGAGATCCTTGTACCATGCTAACACTATGCAAAACCACATTTTTGGTCTACTACAGTTTTAAAAACATGATAATCCAATTACTACAGTAATCAAGATAAATTAGTTCATGCAAACACAGCTGTAAAACTATGCTATTAAATGATATTAAAACTGCAATAGTGAAGTACTGAATCAAGTAAAAGTTAATGTCCGAGCTACTCTGACAGCATTTAAAAATATTTTCATAAAATATTTTTGAACCTGAATCTACAGAAGGGGAAACAGATTGCACACAGGAACACTTTAATTTGGCACTTGTTTTATAAAAATATTCTCCATTACTCTCATGGGATAAGTACTAATCTGTCACACAATCATAGTGCAGAAAGACATTTAGCTGCCCCATTAAATAAATTAAAAAAACCCCAAAAAAAACAACAAAAACCCACCATGACACTAAGTGAAAAGTTCTTTGGAGTTCTCTTAGAGCTTGCTCTTTTTTCAGAAAAAAAAAAACCAACCCCCACCAAAAAAGTGCTTGTTTTAAAAACCCATGATAAACTTTTCTTAACATGCCAATGCTTCTGAGATTGAACCTGTGATGTGAAATCATGTTGCTGTAGCTGTCTCCCTTCTCTGAGATCCCAGGATCTGACTGTATTGTCCAAGCCTCCCGTCCATAGCTTGGTGCCATCATTAGAAATGTCAATACAGCTTGCACCATCTGTGTGGCCCTGAAATTGCCTGAAAATATTGAGAGAAGATCAGCATGTTTTTGCACTGGAAAGAGTCGGTTCTGAGCAAGTATACAAAATACTTCCTTTTTCTTTCAGTGCCTAACATACAGCCATTGAAGACAACAGTAATGTAGATTCCAACTTCAATCCCAACTTAATATAAACTCTAGGACAATCATGTAAATTTTTTAATTAATGAAGCAATCAGACCAGACAGCCAAGTGCTAATTTGATTTCAAAAAGCACACTTCAAGAGTTAGGTACTCTGCAAATCTTTGCTGCTGACTGTGTGATACCCACTATTCAATTTAAAATACTCATTCTCCCCAAAAGAATGTAGCATGATCAGGGAAATTACCTTAGTTTAGGAAGAATCTGCACATTACCAGAGTTCAAAAAAAAAGGAGTGGTCTAAAGGGGAATATCAGGAAGTAAAAGCCTGAGTTTACATGCAACACATGTAAAAACATACACACAGTGCAGTGCACAGAGAAGCTCTGTATGACCACCTCCTAGCTTACTGTACATCAGTGTTGAGCAGCAACACACGCTCCTAAGAAGCTAAGTTTGCAATGCATTAATTTACACAGAATTTTATCCAAGATATTTTTGCTGGACCTCTGATTAAAGAAATTAGAGTAAGAGCAGTGTATTGCATAGAAACAAAGAAAACCATGTATTCAAAGAATCTACAGCAGTGTCAACATCAGCTGATGTTAGGGAATTATAGTTATGGGTTGCTTAACAGGGCTGGAATTACAAAACTCTCAAAACCTATTAAGAATTATATAGATTTTTGTCAAGGTATTACCGTGGCTACTGCCAAACAACAAAATACTGGAAGCATCTATGCATGGAGAAAACAGCATATATATGCAAAAGTGCCCAAAAGGCTGTGTCTAATTAATTCTTCACAACCTGATGATCCATTTCTGTCGACCTACCTTACTAAAGTCTGGTTATGCAGATCCCACACTGCAATGTTCCCATCACTACAGCAAGAGAAGCAGACCTTGGAATCGGGGCTGATAGCTAGGGCATAGCAAGCTGGAGCAGAAGATGTCAGCTCTGCTTTGATGCGAGGAGTTGGAGCTGCCAGGTCCCAAATGGATAACGTGCTGGCTTCCCCACCAACAATCAGGGTGCGGCCATCAGGGAGCAATCTGCAGGAACGGATGTAGTTGTCTCTGTTCTATGGAGACAGAAGCCATCAAGAGATTACTCATGAGGAAAGAAAACAGCATTAACATGAGAGCAGAAATCCATAAAAGTATTGTATTCCCTCCTGGTTTTAATGAGCCATTTATACATATGACAATGATAAAGTGTATTAATGCCAGAAAATTACATGACATTAGGGAAGTACTTCAACTTGATCTACAAAATTCAGTAGTGAGAGATATTTAATCTTAATTAGCATCAAAATGCAAAGACCTGAACCCAGCCCAAAACAATTCAAGATAGCTGTATTTGACAGCTGGTATAGAAAGTTACATTTTCATACTCTGTTTATTTCAGCACATTAACCTCTCGGCATGGGGGATTACCAAATTCCCTGCACACTTCCCCCCTTCCCACTCCAGTGAGACTTGCTGCCACCATCTAGGAGATGTCAGAGGAAAATATTTGGGCAATTTTCTTCATTTGTGTAGCAACTTGAGTAGCAATTCATTATAAGTCTATATATGCTGCATAGTTCTCATTTTACTACCTCTGTAATATGCAGCAACATCTTATCAAGAACCAGTAAATGACAAAAGAAAAGCTGCTAACAATAGTTCATCTTGTTAGCACATTCAAATAATTTGTGAATAACACTCAGGGATATTTCTAATAATATTTGTAACCTTTGTCACATTAAGATTGGGCAATCCATTCATACACATACACAGACACAAAACATGACACAAACTTTAAATGTTCTCAGAGAATACATCTTTAAGACAGCAATTTTAAGCATGATAGAATATCAAGCTTTAAGACTCCCAACAAAAGTCAAAGTTTATAAACAATATCTGCTGTGCTGTCTTTGATCTTTCCTCCTATCAGTACAATTTTAGAATATTAAAAATGTTTTGAGTCATTGGGGGGGAAAAAACACACAACTATGGAAGGAATATATTTCAACCTCAGTTCTAAAAGAAACACCAGAATTACAAATGCAATACCTACCTTTGATACCATGAAAGCACTCAAATACCCACTATTTTTTGCACCCAAGCTGTAGCATTATATTAACACAACCTCCTATCTTCTTTCATTGCTGTATGCTGCTGTTCACCTACCAGGCAGTCCAGCTGAGAGACAGGGCTCTTGTTGCCAGGCTGGCTGATGTCCCAGACTTTGACACACCCCTTCCCACCCGTGTACACGTGTCTTGTGGGGTTGCTGATGGTAACTGCACACACAACTTCCCCGTGGTTCAGTGTGTTGATCTGACGGGCATGGCGAGGGATTCCTGGACCGATGAGGGCATCAGGAGGGAAAGGAACTGGCTGCATCTGACCATCTGCACTTACATGAAATGAGTATGCTCTGAGGGGAAAAAAATTATAGGGAGTGATTGAAAGAGTTTTTCTTCAAGCCTGTTTAAGAAAATAGAATCAAAGATGTGTTTCCACTGCAGGCATTCAGATTGTGCTCTCAGCTTGATTTTTTTGCAATCTCTTTCACAGATATTTCACAGACTAATCTGAGTTGAGAGGGACCCGCAAGGATCCTTGAGTCCACCTCTTAAGTGAATGGCCCATACGGGGATCAAGCATGTGACCTTGATATTATTAGCACCATGTTTAATGAACTGAGCTTACAGAAGGTATTTTAATCATGCAAAGAAGAAATATTTATCTAAATCATGGCCCTCAAACCATAAACTTAGCTAATCACTCATCCTTTAATGTAAAAAATCAAGCACCAATCAAATGATTTTTTACAATTCCTGCAATGATGATTTTTGGCATGAGTGAGGCTACATGACACTACTCTTTATTTTGGGGCATAGGCATTCTTAAACTTGGGGGATGAGGATATCACTGCATGCAGAGAAGGGGAGGAAGAAAGCAAGAAGTAGTTGGCTGGCTGCTGCAGAGCATGGTAGGTAGCTGCATGCCAGCAGACATTTAGTTGCTCACTTTATTGACTATAATGTGGCAGCTTCAGCTGGACTGCTGCCAATCTGCCCCAAATGCACAGTGAGTCCCAGGCCCCTTTATCAAAACTGCTCAGCACTGTACCTAAGGGTGCAGTGAAACTTCCACCCACCACCAAAGAGCTAAGTCCTCAAGGCACAGTTGCTGACAGCTGACATGACAGACCAGCAAAAATGTACTGGAATGGAATATTTTGTTGTTATTGGTTGGTTGGTTTGGGGCAGGCTTTGTTGTTGGTGATTTTGGTTTGGGGTTTGCCTTTTTGTTGGTGGTGGTGGGTTTGTTTTGGGGATTTTTTTTTGTTTTGGTTTGGGTTTGGCGTGTGTGTGTGTTTGGTTTTGGGTTGGGTTTTTGTTTGTTTGTTTGTTTGTTTTGGTGGACCCAACATAATTACTACAGATCCCAATTTGCCTTCCCAAAATCAGGACTGTCACTGAGAAAGAACGTGATGTGTGACTGCCACTTATGCCACCCGTAAATAACCTATCAACAGCCTTATCTCGAAATATTTTCCAGGGAGAACAGTTAGATTGTGAAATTGTCTTGTTTTGAAATGCTACCTGACACTTTGCATCTATTTCCTACTCTACTACAAGGGCATAAACTTTGTAAGAGGGTTCATCTACACATACTAAGGTATGCTTAATGGAAGGCTTTAATTTCCTTAGTCCAAAAAAATCATCATAGTACTGATGAAAAATTCATTGTCACAATAGCAGGATGAGAAGAGCTCACAAAAAATCATTTTATGAGAATACTTTGTAAGCTCACTTCCTTAATTAATGCTTCAAAGTCACTAAAGGAAGGCAGTATTCAGAATTCAACTACTGAATTTGGCATTTAAGATTCATAGTGCATTAACACTAGAACAATAATTGTCAGTGGAACAAAATGCAAAGGCATTTTCATCTTTCTGCCCTATTCCCAGTGCTTTACACACTTTTCTCACTCTACACTCTGTTTCTTGCTCTGGCAGGTCTGAGCGGCAGATCATACACCATTCTCTGGTTTTTGACATTAAATACATTCAGGAAACAGTAGGACAGACTTCTGTGATTGTTAGAAGTATAAAACTGCCTAAAGGAGTAGAATTAGGGTTTGATCATCACCACAGAAATCTAAAATATCTTCCGCATTATCTCCCTACTTCCTGTTTGTGCAGTAAGATACTGAAAAAAGCAGTTGATGGTCATCCAAAATCAAAACAAGTGGAACTTCATAGTCCTCTGATTTCTCTACACAGACACACTCTGAAGAGCCATGCTGAGCACTGAGTGTATGATACCTTTATCAGCCAAAGTGTTTTTTAGCATCCTTATAATGAACACAGAGAGCATATTTAAAAATAACAGAAATAAATCTTAGATTTTACATTATCCTCACTCTATTAATTACTCCATACCAGCACAAGTGATTATTTTGTGGTCATTGAGTGCTGGCTTTTTTTTTCCCCTAAGAACTAACACTGCATGTTGCTTACTAAAGTACTGTAAATATCTTACAAATATCTGACATTATAAACATCTGGTGAGCACCTTTTCCTTCTTTTCCCGTTAGCTACCTTTCCTATTTATATATTGTACAATACTCAACATGTTGATATATCTCCAAAGTGAAAAGAGGGGGCCAGATTCGTAGGTACTACATGCTGCCCCCTCTATTTCTCTACACTCAACAGTGCAGAGAATTTACACAACTTTCCCCCTAAGGGAAAACGAGAAGTAAATGAGAAAGTAACAATCCTGGATGGAAGCTGTGAAGTACCACACTTAAGATGAAGAAAAGTCAATGCAATAATGATAAAAGAATGACAGATTTTAAAACTTCAGACCCTATGGTAGACAAATGATAGTTACATCTAAATGTTTAAAATAGATGTCAATACAGCAACAACATTCAAAAACCTTGGAGATGTACCAGAACTGAACTGATTTGATTTCAGTTTACCTCATGTTTTATTCCATTAAATTTTGGCATAAGTGAGATGCAAGTAGGGAAGTCCCTGCATCCCTGCAATTGCCATTTCTCAGACCACAGCAAGCAAAGCCTAGTAGATCCAGTCACACTTCTTTTCAGGTCATTGACTCCACAGGGAACGAACTTAAATCCAGCAAACATCTGGACATTACATCAAGACATTTCTAAGAGCCCATGGAATGTATTGGATGAAAATCTGTATCCTATGGAATTTTTAATGCAAGCAGCTCGTCTGCAAGCTGCTGTACATCAATTTCCATATCTCCATTGCACAGCCACCTAACAGGGTGGAAAAAATAGCAGAAAAAAGTCAACTGAAGGTGGTTACCACTGTGTGACGCCTAAGAGATCTGGACCTGGTCTGAGTTGTGTGACACATGTACACGAAGAGTTACAGGCTCTAGGCTTGATCATTTATGTCACCGTATTAACCATTAATCCTGTGTGTGTGCAAGCTCACTGATAGGTATGTATGCATTTACTCACACATGAAAGTGTGTAACTAACCCCAACCACTCCTCCACAAACACATTCCTACACAAAAGAGTTAAAGAAGCAAGGACACAAACACCCCTTGACCTTCATGCTCTGCAGGATGAACTGGTCACAGTGTTCCAAAAGTGTCAGAAGGAAATGGACTTAGATAACCCATACATAAAATCTGGATCAATATGGCTTGTGGAGCTACTTTAGTTTTTCTCCTCTCTAGCTCAAGAGGAATGTGAACAGTTCTTTGTCTCTGTAGTTCTTCTTTTGAGGCTCACAACATGCAAAGCCTGGTAGAGTAGGTCACCTTTTACAGTCCATTCCATAAAGGATGCATCTGAATATTAAGATACAAACATTTTTCCAGTATTTTCAATCAAACAAAACATGTCAGCGTTCCCTTCTCTGCACACTGCTTATAGCAGCTGCTAAGTTTGCAAGTAATTGCAAGGCTACTGAGAAACAGACTACAGTAGAGATGGATAGCTGAGATCCCATTCCAGTTTGCATTTCCACAGACAACCAACCAGTCAGATTTGAAGTTCAGCTCCTTTTTCCATTTGTCTCCTTTACTCTATGTCATCCAGTCCCTGTGGGCTGCTATTAGTCTTCAAAACAAATTTATAAGACTAAACAGTAATTCTCCTGCTCTTGTTGAATAGCTATATTTATTTCTATTCACACTGCAGTTTCGAGTAGCTAAGGGGAATTCCAACCAGGGAACACAACTTCCAACAGATGATTGACTTTTTAAAGCTGAATGTTTGATACTCACGGTTTTCCTCCTGGAATGCCTGTGAGATTGGGAGGGATGCCTGGGACTCGCATGTGATGATGTGGATCAAAACCAACCTATAGTTTTCCCCAAGCAAAACAAAAAGGTGTATTAAAGCAAGAGTTTGGCAAAAGAAGACTGTTTTAATTCATGTTCTCCATAGCATACTCCCTAAACTACAGAGAGTGAACTAGGGTTAAACCTACAGATCTTGTATTTAATATACACTGCTCTCAAAACTAAATGCACTAATGGCAAACACTTACCACTGGAGATCGCCCGTAAGCTGCTGCTGCTGCTGCTGCTGCAGCTGCTGCACTCATTTGAGGGGAAATGTTGTGCAGACCAGCATAGGCAGCTCCAGGGCTGGTCAGCTCCCCATTCATACCAGCATGTGGAACGATACCAAATGGAGTAGGATAAGGACACGGTACTGCCATGGGTGTTCTTAAACCTGAAGCTACAGAGGGGATAAAAAAAGAAAGAAGTCACAGAGGCATTCTAGACCCATCAGATGAAACACGAGTCTGGCAAACAGCAAAAAACCACATTAAAACAAAAAAGACCAACCAGCCAACCAAACAAACAAACCAACAACGAAACACACACGGTGTATTACAATGCTGAAGAAACAGCGCAGCATCCAATTTAAGTAACTGCAAGGTACTGATTTGACACTGTAGATTTAAAGGGAGCCTGGTCACTCTTTCACACCATTGAAGTACACGGACACTAACCTATTGGGTCCACACCTGGGGGTTTGCCAGGCACTGGCCTCAGTCCAGGAGTGGAGTTGCTGCCTGGAGTTGGGGCATCAGTCCGTGGAGTTGGGGTATTTGATTTAGACACAGGAGTGGTAGATTTCTCATTCTGGTCACCAAAAAGGAAAAACGAAGACAGTTTGAGAGTTATTTTAGTCTTATAGCTAGTGGTTGGAAAGAGACAACAACAACCAGAATGCGTATGATTAATGATATTTAGCTTTTGGGCTTGGGTTTCAACAGTCCCTGGCAATGAAGAGAAGCTGAAGAAACACCGAAAAAGATAGAATGGTTTTGGTAATTAATTACAGACTTCACAGCTTTCTTCATCATGTGTCCATATGATTCTGAATGAGGTAATTGAAAATCATTGCCATCTGACAATTGGTAGCATATGTCAACTCTGTCAGTGGTCTCACTTTGCTCATGGACCTTCTCCCACTATGATTATGATTTTCTGTGAGAGGCCACTGCCGGATGGACAAGAAGGGTGGAAAAAAAATCCCCAAACTGACCGACAACTCATGCCCAGACATGGTGCTAGAAACACAGGACAGTGACAAGTATAAAGTCAGGGTCACTCCCATGACAAGCTTGTTCATTAGACAAACCACTGACTCCCAGGCCTGAACCTGTCGTTCCACCATCTTTCCTGAGCGCAACATTCACTTTAAGCTTTCTTTTTATTTATTTTGCTTCTTTAAATAATCAGGTACCCTGCCCTGTGAAGAACTGAGAAGGGAATTACTGTGCAGCTCAGGTAGGTGATTAACTGTGGTCACAAACATGAAAGGAAAGAACACCCCTTGCAGGCAACTCCTTTCTTTTGCATTATGATTTGTGATGCAAGTCAAGGAAGGCTCTTGTAAATGACAGATTACTTTTTAGATAGAAAATAAGAATTATTGTTGTTGTACATAGCCTGGTAATTCAAACAAAGCTAACAACCAAATCACATCCAAGCAAGGAACTGAATTTGCTATAAACCACAGCACAGGAAAACAGCTCAAGAAAGCCCTGTGTACTTTTATTTATTCTCAGAATGACAGTTTTTCATATGGAGGAGGAGAAGAATATCTCTCAGAACAGCAAATCTGTCATTTACCCACACCACCAATGAAAACCTCTTCCTATCCCAAAAAGAAGACTGCAGACTTTCTCATTATTACTTTATTAAACTCCCTTGAAGCCATAAATTAAACTGATTTTAAATTTTGCACTATATATATAGTGGAAATACAAATTGCGTCCAGAAAAAAATCCAGTAAGTATGCATTTCAGTATATGATCATGGGTCAGGAGCATTTTGAAGTACTTACAAGGCTAAGTTCTTTGGATTTGGAGGAAGGAGTACTGCTGGAGGATGCAATAGACGCAGGACTAATTGGCGCATCTTTTTTCAGCAGTCGAGTCTTGTCCAAGCCATTTTCCCGTGGAGAGTGTGCTGGGCTCCCCCGGGGAGAAGAAGGATCCTAAACATCAGCAACACGGGTTAGCATAAAAATTTCATACTAGTCACTGGTGCTTGTCTTGAGCACAAGAGCACATTCCTTGCTCTGGAATGAAGATCTGTCATAGGAAGTGACAGATCCATAGGAAGTGACAGATTCCTTCCGTTCTCAACTGATTTAGCTGATACAATTGTAAAATTGAGATGGATAATGAAGGAAGGACAACTTTTTTTTAAAGAAAGTCCTAAAATGTGATGCCATTAACCATGAAGAATCATGTAAAAAAATTTATGGATATTGAAATAGGCAAGTAAATCTCCTTTTTTTTAGGTGACAGACTGAAAAGGTTTGATGCACTTAGTAGACCTGATAAAGCTGACAAATGAACTCACAGCCAGAGTGAAAGAAAAGACTGTTAGAAGATACTGTTAGATGCTGCATCCTATCTTGTGCTGTGCTGGCTTCAAACATCTCAAGAGAACTTTCTGTTCATATGAGAAACAAAAAGTCCTTTGTAGAAATAAATGTTAGATCTGATTAGTTTTCTAAAGAAAGATGACGTGACTGGATTCCCTCATGCATTTCAAGTTTCTTTATGAAGGCAAATGCTGTAATGTTAGTAATAAAACCAATACACACCGAAACCACTGAAGACACCCCTACCACCATTACTATAAAGTAGAAAAAACACTACTGTGTATACCTCATTGGAAACATCAACTACCAAGTTGTCATCACTCTTTTCACCATCACTGTCCTGCAACGACAAATCACAATGTGTTAAAACCCATTTATTTAATATCCCAACATCTCTTAAGCACTAAGAAAAACTATCAAGGTTGCTGACAAATACGTAATGTACCATTCACTTTTACCAAGCTTTATGTGGTAATACAATCAGAATATTTAGGTCACCTACAGGACTTCTGCTTTGCAAGTTGCCACAGCTATGGTATTCTTACCAGTTTTTACACTGCTGGACAAGGACACATGATGAAAATCTTCATTCAAAGTTGCACTGCACTATGAAGTGGAGCCAAACTAGAGTCCAGATCTAAGTCCCAGCCTAACTAAAGCTCAGCACCACTGTCACATGGCTCCAGGTGCTACACATTTACATTGTTAAAAACACTATCAATCATACATACCAAAACCTTTAATTCAACACAGATGTTAGAGGTAGCCAGTAAGAACCTGTTAAAAATTTTACCCTCAATTTTAAAATTAGTTATGCAGAAGCAATCAGGGTGAAACTACAGAGGAACACTTAAGTTCAACAATGCACAATGCAGACTATTTACTCACATAACGAGCCGCTATTTCCTTTTCTTCTGTTTTCTGTTTTTTACTATCTGAAGAATAATCTGTAGAATTTCTGTGCTTTTCTGCTGTTCTGAAACTGGCGGAGGGAGATACAGAAGAGCTCTGCAGTCCAAAAAGAGAAGAAGGAAACATTATCAAACACTTATTCAAAAGAGTGGTTCATTTGCCCTCAATACATCTTAAACTGATAATATAATTTGGACTTGTTCTTATAGATAGCATGTTGGATTTTAATTGGTGATAGCTACCCATCTTATATTAAAAATTGCACATTGTATTGCAAGAGACAGAAAAAGGAGATCAACTGATGATCACAGTGGCTAGCTGCAGTGTCAATGGGATGAATGTAGAGCTAATTTGAGTCATTTTATGAACACTGTGCATTGGTCTCATTTAGCTTTCTTTCCTCTACAAATATGCAGGGTTAAATCAGTAGTCTAAGAAGAGGCGGGGGGGTGGGGGGGGGTATGTGTTGCCTGTCTATATCAAAAAGAACAAAGAGGCTCAAGGTAAGTCACACTTCAGCAAACATCTGAATGAAGATTTCAACCAAAGAAAGAAATAAGCTTCTGAACAAGTCTCGAAGCAGCTAAGAATAGGGGAAAGCACCTAAACTAATTTTATTTTGATGCCTTTTACAATTACAGGCTGTGCCTGCAGCAGATGGAAACAAAATGCAGTGGCTCACCAATTCTCTTGCCATTCTACACCCTCACCTAGTAATGACTGCTAAAGAGCACATGTATGGACAGGAGAGACAGGAAGATAGCATGTACTTTATGCACTGTCATCCAACAATTCTACTGTACTCCTTTAAAGAAGGAAGGCAACATTTATCAACTCCTATCATATTTCCAAAAGTTGGTGGAGCCTGTATCTTGGTATACAAAAAAGGAAGCAATGAAAGATGCAAAGTTCCCTCTGGGACTGATTTTAGCAGCAGTAGCAGCTGCTTTTGGCCGTAGTTCAAGAGAGCATTTAAGCATGCACTAAACTTTATCTCACACTGAAGTCAGTGGTTGAACATACATAAGTAGGGATGTGTTCAGACTTCTTCTTCCAGAATTTGAAATGACAGCAATGAAGATGAAAATAATTGTCAGTTGAAACCCTGCTCTGTTTCCATTGCTATCCTCCTTATATAATGGGGTGGGGGAGGAACAACAACTAAAGTCCTTCCTGATGGATTTTAGATCCTCCCATTCATGCAGAAACACTGGTTTGGGGGTTCTTCCTCCATACATTACAGACAGCTGTTGTTCCATATAAAACCGTACTACACAGTCATTTTGTTTTGGGGTTTTCAGAGCACATCTTCCTCAGTTTATTTTACAGTTATTAACACGAATGCAACTTACAATTGAGAAACTTCTGTTCCATCACTACGACAAAATTTCTTCTTTTCCTTATTACATCACAAGCTTCTGGTAAGGATTTAGAACACTTAACCACAGAAATTAAGTGGTCCTTATTGCCCAAGTGACGTGAGAGAATATTTCTCCCTACTGCAACACTCAATTTTTCAAAATTTCCAATTCTTGTCAACGGCATCTCAGATTAATGAGTGGTAGAATTTGCAAAAATTTTTCACATTTTTGATTGTCAATTGTTAATTACTCTCTAAGAACACCAAGTGGAAATAAAAATTTTAGAAGAAAGCTAGTGCTGAACACAGCCTGTGCCTTTCCCATTTTCCTACCTTCCTGCCTCCCTTTATCTCTCTCCCTGACAGTATAAAATAAGTTAAAAAGGATTTCCCATCCTGAGCAAATACATCTTAAAATACCGTTAGCTTTAAAGTGGATCATTAATCAACTATTATAGTAAATGACATGAACTAACAAAATTATTTTTTGCTCTCAAGTGACAACACATGTTAGACATTTGGAGACAGCAGTGGCAGTAGGTACAGAAGCCCGTAAAACAAAGGCCAAGAAGAAACATTAAATGAACTGATGACTTGAAAAATATATTTGTTTACTGCAATGATATAGCATAGCCTTTTGCAAAAGATTTTAATAGCATGCTCCTATTACATTTATATTCATTTACAATTTGGGAGACAGTGGCTTGTAATGTGAATTCAATTCATTATTTTTCAACTTCACCCTACAGAAAGCAATTTGCTTTAAAATGAAGAAAAATAATCACCAATAAACTACAAATCAGAGTGGTGTCTAAAGAATTAAACTACTGCACTTATTTAAACAGAAATACTTATTTTCATAAATTTGAAACCATATAGTTTCATTTTTCACAATCTGGTTAGCTATGTGCTATAGATACCATTTCAATCTTTGATTTCACTGCTTAATAAAGTAATAGATTAAAGTTCCCTACTAGAAAGCTAAAGTGGCAAATTATCATTAGCACATAAAGGATGAGCACCACACTGGACATTGGGGCAATGCATGCTGCTTAAGGCTTTTATTGCTTTAAAGATGGATCAGACCTGATACCAATATAAAAAAATCCTCCTGCAGCATGTCACCTGACATTAGCAGACAAATGGAGACAACTCACCTACTGATTGCAGGCAGAATCTCAACCTGAAATTTCCCAACCTAAAATTAGGCCAGTGTACTAGGACTAATATCATTTTGCCGCAAGAGTCAATTAGTACAGAAAAAAATCTGAACATTCCCAGTTTTAACTGTCACACCCCTTTCCTTGCATGAAGTCAGCCTATCAACATCCCTGTAGCACAACCTTCTTTTCCTTCAACATGAAATGCACCTGCCACATAAAGATCAGTAACTTTATGAGATGTTTGATAATGGTGTTGACAGATCTAAATTTTCCTCTTATGCTAAGTAATAAAGATATGTCATACACATAGCCAATGAGCTATTGTCTAGATCTTCCTATGGACATATTTTCACTTCGCAAGGGACAACGCTGTTAACCCATACTGAGTTCCCTCCATTGTTTGTAACAGCTTTTCAGTCTATAAACATTTGTAAGGATCTATCCTCCCTGATAAATACCAGGATGTAACAATGTCCCCATGGTTTCCACTGATACCAGATTCCTGTATATAATCTTGTACACACCTACAGCTTGGTTCCTGAGTGTGCAGGCCCACATGTTCCAAGAGATGCCCTTACATTTGCAGACTGTGAAAGAAAAACTCCATCAAAGCAAATTGTTTAGCAGACAGACTCTGCCCTGTTCCTTGATTAAAACATCAGTGCTCTCCTAACAGCTGCCTTTAAGAGGTTGGGTTAGGATGGTTACTTACAGAAATTGAGTCAGCACTATAACTTTGGAGACTGTAACTTAATGGGCCAGAGCCTTTGTTTTAGTAACTATTAAAATTTATAAAGAAATAAAGTCTTTCCACACTGCTGTTTTCTTCAATAAAATGTGTTAATCTACTGAAAGAGTAGCACTTTCCTACTAAATAATGCTGAGTTTGCTCACATATAATAATCAGATCAGACACAGGAAAAATACTCTTTAGTGAAAGTAGGTTACATTTAGTTGCGTTTGAGCAAAACATACAGGTTTTTCATATTCTGCTTAGGTAGAACATTTTTATTCATGTTAAATACAACACAAAATGCTGACAAAAAACAACTGAACATACATATTTATGGGAAAGCTGAGCATGTTGCTGTGTTCAAATAATTTGCTTAAGAAGTGGAACAGTGTGTTTCTAGTGCTGGACCCACAGTATTTTTTGCACTAGGCTGTAAAGCATGGCATACTATGGTTCAGCCTTTGTTTTGGACAGTGCTGAGCACAGTGCAAATTGAAACAATCTCCTACCACAAGAATCACTGTTTTCTCTCCAACACTGGCAGGTGGAGTACTCCTGGTGGAGTACCAGTGCCATACAGGTGCAAATTAAGTGAGTATCAAGACAGCCATGCAAGCCTCTTACACAGCCGTAAAATTCTCTCCAGCATGCTATTTGGGATAATTAATAGTTCAAATTGCTAGGGGAAAAAAACATTCCCTGTTTTAACCCCAACTTCCACTGGAAGTTAACTGCATCAACACAGATAGCTCCCACTGTAACGTGGCAGAAATCAGTGTCGTCAAACCGCACAGCCATACAACTGCTCTCAAATCCTGCAAGCCCCAACTCCCCATATGCTGATTCCTCCAGATGAAGACCTGGCCTGAGCAGACTAAGTGATAATTAAATTAAATCAATGTTAAAAGTAATGACTAGAGATGACAAGATGAAAAGCCTTCCCACATGTTAAAGCTGGTAACTCTTTAAAGCATTTATGAATATGACCATTCCCCAGTGTACCCTTACTACTATGCCAAAATGATGTATTTGGAGTGGAATAATTAAAACAATAATTCCCAACAAAGTGGGAATTACAAGATAATTGACCATACTGAAGTATTAAGCAAACTGCAGTAAAAGCCAAGGATGCTCAATGCTAAGGTCAATTATGGTATAATTATGTGAATGACATTACTGCTGTTATAAAGTCTGTTGAAAGTATAAAAGAACTATAAAAATGGATACAATATGCATCACAGGGAAATGACTAGGCAGTAATGCTGTTTTGCTGGCTGATTCCAGAGTTTTAGATGGAAGTACCAGTACAGGTGCTTGGACTTAGGCACAGTACTTAGGTTTGGGCTTGGAGCACTAAGCTGTCCAAGATAGCACCTATGCTTATATTGGAAGCACAAAAAAAAAAAAAGAAAAAGAAATAGAGAAATTTGGGATGAGACTTCTGACACCCTAAGATGAAGGGGTGTCTATTCTCTATGAATGGTATGAGGTGGGAAACATTTCATCAAACAGGTGAAAAGACATGGCACAAGAAAAAGGGGCAGTCCAGCACAGTCCACAGAGATCATGCACTCAGGGAGAAAACTGCAGCCAAGAGGTACCACAAGCCTTCTACATGGCTCTGAGGCAACACTCATCTGCCTAAAAGAAAGAATTCATCTACATACACCTGTATGAACAGGTATGAACTTTGATTAAAACAAGGGAGGTGATGTGAAATGCTGCGGACTGATCTACAGACACTATGGAATGTTTGCATAGTGACTGTGACTCCTCAGGTCCCCCACACTTACTGCTACTATAACTTTTTTTGTTATCATTATTATTATTTTTATTGTTATTATATAACAATACATAATATTGTTATATTATATATAACCCAGTATCCACTCCAGCCTCACAGATTTTGTGCTCTTTGCTTTATATTTTCAACATGTCCTCTTTGCTATCCTTACTTAGGCAAGCGGATTTTCCTTACGATGCCTTTATCTTTAGGTATCCATAGTAGGTAGTGATCAGGCTGACACAGTCAGGCAGTACAACTCAGAGCAAAAATCTTCTGAAATGATTCATCAAAGGAGAGGAGATTGGTAGTCAAGTATTGATCCCTTATGAAGGACTTTTTTAATATTTTCACCTCCCCCTTTTCCAACTTGTTTCTCTACGTACCCAAACTGAAACCCAACTTCTGCTCAGTCATACCATGATCAATTTTTTTTTCTTTTTTTGTCTCATTCACTGCTTTTTCTCTGTTAGCTGCATTTTCAGAAATCAGACAAAGCCTCAGTTATTATTAGTGAAAAATACTACTAACTAGCTAGGAAGGTACAGAACAAAGCTGGTTTTAATATCACATGACACAGTCTGAGCTAACTGGATTGAGTTTAGTAATCAAGCATGTGGTAATTATTTTTAATACAAACTATGATTAAAATGGAAACTTTGAAGTTTTATACAGCATTTTTACCCACTAATTAACTTCACTAATTGCAAAATTAATGAAGTTAATTAGAGGATAAAAGTGTCATAAAAAACATCAAAGTCTAGATATGTGCTGCTGCCTGCAAGAGCAATGAGAAGGTTATAAGCAGTCTGTAACAGAGAGAATGTGTAGGTTCAGCAGTTTTCAGAAGCCACATGTTCTTAACAGTTTACGTGGACAGAAGTACAGATATGTATGTACCTTATGTGTATGGGTATGCAATTTCTATAAAAACATCCATGTAGTTGTTAACACTTGTAATCTGCCTGCCATGCTGGTAGTGCTGGAGTATTTAATCTAAGATAATGAAAAGCATCAAAGTCTAGATGTAATGAAACAGGTGATAAAATGAACAATAAACTACTACGATTGTACACATTAATTCCAGCCATATTTCAACATACACTTATCAATTTGCTGGAAAAGTTGAGAGGGCCACACAGCAGCAGTTAAAGATACTTAGTAATTTTGAAGTATAATCCTATCAGCATGTGATGATGTTTTTCCAGCCCCTCCTGGTGTACAGGTGCATGGTGGCGACAAGAAAGGTAGGTGTTTAAAGCAATGGTGAGGGCTGCTGGATAGCCTTTCACAGATGGATTTTTGCAATAAATCCTTTAAAGTACAGCTTCTCCACTAATCAATGGCTGAAGGACAGAATACACATAAGGCTTAATCACTACTGACACTGTGAGGGTCAAAGGATTGAGAGAAGAACCAATGCAGCTTAAGTACAAGCAGTGAAGAAGAACCCAGTCGTGAGGCAAAAAGGAAAGCCAGGTTTAGGTTAAAGTATATCCTAGCAGAGGCATACCAAGATAGTGAAATCGAGTGTGGTAAGAGTAACAAGTGCCCTTGCCTGTCAGGCAAGCCAGTTAGAGCAAAGGACATGGTTTCAGCAGGGAACAAAAGAAAAAGAAACAGATGGGCAGGAAAAAGAATTAAACATTTCTGATAGGTTTACAGACACTTCAAAGCCCACAGATTACATTTACCATCAAGGCTGCTCTCCCACATCTGCCTACTCATAAATATTGAAGTTAATTGACAGTAACAAAACCCAGGCATTGTCAAACATCCTCCTCTTTAAACTACAGAGCAATTCACCTGATCCATTCTCTCCATTCACCATCCTGTGACTCTATCTCCTCCCCTTTGAAAAGACCCCAGGAAAAGACGACATGCTTCAGCAATCAGCAGAGAAGGTAATTTGGATGGAGTGAAAAAAATTGCAGGAAGGCATCAGAGGCACAAACTGCAATTAGTATAGGTAATACAGTGGGTGAGCCCCAGGGCATATGCAGGCTGCAGAGGAATACTCTACCATCCCTAATAATCTCAGAAAAGGTAAGTGCTCCGACATCACAAGCCTGGAAATGCTACCAGAGAAAAACATGCTGCTCACATTTTAGAAAGTAAGTGGGAAAATCAGGGACAAACCTGCATGTTGGTTATGACAGTGTACAAACCCTTAAACATTACTTTAGTCAAAATCAGGCACACTGAAATGGAGGGGTCAAAGATCATGAAGTTACAGAGATTCAGAAGAATTCAGGGTGAATATCATCAAAAGCCTGAGGAAATAGGTAGCGCCAAGGAAAAGTGAAACTACAGCTCTCCCCTCCATAAATATTTATTTGGGGTTCTAATTACTGGTTTTTCATGCCATTTCCTTCAGCAGAGACCTGAAACAGTTTGAGCAGTTCTAGCAAAACAGAAACACAAACAGAGAATAGAGAGTATTGGTAGTTATCTAGGGAGAAAGAACAGGGAAAGCATGTAATCAGAGAGTAAGAGAAAAAGCTCAACCAGCTGGAGCATTCAAAGCAGCAATTTAATTGTGGGTTTACCACCATGAAAGGGAAAAAGCAGGAAAACCACCAGTCTGCATTATGGGCTTTGATTCAGCGGCATGCCATGAGGCAAGGAAAAGCAGTAGCACTCCACGGATGTTCTCCAAAAGCCAGTGATGGACATTCACAGAAAATTCCCAGCATGCAACCTATCTCCAGAATATTAACACTAATTACATTTAATGTTTTATGACAATCATCAAAGGCCTGTGTCAGTATGCTCTACACTTTGTCAAACAATACATGCAAGAATCAAGAAATCCCCTGAATAACCGGGTTTTGCTTAGGGTGCCCTTTTCAGACTGAGCATCACCTTAAAACTGTTGTCCTTTCACTTTGCATAGTGATTAAAATGGACTGTAAGGCACCGAGCCAAGCTGAACACAAACACTTTCCTGCAGCATCTCAAGCCACAAGGGCTATAAAAATCTCTTCAGTACCAGTAACAGAGCTTAGGAGGTAAAAAATACACACACCTACACCCCCTAGATTTTCCATATTAAAGCAGCAATGATCAGGCTTTAAGTGTTGTCTTCTCCAGGGATATTTAAGTGGATTCAGTTTCCATGTGACAAGTCCTAACAACTTTCTCCTGGGATTTATGTTCCCTTTCTAACTCTTCATTTACACCAGAAGGATCTAACCTGGCACTAATGAGCCTTTTTTTGTTGCTTTAAAAACACGGAGATCGTGTCTGAAGACAGTCCCACGAGACAGTCAATTTAGCTGCCTTCAATCAGGTACTGTGCCCCAGTGTCCCACATCTTGAGTTTTGGTTACATCTAACAAAGGCTATATATATGGCAAAGGTATCAGTTTGAGTTTTCACATTTTTGTTCCCTTCCAATCTATCCCTACGTATCAACCCCTTGGGGAAAAACACTTTTATTTTCTTCCCTTCTGCTGCTCTCTGAAGGATTTCATAGTTGTTTTGCAGCAGAGATGACCTAAGAGATGACAAGAACACAAAGCAAATCATTGTTTTAACTGAATATTTCATGGATAGTGCTGATGATCTCTTTCTACACTTTCTGAGTAGTTAACTCCCTATTTTAATTCCTATTTGTTCCTGACTTGATCAGTAGAAAAGTGATGGGAAAAAAAAGGCAGCCTTCAAAAGTCTACCATGATTACAAAAAGATCCCTAAATTCAATAGAAACATTCTGTCAGCAGAAACACGCTCACATGATTTTATCAGGTATTAAGCAAGAGACTAGCAATTCAGTCATCTCTTCCCCATTAGATTTTGTGTGGCTTCTGAAGACTCTATTTATTTTATGCCTTTTTAATACCCTTACATGATTTAGGAAGCCACAGCTTCCTAAGCATTGAAAACAATTCATTATCTAACCAAGCTCTTAACTGGGCAGGTGAAGAAAACATGACTAGGTGCTATTAAATATTTGCAGATTCCAGGTCATGCTGAATTAAGACATTCTCTCAACTATCTATAATAAATATCTTCCATAAAGAAATCTTTGAACACTACTGTTCTCTCTGCCCAAATAACATCCTAGCCCATTATATCTGCTTCACTTCATCTACACTCACTTACCTGTGTTCCCCAGATCCTTGTTCAGGAAATTATCCCATTTCCTATTCAGGAAAGCACTTGAGCAGATGCCAGATTTGAGGCACACACTTTGATCTCAGGAAAGTCACAAGGCAGAAAAAGAAACCAGAGGAATGTATGTATGTATGTATGTGCTGAATTCTAGATGCCTACTGCGCACTACCCTGAATCTGGACCTCAGCATGCTGCAAAAATAATTTCCCCAGTCTCATTCTTCAAATCAATGACTCTGCTAAGTGGAATGGATGGAGGACTGGTGGGAACACAGATCCTGGACTCAGCCTTAAAGCAGTTACATCAGTATATAATAGCACATTGTAAGTACAACACCTACTTTGAAGACTGAGAAAATAAAACACGTGGTTCTTTCTGCCAGATTTTTAGATGCATTACAACTCCTGAACATTGTAGACCTTTGCCAAGAGAAGCGGCGTAGCTTTTACTTCTCTGGGACTTTCATTATTTATATTAGACAGATCATGCTGTTAAAGTTTTAAATGTTAAAAGCACACTCAAATACTAACTTCAGGCTAGCTTGGAAATGTTCTGATGTTAGCAATGAGTAGCCAATACATTTTTAATTCAGGTTAGAGAAGAAAGGAAGCCAAATTCTCCCTCTTGTACTCCTCCTGCACTCTGCCAAGGAGTTTAGTGTGATAACTTGGCATGCACACACATGACCTTCTGTTCTACTCAAATGAGTTACTTTAGGTAACTTCTGAAGTCTGTTCTCTCTCATTTAAGTACTTCATAATATGATACATCTTTCCCTTTGCTTTTAAGGGAAGACTACAGTAATACCTGTTAAACAGCATTCTAGCAAATGTTCCTAAATTATGTAATTCACTAGGTTCAACTCTACTGTTACAATAATTTTCAAAGAAGATGGATATCATACATTATCATTATAGTTGTACAATCCTGAGTTGAATTTTCCTTTCTGAATTACTAACATTTTAATGCTGAAATTGATTTGTTTTAAAAATATCATGTGAAAGGTTTTTTAAATACCATACAAGCTCAGGTTCTTTATTTTAAATAGTTTAGAAATGAGCTGGTGGAAAGAGGAGACCAAAAAAAAAAAATTGTCTTATGCTCTCTAATCTAAAATTAAGTACACTTTAAAGAACATTTTAAAGAACAACAAGCCTGTTTCCAAACAATACCTATGGTATGGATTTAGATGCACAAAGAAGCTGATATTTCATCAAGGTTGCAGGAAACGATTTAAAAAATTTATTTATAAAACAAAACGAAATATGTTTATTTCCATGTGGGATGCCTCCACAGAAACTGACAAGTAACAAGTTTATCAAAATGACAAGTTCAAGGTACGTTTCTTGTTGATTGTAAATAATCTCACTGTGAGCCAATCAAGAGTATGGAGATCAAAGGCCAAACCAGCACTGTAAAAGCAGCAGTTACATGGTTAATAAGGGAAAGCCCCCACAGCCTCCTTCAATACAGATAATTTCTTCTAGGCACTGTTCACTGTGTACAAAAGTGAAGACAAGCATTTTTTGACTTGCTCTGGAGTACAACAAAAAACAACACCCACATTTTAAAGGATACCTAAGCAAGCAGCTTGATCTTATGCACAGTTCAGAATTATTTTAGTTGTAAAGACTGATCCAGGTGAGAAGGTAAAAAAGAAGCTGGAATGGTTGCACAGAATAATGGGTTTCTCAGTTGGGAACGGTTATTAAATCTCACTGATGACAGTCCATGACTGCATTTCTTCTCTTAATAGCTTGCCAAGATCATTCCTTTGAGGCACTAGTCACAACAGCTAGTAACGTGTTTCCTAATGCAAGGCTTGATACAGTGGTGATCTCCATGCAACCATTTTCTGATTTAAAGAGTGAGTGGGAGCTTTAACATGGAGTACACAAAGCACTGCCAGCAAGTCTTTTGCCAGAACTTAAGAAGCTGAGTTGTAAGTCACGCAACTGTTCAATGACCAACATCTGGGCTCCTTAAGTTTCCTTGTAATACTACTTTGCTTACTCCCAGTAATAAGCTAAATCTGCCTTAAGACAGAAAATCTTGAATTTTCAAGTGCGTCTTCACAGCAGGCACAATTATATCCAAAGCTCCAGCCGACAAACGGAAATCCTTTTGCCCTGCCTAACACTCTCTCCCCATAGGGCACTTTCACTACTGACAAAAATCACATTCCTACATCCACTTCTGTGGCTGGTCCCTCTGCACCAGCACTGGAGGAAGCCTGGAAGAGTCCTTCAGCTGTGCAGCAACCCATGCTACGCATTCTGCTGGCAGTGGAGCACTGTGCCAAAAACCATGATCGGCCGATGAACTATCTTGCTCCGAGCACAGAAAGTGGCAGAACCCTGGGCTGGAACTAACACAATGGGGAACAGCTCAGGAACAGTGCTGGGATGTCTAGAGTCACACTGCTGGTGAGTGGTGAGGTACCAAGAGAGGTTAACATTAGCCCCAGAGTTTTGGTGGGGTGCTTTGTGGCAGTGTGTGGTATATGCTGTGTGGTGGCTGGTTAGCCGGGGGTAGGTTACATAATCAAACACAAGTGCCCCTTGCCATGACTCCCCCAACAGCGCAGTGGGCTTCTGCTGATTCTCCTACTTGTACAATCCAGGGTGCTACTGACGGAGTCATACCAAAAATGCAAAAGCAATGTAATCGAGCCAGAAGGAACAATGTAAATTCAACCAAAGCTTGTCTTCTGAAAAAACACAGATATTAGATAGTCAACTGAAACTGGAAGTAGCTCAAAAATATTCAGGGAGGAAACCAGAAGCATGCATGTACTTACCAAGAATGGGACTCAAATCCACTCTGAGGTTTCAAAGAGATTAATTAGGTATAAATAATCACAAAGTCGTTGCCAAATGAAGAATTATTTGCTCAGCTGGTGTTAAAACGACGCTTATTTTGCACAATGACTAGCCTATGGAAAAACTACATTTAACCAAGAAAACGCACAAAATAATGAAGCAGCCTAGGTATGCCAACACAGCCTCAGATTTGGGAAGTACATACCAGTTCATCGAGCCATCAGCTGTAGTGGTCAGGGTCTATGACCACCAGAGGGACCCTTGGGACAGAAGAACACATGCACCAATGGGAGAGGAGATATGTTGATAACATTGGGGAAATTATTATCATGCACATGTATCTTCTGGGAAAATCAATGAGTATGTATGTCACCTACAATATATGAACAGTAGCTTCTTCTGTACTCTGTATACACAGTATTTTGGAGAAAATATCCCCTTATGCATCCAGTGCTGAATAAAGAATGCCTGCTTCTTAATGCTACGTTGGTGTTAAGGAGGTTTTGACCGTTTTTTGGTAACAAAATAACATTGATGCCTGTGCAAAAAACTAAAACTGGGGAGGGTGCAAACTGTGTTTATATTTTGGAAATACAGGTTTAGTACTCTGCTGTTGCATCTGATCACATGAAGTCAATTAAGCCTCTTCATGCCTCAGTTCAATATCTATAACAGAGAGATAATTTCCAAGTCTAGAGAGCGTTTCTTTCCCTTACAGGTTGTTGTGAGGATTAATGTCCTGAAGATTTGGAAGTACTCCAGTATCACCAAAATGGATCTATTACATATAATAGACTAAAATGGGAAAATGAGGGAAGAATAATCAGTATTCCTTGTATGAGCAAAAACACAACTAGAACATTAGAGCAATCTAACT
Source organism: Pachyramphus minor (assembly GCA_013397135.1). NCBI lineage: Eukaryota > Metazoa > Chordata > Aves > Passeriformes > Tyrannidae > Pachyramphus > Pachyramphus minor. Next base: position 117,479 of record VYXB01002997.1, on the reverse strand, counting down.
CCTGTAACAGAGTGTTTATAATAAACTCCAGAAACTATACAAATAGTAACTTTATTACATTCTTAATTTGCATAAATCTGTATCACACAGACATGAGACATGTAGAAGAGGAGACATTTTTGCATTGTACGTAAAAGTTTCATCAGCCAAACTCATGAGAACCTAAAGCCACTACTCAGATGTAACTAAATACTCTGAACAAAGTTTCAGGAAGAAAATGCTGCTGGTGGTTAATGCTGTTGCTTTTTAATTATCCAAGGTAACAGAATTAACCAGGAAATGTGGTATCTGCAAATTTGTCTTTGAAATTACTTTTTTCTCAAATTAACCTTATGTATTTAAAATGTATACAAAGCCAAACTTGCAGTTGCCTAATAAACTCAAACCTGTACTTCAGAATGTATAAGGCTTTCTCAAAGGTGTCAGATAAACCTCCCTGATTTCAGAAATGCAGAGACAGTCTTTGCATCATCATTCCTTTTACTACAACGCAAGTACAACAGTCTTTTGATTGCTTTGTGCTACAGAGTGCTTGCACTTAAAGCACTCCATAAATATGACAAAGAGAATGTGTGCTTATGTGATTAAAATCCAATGTAACTTATACGCAAAGCAGGTGCCGCCCACTGCTTCATGGCAAGTCACTGAAGACCTTCTGTGCTGAAGGATGTGCACTGCTGATTTAGGGCTTCATATCTCTGTCATACTTTTACTTCTGTCTTACTATTTTACAGTTTCCTACTATTGAATGTTCTTTCTCATATCTACTCTTCTTCCTAATTAGCCAGTATAGCACTCCATTGGCTTATTATCTGACACCAGACGGTGCAGAAAAATTTTGCCCCATGATGCATAATCACTTTGTGATTTGGGTAAGTCCAATCCAACCTCAGCCTATGGTAGTACACCAATTCTCTCTCTTCTAGCTTCTGTAATCACTCAAAATTATTGTTACTCTAAAGCAAATTCATTCCAGAAGCTTTCCTGCTTCCATGTCTCTGTTTCCTCAAAGTCCAGGTACTTGGGGCCCTGCTTAGAGGTCTTCAAGCAAAGCAGACTAACCTAAAGAGCTAACTCTGTAGCTCTAAGTGCAGGGGAAAGTGCATTTCACAGGAAAACACAAAACTATCCAAGCGTGATGAACAAGTGTCAAGGCAATGCCACAGAACATCCATTAGTTAGTTTTGTCCGAATTCTCACTCAATTTAGATGATCCAAAACTGCATTTCCCAAATGCTGTTCAAACATGATTATGGAATATATTTGTTTTGATTGGCCTTTAAGTCCCTACTTTTCAGAGACTCCCCATTTTTCCTTCAAGCTTGAAATTTGCTATGAATTGCTCAGGGTATTCCCCAAAGAGGGAGACAAAAATAATCGGGGATTCATCATGCACAAGCTGATATTTACAGTAATATCACTCCCAGTATATGTTTGCTGGAAATAGCTTGGTATTTCTACCCTTTGTTTTAATATCTGTAGGATTAATAACATATTCAGGACCTGATCCCACAGTATTTAACATCTGGGCAAAATACTGCTTGCTGACATCCACAGAGCTGTGCTTTGGCACAACAAACATGCTGCATGTAACAAGAAACACAAATGGTAGCAGTAAAGAAATTTCTTCCTTATCTCTTCTTCTTATTGTGAAGACAGTAGGAACAATATGGTAACCATAACAAAGGAGAATAATGAAAATACTCATGGATGATTGCTCAAATTGGGTCCATAAATGCTATGATTACTTTGCTACTAAGGTATTTGGTTTTAGGAGAAGCTGAAGCTCCATGGCGGTAGGTGACAAAAAACACCTGCATATTACAACTTGGGTGCTCCAAAACCCTATAGGTACCTCATATACCACCAGGTGCACATCATAGCAGAGGCAAGAAATATCTTTGTATGCCTTCAGACAGCCATGCAAAACAGTGCATTCTCCTTTCATCACAGCAGTGTCTTTGTCCCTGCGAACTTCATTTACTACTTTGCAGTTGACTTGCACATCAGTAAAGTTGATTGCTACAAGAAAATTATAATCAGAATAACAAATACAAAGCATCTCTCCTGCCAAGCAGTGAGACCTTCCAGATCGTACACTAACGTCCTCCATAAGCAACCAACATAACCACATTTCAGTATATATTAAATGCATCAACGGTCCCAAGCAAACAATGTTCAGGCACAAAACTCAAGAGGCAGAGATGGCTAGAGCAAACTTGAAGCTCCTCCAGGGCCAAAATTGACTTTTCAGCAGAGATATCCTAATGTGATGCTATTCTCCTGCCTTTATTCTCTGCCATCCCTTACGATTGACTTGAAAAGAAGGACAGCTGGAACACTGTGAGTCAGACAGAGGTAAAAAGGTTATTCTCCAGGAGCCAGAAACCACAAGGATAGGCATCTTAGACACGTATTTTTTAATACTTTCTTTCTGTCTCCTTCTTTTCCTGAAGGACTAAATGCAAAATGAAATCATCTTACAGAAAGACAGTCGCTTCCCCCCTGTGCTCAATCATTCCAGTCACACTATGTTGTCCAGTAACCTGCATTGATAATTCGTTATGAATAAAATGCCAACATTATCATCAACAGCTATGTTGTTGACATGCTTTTGCTATTTCAATAAAAATACCATTAATTTTCTGGCTTCACAACAGCTGAGCTACTCCCCCTTTGAATATACAAAAGAGTATTTTGTTTAAACCAAATTAAAAGCGTTCCACTAAATGACTTCAATTTTGCTGGCTATACTACTTAGTGTATACAGTTCTATTTAATCCTCTCTTTTCTCAACTCTACTCCTTCTATATCCCCCTTCCTTTTCTCACTTTTTTTTCCCTCCTCTTCGCTTTTTATAATTAATCCTTTCATTTCAGGAACTGGATTTGCCCAACCAGACATCCACAGTCCGAAAGAGCTTCAAAAACGCAGAGCCAAAGAGTTAAGGCAATGGTGAAAATTCCTCCGCTCTGTTTTTCTTCACCTGTTTGCCAAAACATATTTAGCAGTAAGGAAAGGAAGGGAAAGGGGAGGGAGAAACACATAAATGCTGAATACACCTTCCTTTTTCCCACCCAGACAAGTGTCAACATTCCCCATTTAAGCTGGAATGAAAACCACCATTTCTGCCAAGCCCTCCTGGCATCTCACCACTTTATTTGTTCCCATTTGTATCTAATGCTTTTGTCAACAGTTCAACAAAAGTCAAAGCAAACAACCCACTACAAACACTGGGGGTAACAGCAACAAGCATGAATCCTTCACAATTATTCAGCCCAGCTGCTCAGTGCCTGTCCAGGCTGCTTTCATTTACAACAGTGTCAACAAAAGGCTGAAACCCAATAACTAGGTGGGTCAATACTACCACTGTAAACCCTCCTGAGAAGGAAATGCTGTTCTGCTGCTTAACTGCTTCAGCAAACATGCAGAATAATTCAGTTAGATAGACAAGTGCTAGCCTAATCATTTGTTGTGTGAATTATTCAAGGCTTTCACCTTAAACTACTAAATGATGGCTCCTCAAACATTTCGGAGGAACCACCAGATGTCCTACAGGAGAAAAGGAAACACTCATTCTGACACAACAGAGGGCAATAATCTGTGATCTTGAAAAGCATTAATGTTTAGAGGATTAACGCCTTCCTACACCTTGCTTTTGATGTCACTGTACAGAGAGCACACAGCTTTTAACATACGAGCACTAGGCATGCATCAGTTTACTAGTTGCTTGATCTCTACACATAATCGAGGCTGCTGCCTACAACTTTTCATCCTCTTTTTTTCATACGAATTGTAAAAGAATTCTCTCCAGAGAACATGTAAAATGTGGGTAAAAATAAGCAAAGTAGTCAGCTGGATGCAAAGAGGAAACTTGGATTTATTCCCACATATCTCTCTTCCTCCGCTGCCCCATGCTCATTTGATCTCCTCCTAATCACCCACTTCAGCATTTCTTTCTCTGCAGACACAAGGCAAATATTCACTAGCCTTTCTCCAGAGGTTTCACCAGAGTTCATGTTTACACTTTCAAAAAGCAAGGCAAACTAGTCTTACTGCATAGAACCAAGCGCTAAGAATTAGGTGTTTTACTTCAATTGCCTCTTTAGTATGGGAAACCGCCACCTCCACATGTCTGTTTCCCCATTTTTGTTGGCTTTTGTCACAATCATATCATTACATTAACATATTTAAACTTTCAGTTAAACACTAAGAAAACAGGCAAATTAGGTAACAAATGGCGCTTGTTTTGATATAATTTACTATTGGCAAGAACAACCCTGGTTATGAACAAATGTTTTTCCTAAGACCAGTTTACACATATATCACAGTGCAGTGTTGGACAGATATGTATCTTGAGCCAGAACACAATATCAAATACACTTATGAATATTTTATTTTTGACATCTACAGTAACAGTTCTGCACACTGAATAAGTAGTATTCCAGAGAGAATTTCTGTCAGTTTTAAGACTCAGAAAAATAGTAAGAGAAATTCCGTCTGTATATCAAATTAAAGAACACGTTTTTGTTTTTATAATTAGAATCTGTGACATACTTTGTTTTCAAAACAGGCGGCTTTACACTTCAGGAATCTCTGGTGTTGTGTGTTGTCAACACAAAGAGACTTCTATCAAATAGGTTTTTTCCTCTTTCTGCCCAGAACAATCATAAAACACTTGTCTACTTGTGATGGTTTGGCCCAGGTCCTTTTCCTGGTAACCAGGTTGTAACCGAGGAAGTGACCATGCTCCCAGTATTCCATATGATATTTACGTAACTTGGGGTATAAATAAGAAGGATGGAGAAGCCTTTGCTCTCTTCTCTTCCGGTGGATCCAAAGGTGCAAGTTCTCTGCTGTCGGTTCTGCCCGTGAGGAGGAGTGAGGCCTGGTGCGGCCTTGTGGGCCTTGGGAGGCGGAGGTTACCGATTGGCGCTATTCGGCTATCTCAAGGGAAGTAGTGAGATTTCACTTGTTACTACTTCTTTATTGGGTTTTTGAGAGTGTATATTTGTTTTGGTTTTCCTTTTGTTTTTCCCTTTTTTCCCTTTTTCCCTTTCTCTTTTCCTTACCCTCTCCCTTTGGGGGTGGGTAGCTGTGTATATAGTGTATTAATTGTATATAATTGNNNTGGAAGGGAAGGGAAGGGAAGGGAAGGGAAGGGAAGGGAAGGGAAGGGAGGAAGGCCTTGGCTGTGGGTTTGGGCATTTGGCTGGGTGCCAGGTCCAAACCATCACACTATTAAACAGCAGAAGCTCCATCACTGTGATGGCTTCAGCTGTTAGTACTCACTACTGGTTAGCCCTACTCGGTGGGAAACTTTAGTTACATTTACTGTATTAAATCAGGTTTAGTACTTGCTAAGTTGCAAGTACTAGCAGGACTGTTGCAGTCATTAGCAGGATTTGCAAAATGATTTAGGGTCCACGGAGAAGAAAGGCACAACAGAGATATACTTCAGCGCAGAAAACATTTGATATCAAAAGGGTTGCAACTTGCACAGCAGAAGTGGGAAAAACCTGCACAGTCTGATGCTAGATACTCCAAAAAGAACAAGGAAGAGAGACAACATCACAATCTTTGATGGTGTCTCCTCTTCTTCATCCCCTGAAGCAGGAAGAAGGGTCCAAAAATGGTACCTCCAGCCTTTGCCACAGCTGAAAGTAATGCTGTTACCAGGAAACCTTCATGAAACACATGAGTGTCCCACAGACTAAATAACTTAATTGCTTTCAAACACCTGCAGTGCGATATAAGGCTTTTAGGCTACCTCGATGGTAAGCATACAGTGCTTTTTCTAAAGGCACTGAACCGATCCTGAACAGGCTGCCTTTATGCTTAAGGCAAGGTACCTTTGCTACTCTAACGCCAATCATGCATACCGACAGGGCACGTAGAAAGATACCATACTTCAAGGAAATGGCAGAAAAGGGGTTTCTCTCAACCCACAGGGTTTATTGCAACTGATTTAAAGGAATTATTTTAAAATTATTCTGAATTCTTTTCATATTTTGCAGTATGGGACAGCCAGGCTCATTACAAAATAATATCTGCAGGTCATTGTATGAAACTCTTTTCTCAAAGCAGGGGAGGAAAACCAAAACATTAATTTCTTCGAGGACTAAAATAAATTGCAATTTGGTATTTTTAAAAGAAATAGAGAGGTGAGACAGAAGTACAGCATCAACAGATATGGCTTCAGCAAACATATCAGGAAGATATAAGAAATATAAGCAACAGCTATAATTACTGCAAGCCAGATACAATGATTTCCTAATGCCTGGTGTTGTAAGATCACAAAGCAAGGCTTTGTATTATTTAGGTCAGCACTGGCTTTTCAACTCAATGCAACCAGTGGTTTCTATATAGTCTGGCCACTTTGTTAATAAAATAAAATGAGCAAAGGAGTGAGAAATATGTTGCTGCAGATGCTGAGTTTTATGCTGTGTGTGTTCTGTGCCAAACACAAACCACACAGTCCTGCAGATAACCTTTCTGGGGGTAGCTGCAATTGGGAGACAGCTCTCCTGGCTGTTCTTCCATATTCCAGCACTGCACGTCTGCAGAGCACACCAGTCTGACCAAATACGTCTCGACCAGCAAAATCAGTGCTATTATTTATTTTGATCTGTCAAGATTAATATAGCAATTAAAATATTGTATGCCCTCTTTCAAATGACACAGTGGCTTGAAATATGCCAGTTTCTCTGTATAGAGAATCTACAATACACAGCTCACCCAGTTAATGAAAAAAGGAACTAACTATGTTGAAATTTTTTTCCTTCTCCTACCCCTCCAACCAGCTTACTCGTAAGTATGGATAAGAACACTCCCACAGCTGCATTCATTGCCTCCTGAGAGGCAGAAAAACAGAGGTACAGCTGTGCCTTCTAATATTCATATGCAAACAAGTAGCGTTGGACTGGCTGCTATACCTCACTTAAAAGCACCTTGGCAGTCTTTGATAAGCTTGCAAATCAAAAAAAGTGATACAGAGCAATCTGCTGTCCTTTTAATACAATTAGCAGATTAAAGTGGCATTTCACTTCCAACACTTCATTAAAACACTGATTACATCCAGCATTCGCTGATGATACAACATACACAGTGTTCCCCCTACAGTCTTTCCTGAGATTTGGTGGAGAGCTGGGGCAAGCCCTGCACTGACAACCAGCAGCCAGCACAGCTCCTGGAGCCCAACATGAAACCTGCACCCTGGTGCACCACAGCAGGGATGTGGCTGGCAGAAGGTCAGGGGAGAGAACACCTGGCACCTGCCAGGGCCCTGGCAGGAAGCCAACAATCACTGTGCTAGTGCTCTCAGTAATTGCTACAGGAGGCAGTCAAAAATACCATCCCCCTGGTTTTGCATCTCACAAACATAGTTGTGGCTGGGCCTTTTGCTGGTTCAGCTGTCACACTGCTTATTTTCTGTTATGTCTCTCCATTTTATGATTTGTGGGAGACCTGCTACCCCTCGACTTCTGTTTCCACTCCAAGCTGGTGAGAGTAAAGCATAGGAGTGGTGGAGTCCAGCAAAAAACACTGTGGAAATAAGTGCTTGTTTCAGTTTTCCTCTCAGATTACTTTTTCATGAAAGCCTGACAAGCCGAACAACACCTCAATTTAGAAAAATATTTTTTAATTTGTTCTCTCCCCTGCATCCAAAAGCAAGCTTAGTGCATTCCACGGAGACCAACATCAGGCCAAGGCCCTCTACCATGGGAAGCACTGCTGAGAGGGATCTGGCTTCACCCCCTCTGCCAGGAGCATGGGACATCCCTGGGGTATCCCTCCAGCTCTGGCCCTGCTGCTACCAGGCAGCACAGCCCCACTGGTACCAAGGAAAGAACAAACTAAAAAAGATTAATTCACAGATGTTCATGCATTTCACACACAGGGTGCCCTGTGGTCTGTTGCCAGGGCAACAGGAGACCACCGGCGTGCGCTTTATTGGCTTTATGAAGTGCGTCTCGGGGGCTATAGTCCGAGAAATGCTGCATGATAATCTTCAGGCTTTTCAGAATCCTTGTTTTGTGTTTATCCACATTTAACCCTCTGAGTGTTATTAAGAGCATCACTATGCACGTCTGGCACGCCAAGGAAAGTGGATACAGGAAGCCGGGAGACATGCACACAGTCTCTGCTTCCAGCTTAGAGACTCTGGAAAGCACTTTCTCAGCAACTGCTCCCACCTGCTGTGTGTTGAAGTTTTCACCCACAGGCTGCAGGTAAGCTTGTCCCCTGGCCGTGGTAGGGCAGGGCTCAGCACAGCTGTGTCTGGAGACAAAATTGACACCAGCAAATGCAAAGACAATACAAGTGTGTCACACTAGACTAACAGACTACTGACAGCAAGTTTTCCCAGTAATGTCAAAAGAAGATTAAAAAGAAAAATAAGCATCCCACCAACTTCCTAAACACATCATAAGAAAAAACACACTCTTATTTTGAACCCCAATATGTGGCACCGTCAAGCCAGCCACATCAAAACCTTTACCACAATATAATCTATAAATTCACACAAACAACTTCCCCATCTCTCCTCACTCCAGGCTGGCATCAGGCATCTCCTCTGGCTGTCCTTTCACCAGCCAAGGCAGGGCTGCAGACAGGGAGCAGGAGGGAACGGGGGTTAAAAACAGAACTGACACAATGCCCCAAGCAGCAGCAGCCATCACTGATATCAAGCACTAATCCAGCAAGAGAAGAGAGGAAGAAAGCGAGGGTGGCAGAGGGGATCAGTAGAAGAAACAGCTTGCATTCAGGCTTGCAGGAGAAAGAGCATGCGGAGACAATCATTTCCTGGGAAAAGCTAAAGCCTAACGAGAATTTACTCTGCCTTCTTTATTCAGACAACCAACCCTTTTGTGGCAGGGGTTTCCTGACTGACAGGAACCCAGGGCCCCTTAATAGGATTTCCATATTATTTCCAACACCTGCCTAGAAGTTATTTGTTTACACTGAAGGAGGCGAGATTCTCAAACCAGACATCTGCTTCTGGTTCAGGCATATTTTAGGAAACCATCTAGAAAGAAGCTTTGTTGCTATGGAGACATTTTTATTTTCTTCCCTTACTTGGCTGAAAAACATTAGCATTTCCAATTTTTTTTTCTTCAAAAGGCCAAATGTCGCTTAAGAAAACACAGAACTTTTCAAATTGCTATGTAGAATAGGTTAATCGAGCGTTAAATATTTAATTAATTATTCAACTCAATTAGAGCTGTACCGAAGTGAGGCAGGAAACAGTGCAACTTTCCTACAAACTCCCCTCAATGGCAGATTCCTGATGTCTGGCCTAATTGCTTCTTCCCGCAAAGCACAACTAAAACTTTTTAATTCATGTTGCACTCAACAATCTTGCACAATAACTTCTATCAGACTACTCATTTCCCTCCAACTTCTTCTAAAAGCAACCTAAGGAGACTGACAACATTTGGACTAGGAATGTGCTTTTTTCCCACTGCCAGGGAAGAGACAGGAAGAGCAATACAAATATTAATGTAAGTATTAATACATTACTAGCATTCAGTGACTTAAGTGATATGACAGAAATTTCTAACGCATGTCATCCATGTGGCAGAATCCAGAAGGTAACCAGTACACTCTTTCCCTCCCTTTAGCAGACAATCTGCACGCCCAATGACTCCACTGATTTGAATAAAAATAAGGAATGTTTCAAGTCACTTTGGACCTAAGGGTTTTAAAGACAACTCAAAATCAAAATGCTAAGTGCTCAATAAAAAAA
>VYXB01002997.1:94542-107643 GCA_013397135.1 Pachyramphus minor | reverse complement strand
TGCTTTAACAAAAATTGGTGTTTATTTTCTTGCATTATATGACTTACACCTACGTAACTTGACCTGCAAATATGTTCTTCATTCCAGACTCATTCACCATAAGTAAACTGGTGTAAGACATGAATGCCAGCATCCAAAGTATGCTTTTATTAACACACAGTGAGGGAGAACTTCAAAAGATATAATAAACAAATTAACTCCTTCCCTTTACTTCTTTTCCCCCAGCTATTATACTGTCAAAGCCTTTGCACTGGAGACCTTTCCATCCACCTCCTCATCCTAGCAAACTTCCTCTTCCTACTCTATGATGTGAAGTCATAATCCTGTGTTATCAACATCACAGTCTGTTGCCATGGAAATAATTAGATGTGACTGCTCAGGTTAGAAATTACAGCCCATGTGTGTGTTTGCCTTCTGGGTGAAGGGAGCATCTGGAGTGAGACTATTTGAGTTACCTTAAATCACCAAGTGGCATAATTAAAGTTTGATAGTGAGAAGCATTACAGGAATTTCACCAAATGTGGGCACACCACTGAATTAGAATCACCCAGTGGTAACCAGCAAAAGGATGCAAGGTAAGAGGACAGTGTGCAGTTACTACAAAGAAGCAGGTAAAAAGCTACTGAGTAAATGAGGTAAAGCCACCAAAAATGGCAGAAGCAGCTAATTCTTTGATACCAGAATATGTGCAGTTACTTTCATATGAATACTCAATACTAAATTAAAATTCCCAGATGTCCTCATGAAAAAGACTTAAGATGTGACACTGTATGAATTAAAGAAAAACTCAGTTGGGGTGGGGGGAGAAAAGAGTTAAAAAACATAGCAGGGATATATACACCTGAGGTTCTAAAAGTCTGTTAAAAACACAGGGCTTGAATGGCATACTACAAGTCTAGCTGTGAAAAGGTTATTAAGAAAAAAAAAAGCAGTGCCAAAAAATCTGCTCCATAAGATAGACTGAGACAACAAACAGGACCCTGCTAATTAATATTTGTTCTGCTTCAGCATACAGTTACTGGACCAGACTGCAACAAACAAGCATGTCTCACCCAATCACATCATTAATCCAGTCACACTCACCACCTGAGGACCAGCTATGCCCCACAGATATTTATTCATCTGTTCTACAAACAAACAATTACAACACATTTTCTGGAATTAGGGCACCTGTTACATTCAGCACAGCTTACACGCCCAGAGGCAGATATCAATTAATACTGAAAAAATTACTGTATCACAAGCCAACAGAAGTTACTCATTATTATTTGGTAATGTTATCCCCAAAACACCCATGAAGATCAAAAACACAACTCTTGCAGAGCAGTGTAGTTCAAATATGCTCTGCTTAAAACTACCACTTCATCATTACAGAAAGCAAAAACATGTAATGCCTCGTTTCCAAACAGAGAAAGGTACAAACACAATCTGTGGCATGAGTGTGAAATGTCTGGATTTTAACAACCCCATGATGTGCTTTTCAGCTGAATGGTAATTAAGTGGCAAAATAACAAAATTATTAGGAAATAAATTCTGCAAATTTCTTCAAGCTTGTAACAGGTAGCTACGTTTCTTTGCCTCATTAAATACATAGGGAATATAAAGACATTTGGCAGACACTCAAGCCATTAGAGGAAGTCACATTTAAAAGAAACATGACAATTAGGACAAAGTTTACAGCAATACATCACGGTAGTTTATGCGGTGTTCCTCTATCATCAGAAGAACAAAGCTAGAAGTGTAATTACATGTGGTAGTATCCAAAAGTCTTGTATACTATATCATGCATATTTTTGTTTTAAACTATCTAGTACTTTCCAGAAGCATTATACTCACCAACCCTTTTTTAAGTATTAGGTTACTTACAGGTTCAGGAGTAAGCAGTTTACTCTCACAAATAAATGAGCAGAGATCTAAACAACTAATAGTGGCTAACAGCCTGTGAAGCACTGGAGCACAAGCTACCACAAATACAAATCGATTGTGGGAATCTCACCCATCCACTTTCCCTGTATCTCCCACACATGTAATTATTAGCCTTCACACAGATTAAGGCAAAAGTAATCTTATTTCTAAATTCACCTCAATTTGCCCTGACAGACTTCTTTGTCTAAATTCACCAGCATGTTGGCCAGACATTCACCCCAAAGCTGCATTCGAGGCATTATCTCAAATAAAAGTTTCTATTTTTTCCCAGAGGAATTGCAAACCAGCTCTTCCTGCCACAAGACTGTGGTTTTAAATTTTTGGCACTTAATGCTCCTGAAATAGTAACCCACATCATCAAAATGAAGGAAGTTTTCACTATGCTGGCAAGTCTTACTGTAGTCACAGTCTCTGCCCCAAATAACTTAAAAATCAGGTGAAGAAAAAAACAACAGATCAACACAAACACAAAAAACCCAAACAAACACCCCCCCAAAAGAAAGGCAGCGCAAAACACCTATGTAAGGAACAAGAGATCTAGATTAACAAACGATGTGGTAAAAAGTTACACACATTGGATCCTATGCAGAAAGCAGTGATTCAGAAGATTCAGATTCTTGAACAACCTGCTTAGGGACATCCTGGCTAGCTCTGGTAGGCCCACAACCCAGCCAGCATCTGGGTGCTCCTTCACTCCATTTGCTGCAGTGAGAGTCATGGGAAGAGACTGCTAGCACTAGACTACTTTCTGCCAGGTGGAGCTTTTGCACACAAAGTGTTTTGACAGCTTCTTCAAAGGCCATGTGTTACAGAATGAACTTTGTCAAGGACCAGCAAAACTTTTCCACGCTTGTCCCAGAGAGGGTACCACAGCTGGGAAGAAGGACCTGCTTCCTGAAGCAAGAGTTCTCATAGGAGGTGGAAAAAAATTTGTGTGGTGCAATTAGCAAGCAAGAATCCAGTTTAGAAAAATCCTTTTTTTCTTTTTTCCTTTTTTTCCTTTTCTTTTTCGAAAAAAGAAGTTTTACAGCACTGGAAAGGAAACACATGAAATGAAAAGCTGCTCAGTACCTGTAGAGCAGTTTGTCTTTCTATCTAAACACATTATACCCCCCTGAGCCATTAAACCAGGGCTGCCATTTGAGCACAGCCCTGGCACATGCCACGCTTCTCTTCCCTTTGTGTGCTCCACAGCCTTGCCACTGCACAAAGAGCACTCCTCCCATGGCCCAGTTTACTGCATTTAGAGTTTTCCCACACTTCAAACTTGGCAACTGATTTGGAAGACTGAATCCAAGAAGCAAGAGCTCCCAATGCTGCCCTTCTCCACGGAGCTTCCTCTGCCAATGCTGATCTATTATTTAGGAACAGCTCCTGGACAATCTCATGTTACCCGAAAGGTGTCTACTCAGCTTCAGTAGTGAACTACTGCTCAAGGCATGTGTTGGGAAGTATGTGAGCCCAGTCTGACTTATCAGGCAGAAAACGTCACATTTGGAAGAATGATGCAAACTGCCTTTTCCCTGGTCTGAGCTAAAAGAAGTCAGGACCAGCACAGCTGGAGACAGCAAGCTTCACTAAGAAAACTGCCCAGCAAATCCAAGGTGCTGGAAATGGTAGCAAGAAATTGGACATGTCAGCCAAACTTCTTTCTTCATAGAAATGGGTAGTGTACCATCATTACGCACACTACAGTGTAAAATTTACACTTTATGAGCTGTTTTAAAATCTGCCCTGCTTAATAATCTGTATCAGCAAGAAAACTTTAAAGTGTCTCTTACAATTAAATCCAGGCAAAACGTTATATAAATCAAAATTTTGCTACCATATCAAAATGTTACACTGGGGCTGTGTAACATCACCCATTTCCTCATTACATGCTACACTAATTACTACCAGCAGATTCAGAATTTTCTGCACATTAGAGGCTTTTAGAGGAGCTATAAAAAATTTCAGGCATCATTAATTTAAATTTGTATTGAAATTTCCTTTTGACAGATGGCCAAAAATTACTTACTATTTAGAGTACCAGAGCCTGCCTGTTTGCACATTGAAAGAAGAAAGTAAAAAATTAAAAGGAAGAAGGAAATTTATGTCACGTTCATTACCTGTTAAATGTTAAGGGGCATTATCCTGCATGAATAAATTATTTCTTACAAGCACACAGACTCCAGCTTCTGGCAACTGGCACGTTCTGGCTGACAAAAACCATCTCAAGTTACACAGCAGACAATCATAAAAAGCCTCTCTTAACTGGGAACCACTTAAGGGAGGACGGATCGATTGAACAAGTGACTAACTGCTACTCTGGGCATCACTGTAAACATTTAAGGAAATTAGCAAACTATTTTGCCTTGCAAAGCTGGCAGTAAGTCCCACAATGCTGACACACAAACCAATTCACAACCTGAACACTGTGGAAGACAAACACCTACTTATCAGTTCAAAGTAAACCAGCACAAACTACCGATGTCCTCCTCTCCCTCTGGAAGCTGTATGAGTAACAGCAGCTTTGAATCAATCTGGGACAAAATAAGCTTTTTCAGTACAAATGCTCCCCCTAACACCCATGCCAGTATAAACACCCCAACATCCCACAAATGTTACAGAAACATGACTAGCACGTATTGTTTAGAAACAGCAGACGGCATATACTAGCAGTTCTCCTCAGCCACTTTTTTGAGTGAAATCCTCATGGTTCCAACCGTACACGTATGCAAACTCGCTCAAGAAACCAGGTGAGTTTGTATTCCCATATTTACGTATCTGCCTTACTTGTATTTGTTTGTTTGAATGCAGGAAAAAAGAAAATGGATTAAACTATGTGTTCACAGTGAAGAAAGGACGTTCTAGGAAAATCATCATTAATCGGTGTCCAGCCTCATCGTATAAAGCAGTAAAGGCAGTTTCTAGTCCTCATGACAAGAAAGCTGAAGTGAAATCCAATGCACTGTTGTCTCACGGCAGCAGATAGACAGCTTCAGTGCCTTTGCTGCTCACAATAAAAACTGACAGTTCCTGTCAGCTACTGGTTGTTATGCAGAGCCATGTGGATAATCGCAAAACTGACAACCATCAGCTCAGTTGCACTTGGCTGGGACATGTCAGGGGTCCCAGTGGCTGAACGGGTGCACTGGGGTAGGTTGTGGGACATGTCCCCACCTGTAGTTGCCAAAGAAGCAAAGCAAAGGCATTGCCCCTCAGCATTTAGCCCTGGCTGGACACATCTCTGATGGGCATAAAGCCTGTGCCCAGAACCACGCTTTTCCCAATGACATCTAGGGCACACTGTAACATCTGACTGACAAGATCCTGAAAATCATGTCTAATGCATCCTAGACTTGTACTGTGAACACCTCTTCTGCCACCTGGCCAACTCCAGAAGTACATACAATAATATTCCTAAAAAAAAGCACTACTAGAAACTTGACAAACTCATTGTAAGTGCTCAAAAGGATGGCATAGGTCTTGCCATTTGTGGGAGAAGTGTATTTTTCATTTCATCCAGCAGCACCTAAAAAGGCTTGTTGACCTTATGTTTCTGAAAACTGTGCAAACTAGGAGAGCAGACCAATCCAGGAGAGGGCAGCGCCAGGATACAATCTCCCCACTTGCAGCATTAAAACCTCAGGAGCCTCTGAGGGAGTCTGGTGGCTATCCAGTACCAAAAGCATTCAGGCACATAGCTATAACAACAGTTATGTGCATCACTGAATGCTCAAAAACATACAGGCTGCGAGGTTCGTTATTACATCTACTTATGGACACTACCATACACAGGATGGTATATAGAGTAATATAGGTACATTGCAGAGTCATTCAGAACCTGAAAATTAAACTTCCGGAAAAGGAAGGCAGACTTCTCAGTGTGACTACCATCTTCATCAGAGTAGGAAAAGGCACTCACTCCTCTCCAACTACTTGAGTCAGGACAGCAGGCAGCACCCCGCCTTTCCTCTGAGACAGAAACAGCTCTCCTTTCATAAGTGCATTATAAGGAAATATCAGAATTACAGTTTACAGTCTCCAAGTTAATTAAGACTAATGGCTAATTCTTTCCATCTCAGAACCTTGGGCAGGGATCCTGGGCAGACTTTTCATTCTATCCAAGAACAGCCTCGATGCTGTTCCAGCAAACTTGCTGGTCAGCATGTTGCTTGCAATCCTAGCTGTCCCACTACCAGCCACATCCTAATTGTGATACACAATCTATGCAGGGTGCTGTTAATCAACACAAGCATCACAGCCCAGTTTCACTTGGTGACTTTTTCCATCACTCTGGGCCATACTTCAGAAAAATGCAGTGTGCCTACAGCTCTCTCAAGCTACCCTTTACACCTATGAAATGGAATCCTACCTTGATGGAGTCTCTGTCTGCATGCATAAGGAGGGAAAGAGACGGTGGCAGGGGATGGAGATGGGGGGGAAGAGAGAAAGAGAAAAGTACCAGTTAGTTTACATAAAATTATACATTTATCATACTGGGAAGAAAGAATCCTGATGTCTGTTAAATAATAAATTTCACAGATGTTAACTTTTCTGTACAGTTAATTATTAATGCTGTACAGTCAGATTTATAAAACTGGATTTCTAGCACTTGAACACAATTTCTGGCTACTGCTAGACAATAAACACTGAAGTAATGAGCTTGGGATTCTTCTGAAAATTTCTCCCCCTCCCATCCCCCTTTCTTTTTAAACAGGAGAATTTTTTTAAAAAAAGGAAAACAAACAAAGCCACACACTCATCTGTCAGCACCTACCTCTTTGGTGATCATTATCATGGTGCTTCTTCTCATCTTTAATTGGGAGGTGGGACTGCCCACCCAGCGCGCTGGAGAGTGCCAGGAGACCAGCACTGCTGCCAATGGGTGGGATGGCTGGAGGCTGCAAGCCCGAGGGGTGCGGAGTGAGCGGCACGGGAAGACCATGTCCGTGTGACAAGTGCTGGGCCTGGAGTTGTTGCTGCTGTGAAAAACAAAACACAGATATTGAATTTGTTCAGGGAGCTGGGTGTTGTCTGATTGATTATGTACATCAACTGTGATTGATCGGATCAACCAATGCATCTGATCGATTCAGATATCAACACACACAAACATCCTGGTGTTTTAAAAATGTCCATATGTTTGGACACAACACATTCAGTAAACTTCAGGCTGCAACTGAAGAATAACAACAATGAAAACAAAACAAAAGGGGAAAAAAAGAATAGAGGAATGGAATGTTCCCATTTTTGGAGAAACTTTTGTTTTTCTGGCAGAAGTATTAAATTTTTCTCTTTCTAGTAGAAATGCACACGTACATGTCTAATCAAAACATATGTAACTATAAAAGCAGTTATATAATGAAAAAAAAAGCTGAAAATTGAGAAAATTAGTGTTAAACAGTTCTCCCAGCGCCACTGCACAGCATGCAGTGAAAGTTAATTTGAAAGAGAAAACCCGAATTAACAATCCAGAAAAGGAAAGTGGTTGCAGCCACCGTTTTAAGCCCTTTAAGTGTCCTCAGCGGTACTTGAGCAAATTACTAAAGAAAATCTAATGTAGCAAGGCTTGGATCCTCCTGTAGGCTTGCTCAATAACGCTGAAATAATTGGGTACTCTGTGCACGTTTAGTGATGCTCGAATGAAAAGCTAGAGGCCTGCCCTTGTAGTCTTCTCTAGCTGCTGACTCTGTGTTGTGACAGGTTTATTTGAGTGGGACTGTGATGCATGCACCAGTAACTGCACTGACAAGAGTTTAAAGTCATTTTTACCAGTACACTGGCAACACATAGAGAAAGCCCTTGAGAGGTTTGAATTGGAGTGCTTGACCTCAACCAGGGCTGCATCAAGCTCTGTGCTATACTAACCACTGTGGGGTAGATAGACTGTTGCTATTCATTGTGAAGGCAAGGGATAAAGAAAACATATCAAAACCAAAAATCAAACAGGTGAAAAAGTTTAAACATATCCCAAGAAAGATCTGTTCAGATCTAAGGCTTGCATGCTAACAGTCCAATCAATTTCTGTTCATACAATAACTAGATTGACTCTAAAATTTTGGTTTTCAAGCAGCCATTGTCCAGGATTCAGGTAAATCCCCTAAATCCTCTGGGATTGTTCGCTCCCTGCTGCATGTCTGTATACTGTACTTTTGAAGAAAAAAAAAAGTAACTTGCTTTGCATAAAACCATTCCACTTTAAATTTCTAATTGCTAAGGCTTGAATTCTAATTTTGTCTGGTTTTCATTTGAACCTAAATTTATTTCCCATCTTGCAACCCATCTCTTGATAATCAACAGACATGTTGCTCGCTTGACTATTCCCTTCCCTCCCCTAGCATGAATCTTTACACAAGGGTGAGCTGAAAGTAAAAGGCTGCAAGTCACACATAGCTTGCTAGTTAACTCTTGCAGCACACTGCACGCCTTCCTTAACATCCCACCCTTAAAGTACAGATACTTTTCTTCCTCTTGGAAATAAAAACCATGGAGTGGAATCAGACTGGTGGTAGTAAACACATGTCATCCACTCCAGATCAGTGCCAGGGAAAAGAGGAGAATGATCCAAAAGAACGGTGAGGGGAAAAAAAATTACAAAAGGAGCAGGGCCACACAACAACAAAATCAAAACCAGAAAGAACATTCTTCCAGGTGGAAGAAGAAGGGAAGGCTCAATCTTTTCCCTGCTTGCAAACCTATGTAATTCTAGCAGGTGTTCCTTCTTGTAGAAAGCATCAAACACATTTTGCTTGCCTGATGCTTCTACAGCAGTATGCTTTGTTTTTCAGAATTTTAAATTAAGTCTAATGAAATGAAGCAAGAGCAAATAGTGTATTGTTTAGCTTCTCGGTTTGAATGGGACTGCCTTAAAGCAAGGAAACAATCTGGCATGCCTGATCTGGGGAGGGAGGAGAAGAGCAAGCAAAAGAAAAGGGATGGACAAAATAATCTGTGTTCTATCACCTGATTTTGAGCAAGGAATTTCCCATTCCTATTTGACAATGTGCTCTAATCTACTGCAAGAAGAACTCTGCCTTATTCTGACAGCAGTTTAAAGCAAAGACTTTGAGAAGAGCTCAAGAGTATCAACAGTGAGCTTTTCCCTTGTTAACTATTACACTGTCAACCAAAAAGGGACACTCATTTCACAGCACTGTACAATCTGTATAGATCCCTACTGACCTAGCCAATTCTCATTATTTGACCTCCTCTGTGCATATAGGATGGTTTCCAAATAGCTGGAAGAAAACTGCAATGCAAATGTAATCCCCTGTTTTACTACTCTTTGTTGGGAACCTCTCTACATCGCTCATCAAGACAACAGCACAGACTCAATCTTGAATGTACTGAACATCACTAATGCCTCTCAGATATAGTATGGTCATTAAAAGTAGTATGGGTAATGGCACCTCAGTGCCTAGCAGCTTGGGATCACCCTGAACAGCTTGGCTAGCCCAGTCCCTCTGGGCCAAGAACTGATGTGTTTTCACTGCAAGTAGCATTGCAGAGAGCTCTGAAAATAACTGCAGAGTAGGGGAAAAAAAACCCCAAACCTGGAGCCTTCCTACCATGGAGAACTGCAAGTTCTTTAATTAGGAGTGATGGGAACCTGAAATCAGGAAAGATAATAATACAGCAGAAATTTGGTCACTTGTAGCAGCACAAAGAAAACAGTATGAAAACCAGACTTTTAAATAAATCTAAACTAACACACAAAATTTCAGCATGGTCCCATATGCCTGTGCTACACAGACACAGATAATGTTGTGCATGCTGTTAGGCTGGGCTGGAAGAAAAAGTCCAACAACAGGAGGAGGATTGTGGACTAGGATTGCATTGGTATGGGAAAGAACTATGACCTCCTCCATTACAATGAATGATGCTGAACAACAAAAATGAGGCACTGGTCCAAACCCAGAAATGACATAAATTCAAATGAAGCACTGAGCAGGCTTTTGCTCTCAGAATACACAAGAGGAAAAGAAAATAAAACTATATAATCACATAATTAGTGCTGTTTGCTAATAAGCTTGGTCAAGAAAGTAAAGACAAAGTGACATCATGTCTCTGACTGTCCCTAGGTGTCACTGGTGAGCATCAGGCAGCCTGCATGCACCCATTTGATTGCAGGGAAAGTTATAAAAACAGGGGCAATTCCTTAGGCCACTGGGCATCAGGTTAGTGGTCCAATGTGGTAAAAAAAGCTGATCTCATCTAGTCATCAAAATGCCAAAGATATAAAGCAGTAAGACAACTGACAGGTACTCTCAACACACAGAGAAATATTCCATTATGGAAAAAAGTTTACATTTGTTTCTGCATGTAACATGAATTTAGGTCACAAAATCCAACACAATTTAAAAACTTGCAAAGAAAGCCTGAGAATGAGCCAACAGAGCAAACACATAATTTTTTTATGTTATTGTAATGCCTTCTCTTCCCCTTTCTTAATTTTCTTTTTAATTTGTTATCCTTAGTCATGTTATTTATAAACTCTTAGCACGTGGTTAACTTCAGACAATTCCATCACAGTTGACTTCAGTATGTGTAAAGTCAAGCATACTTCTTCAGCATCGATGCATAACAGATGAAAACTTGGAAACTAGGCTTTTTGATGCTGTAAATTTTACAAAACTATCTGAAAATAAGAAAAGCAACAGTTGGCTACCAAGAAATATGCCCTACAGAATTGCAAAAGGCAATGTTAAGGAACATCCAACACACAAAAAATATAAGAGCAAGGGGTAAACACAGCAATCAGGAAGAAGACAAAAAAAAAGTAGAGTGCACTCTTTTTAGTAATAAGTTTAAGAAGATGATAATTTAAATCAGTAGTAAAAACTGATGTGAAACATTCAAAACACATTAATACATGTCAAATAAAAATAACATTTGGTTGCTCCTAATAGTATTTTATTTTCTCTATATTCTTCTAGACAGTCTACACTAAGGAATAAAACAACTCCAAAGTCATGTCTTAGCAAATGGGTAAAAAGGATTTGCAAAACGTTTTTATCTAAGTATCACTAATTTTTATAACCACAATTCTAAATATTGATGCTTAGCTCAATTCTTTTCCCAAAACATCTTAAGAGATCAAATTTGAAGTAAAAAGTGATAACAAACCCACTTACAAATTAGCTTCAAATGCTCTCTTGTTATAGTCAGCACATTCAAAGCCTATTTTCCTGGAAAAGGTTCAAGTTTTTACTGGATACTTTCCAAGTAGCTCTGTATTTGCATTTGTATTCTCTTACAGACCCTGAAAGCTCACAGCCATTACCCAAACAACGTGAACCTCCTTTAACATGAAGACATTTCTAATGTTAACAAGCTAACATCTCAAAAAGATATTTTCTCTTTAAATTTATATTCATGCATTCACTACTCATACCTGCAATATACTGCTGGGATGGGACCTCAAAATATCTGAATAAAATAGCTTAATTGTTTGTTTGAAATGAGTTAGATGATGTGATTGATTGTTCAGAGTGAATCATTAGTAAGACAGCATACTGATAAAACAGAAACTAAGACAAAGAGGAAACAAAGAAATAAAAATAGTGGTTCACAAGTACACAATATTGATGTCAACGGTTTGAACATCAGCAAAGGAAGACCTTTGGCACACAGAGTTATGAGAGTGCTTAGGATGATATGAATTTTTATCTATCACGCCTGTTCACACTCTTGACATGATCGTCACTAGTTATACTTCTTTTGTACTGTTCTCTCTCTGGTGGTATAGCATAACTAAAAAAAAGTTATTTTGATGTTAAGATACAACACAGCAAAACAGCTTAAAAGAGAGTCATGCAGTGGTTCCTCCAGTGGAATGGTTCTGGAGCTATATGCACATATACCATATGATTGGTATATAAAGAGACAGTGATACCGATATAGGGTAGAACAAATTACTGCCCTTACTCTTTGACAGAATCACAGAACATTTCAAGGAAGAGTGATCATTTTGAAAATTATTATAGTGTCCAGCATAAAAGGGACTATCCTGGTGGGAGTCTGCTATAGGCTACCAAGATGAAGAGGCAGATGAAATATTCTGTAAACAGCTGGCAGAATTCTCTGATCGCAGGTCCTTCTTATCACAGAGGATTTCAACTTAAAAGATGTCTGCTGGAAATACAACACAACAGAGAGGAAACAATCCATGAGGTTCCTGGACTGTGTGGAAGGTAACGTCCCTACACAGTGGGTAAGGGAGACAACAAAGGCTGGTGCCACACTGGACCTGCTGTTTGTGAACAGAGAAGGATTAATGGCAGATGTGGTGGTCAGAGGCTACCTTGGGCACAGGAAGAGCCAGCAGTGGGATCCAGGCCTGTCAATCTGACCTCATTGCCAAGGAAGGTTATGGAACAGATCACCTTGAGGTCCATAATGGCTACACAGGACAACCAGGAAATCAGGCACAGCCAGCATGGGTTTGTAGATCCTGCTTGATCAACCTCATGTCCTGCGACAAAGTAACCCGCTTAGTCNTGCTGTTTGTGAACAGAGAAGGATTAATGGCAGATGTGGTGGTCAGAGGCTACCTTGGGCACAGGAAGAGCCAGCAGTGGGATCCAGGCCTGTCAATCTGACCTCATTGCCAAGGAAGGTTATGGAACAGATCACCTTGAGGTCCATAATGGCTACACAGGACAACCAGGAAATCAGGCACAGCCAGCATGGGTTTGTAGATCCTGCTTGATCAACCTCATGTCCTGCGACAAAGTAACCCGCTTAGTCGATGAGGGAAATGCTGTGGATGTTGTCTACATTGTCTTTAGTAAAGTTTTTGACACCATTTCCCACAGCATTCTCTTGCAGAAACTGGTTTCCCATGGTATGGATGAGTGCACTGTTCGCTGGATAAAAACTAACTGGATGGCCAGGCCCAGAGGGTAGTAGTGAACAGAGTTGTATCAACTGGAAGCCAGACACTAGTGGGTGCTCCCCAGGGCTCAATACTGGGGCCAGTCCTGTTTAACAACTTTACTGATGATCTGGATGAGGGACCGAGTGGCACCCTCAGTAAATTTCCAGATGACAGCAAGTTGGGCAGGAAGGTAGGAAGGCTCCACAGAGGGTTCTTGACTGGATTGATGGGCCAAGGCCAATGGTATGAGGTTCAATAAGGTCAAGTGCTAAGTCCTTGGGTCACAACAACCCCAGGCAGCACTACAGGCT
>VYXB01002997.1:71694-94533 GCA_013397135.1 Pachyramphus minor | reverse complement strand
TGTACTTGGCACTGGTGAGGCTGCATCTTGAGTCCTGCATCCAGTTCTGGGGCCCTTACTTCAAAGAGGACCCTGAGGTACTGGAGTATGTCCAGAGAAGGGAAACAGAATTGGTGAAGCGTCTGGAGCAAAAGTCTTATGAGGAGCAGCTGAGGGAGCTGGGGTTGTGCATCCTGGAGAAAAGGAGGTTCAGGAGACCTCATCGCTCTCTACAACAGCCTGAGAGAAGGTTGTAGTACAGTGGGGGTCAATCTCTTCTCCCAGGCAACTAGCTATTGGATGAGAGGAAATGGCTTCAATCTGTGCCACGGGATGCTTAGACTGGATATTAGGAAAAATCCTTGAACTAAAAGCGTGCTCAGGCATTGGAACAGGCTGCCAAAGGAGATGGTGGAATCACCATATCTGGAAGTGCTCAGAAAAACTTCTGGATGTGGCACTTGAAGACATGGTTTAGTGTGACATGGTGACCACAGTGGTGCTGATTTAATTGTTAGACTCCATGATCACAGAGGTATTTTTCAACCTAAAAAATTCTGTGATTCTATGAAAGATGTAAGATAAATGCTCAGATGCAGCTGATCTACTAAAAAACTCAAACATTTCTGTTCCCAAAGAGGAATGAATGCACAGGTTAGACAAAAATACAGGAGAAAGAAAAAAAGAAAAACAATGAAAAAGGAGAGAGAATAAGAAGGAGACTAATAATAATAAAAGTAATTTTATTTTTTACAAGAATCAAATGCTAGGCTTCTTGCTCTTTACGAATCAGTAATTTCTGTCTTTGAGGATGCTGATTCCACAGGGAGAAAGCAAGCTCTACGGAGAAAACTATGGGAGGAAGGAAAAAATCAATAGCTGTCATTAATCAGAGGAGGAACATTTAGAACTCCTACATAAATAACAAAGAAACCATCAGAATCATATCACTACAAATTGCTTCAAAGATCTTTTAAGTGAATGAGAAACAAAAAGTCATCTCCCAAATCATATTGTGGGATGAAAGGCAATATATGGAGAGCACATTTCCGTTCTGTCAGGATACATGTTCACCATTTGTCCTCCCTTTCACTCCCACGACTATTTTTCACTCAGTGAAACAGCACACATAGAGGACAAAAAATTAATATAACGAACTAGCAAATAAAAGATTCATGGTAAAAAAAGGACATAATCTTAATAAAGGAAAAACCTAGTCCCCTGTGAAAGGCCAAGTGCACCTTCCCATGGAATACTGGAGTTCAGTAGTTTCTTCTGATTGCAGGACTTCATCTCAATTTCACAGTGACGGTGGAGGGAGGAAGAATTAAGTTCCTCAGAATGATTTTCTATTATCAATTAATAAAGGGCAGAAGTTCCTGCATAAATCATGCCACTTAGAACTCTCTTCTTCCTTCTCTCCCATCAATTCCTAGCTAAGGAAGATCCACATCTCTTGCCAGAGAGGGCAGAAAGCAAAAATGCAAATAAGCTCAAGGTCTTATCGTAAGGAGGGTCAATGGTATGAAATGCACCTCGACCTATCAAACCTTCACTTCCAAACCTTTTCACAAACACCAGTGCAAAGAATAATAATGACAGCAAATAGGTGTTTTCCGCTACAGACAGATGGCAAAAATCATCTCTGACTAAGGTGCACAGTGGTTCAAGTACCTTATTTACAAAGTGCTCCACTCATGTCCTACCCACAGACACCGGGAAGAGATTTTTTCCTCTTCTGAACTCACAGTAGAAAAACAGCATCTCTATTGTGACCTTGTGAATCTTGTTCCTTTTCTTTAGAACCAGAAAATGAAAAGAAAAGTTAAGAAATGCCACTGATCACAGAGAGATTCAAGTAGCTAAAGCTAGGAGCAATTCTATTATCAGAGCTTTTAATGTGGCAACAATAATTTACTTCAAAGCTTCCTCACAAAGTATAGTCTTAGAGCCATGTAGTATCAGTGAGATGCATGTTATGCATCTCACACATGCATTTCTCCAGTGCATCTTATAAAGTCAATCCTTACCAGTCAAATCTCTAGATAGCAATTACTGAGAAGCACAAGCTCCATAATGCTAAGCGCTAACACTATGTTTCATTATACGTACAACACACAAATATAGGCTATGTTGGATTTCAGCAAGTTTTCTTTGCTTGGGACAAGAACCTGGATGGTGTGGATTGATCCATTCTTTCCAACCGATTCTGTGTCTGTAAAGACTGCCATTTCCGGTGCAGCTCTGGTCCTGTGCAGAGCACTGTAATGCCTGCTTTTCTCAGAGGTGAGCAGCTTCTTCCCACAGGTGTTGGAACATGTGGATATTATTCTCTCTCTCCAAGCCACTTCATCGAAAGATGTAGTGTTCTGGCTCTTTAATGTAGTGCCTGATAGTCACGTAACTGAAACTTAAAGTGATTTAATTGCAGTTTCCTACTTACAGTGGCGTTGATAAAGGAAGGATCAAATCACCTGGATTTAAGTCACAGCACAAAGACTGTGGAAGGACTATTTTTTCTTTTTGCCTCATCATCTTTTCAAGGTATAACAGGGAAAGCACTATTTCCTTGTTCCAGAAACATTACTGGATTAAGTTCATCACTGTTTGTGACACATTCATATACTAAGAAAGTGCCTGTGAGAAGTTTACCAAACAATAAGCAAGGAACTGCCCCACTAACGAAAATCAAACATTCTGAAATATCAGACAAAATATTTAAGATCTCCTAAATTCCTTTTTTATGGATGAACTTAACATATGGAAATACTTATGCAGTATTTTAGTGTTCATCCCAGTTAAGCACTAAAGCCCTTGTTTTGTCATATACTTAAGATTGAAGATATGAGAAGAATTACCCACATACCAGAAGAAATGCAAACACTTAAATGATCCACTGTATAGAGTCCTGGTCCTCATTCACAGCTGTAGGCAGCAGCCTACGAAGTGTGGTTGGGGAAAAGCCTAGACGCCAAACATACAACCTTGTTAAGGGGTGATATCAGAACTCCTGTGTTATGAAACCAAGACACAGTAAAAACTCTTCTTAGGCTATATTGTACAGTAAGCGTACCTATTTAAATGGATGGCATCTCCACTGAGAATAAAAATCTTGCTGATTTTGCAGTGAAACACTTTTGCAAAATCCCTGCCTTCACAACACTTTAAAATCAAACAGACACACTTCTTTTTTTCCAAAGCACTGGTATAAGGCCATCACTGAAGGTAAGATATGGCATATAAAAGACCAATATGGAGCACAGTACATCTGTGTACACCTTCTATATACGGGAGTCCAGGCCACATCAGCAACCGTCTTTTCTCCTTTGTATTGTACATGAAGGAAAAGCATACAAAAATAAGTCAGAAATAAAACATTGCATACATTCATGCTGTAGAACATCAAGAAAATTCTCCATGGAACTTCTTATATCTGCACTGATTAATCCTAATTTAAAAAAAATAAAAAAAAAGGAGATATGGTGGTCACATAGCTTTGGTACCAGCGTTTGCAAAGCCTTGAGAAACATGGAGGCAAAAGTCAGCTCTCCTGCCTGATCAGATACAGTGTGTGAGCTGTAACACTCACGTCATATGCACTTACTTAAGCATAACTAGCAAGGCCTCTGGCACCAGCATATTGGCAGTTAGATGTTAGTTAGTGGTCAGCACTTCACACTGCAATGTTACTGACTGCTCATATAGTGATAGATAATATAAATTCAGTAGCTACCATAGCTACTGAAAGTAGGAGAAAAAGCAGAAAACAGAGGTAGCCCATTCTAAGAGTAGTAACAGTATTTAAAATCCATCCTTGGAATGTTTTTTCAGTAAATACGGTACCTGAAAATTATTTACATTCTAATTAATTCCCTTGGAAATCCCTAAAAAGTTCCTGTGCCTCACTTCAGCTTCTTTAAATCAAGATAATTCTGCATATGGGAGAGATTTATTTAAATTAGGCCTCACCTTCAAGGCTCTCTCTGAAGCTGGCACATCAGAATAAGGGGACAAGACGACAAATCCCTCCAACACAGCTCTTTACACACAAAAAACAGAGTGTCTTTAACTTAGCCAGACTTCAGGTGAATAACTCAAAACCAAAAGTGCTCACCCAAAAGCCTTCTGTACCTACAATTCCTTCTACAATTCAATAGCAGGCACTAGGCAGGACCAAAAAAATTGCAGACCCACATCACCACACACCCTTAATATACAATCAGCAAACGAGTAATTAAATGGGGAGCAACGAATTTCAACAGTTCCGCAGGGTACACAAATAAACACAACTCAAAGCACATACCTATTAAGTCAACCTCTTATGTTACCTTCCCACTGTAACACCCTATGTACAACATACAAGCAGGTCACCAACTTGTTCTACAGATTTAAGCTTCACCCACTGCTTAACACATCTTTAAACAAGCAATGCAGAAGGGCTGGAGAGACAAGAGACTGTTGTTCCCATGCTACAACATGCTTGTTTTACTGCACTTCCCCACCCTCCCTGCCACTATCGTACCTGAATGCACACACTGGGCAGGAACGACTTTTCCCTACCAACTGCCTGCATTGGTTCAAATAGAAAACCCTCAATCTTCCTCACAGCTCAAGCACACATGTAATCCAGAAACAATCCACCCTCTCTGTGAGGAGCAGGAGATGGCTCTGCAAAGCACTAATGTAAAGAAGTGTCTCAGCATCTGGCATCCAGAACCCTGGACAACCGGCACCACAGCAATGATGGCTGGCACTGATGCTAAATTTTCATTTCAAGTTGTGTGCACTTATCTGCACTACACTGCTTTCAAAGCTTTCCATGCTTGCCATGTAATACTGCTATTTTTTAAGCAGGTGGTGCTCTCCATAGCTGTAAAATGATCATTAACTTGAAACCAACCAAAAATTACAAACCTTTTGAGACGGGTCAAACAAGCACCATGGCCTCAAATATAGGGTAGAAATTGTGACAGTGTATTTAAGAAGGAACATTATAGCTTGGTTATTCTATAAGACAAGACAGAAGGAGTCCTTTCTTCCAGTAACTTCCATTTGCTATTTTTTTTAAAGAAGATAATAAAAGTGGCATAATAAAACAAAATGCTTAAAAATTAAACCAAACCTATCTTTTTTTTTCCTCAGATGTATAGAATGGTAAAGAAAAAAAATTATTTCAATCATTTCCTTAGTAATACAAGTAATGTTTAAATAGATTTAATAGTGCTGCTCCAAATCAATGAATTATGAGTTTAAAACCTATTAAAATGTAATGTTTTTTTCCTGAGCTGAGGGGAGAGAGATTTAAATTCACTGAATTTTAATATTTCAGCTTGAGCTGCAGGAGGTAGAGAAAGTCCAAATGAACTATTCCATCAGCACCATTCAAGCATGAACATTTTAATCAGTTTTACTTCCTTGGAGTTCTCCAACACAGTTTACGCTGTCATTCTGAAAGCACTTAACACAGAGGGTGTGAAAAACCACCAAGGCTTGTTATTGCCTTCACAATTGATGGCAAATAATTTTGCAGACTTCCTATCATTAAAATGTCACTGCTAAAAATTGAGGTTCAGCAGTTCTTGTGCTAAACTGCATTTTCTTTCAACACCATCACATACCTGTTCTTAAATTTTTGGTGTATTTATCTTTCTCCATGTGATAAACAGGCATACAAGCAGTAGCCTTTATTTCTGCCTTACTACCCAACCGCAGTTGAAAAATTACTATTTTAAACAGCAGGGAAAAAAACAATACTCTGATAAAATTCTTAAAAATTTACAAGTTAATTCCCTGGTTCCCTTATTAAAATGTAACCACACTCACACACTATGTTCCAATTGTATTGAATAATGGATTAAAAAAACCAAACCCCAACATTTTAAGAAAGTAAGACAACTCAATTTATTAATTGAGGAAATGAAAACATCATTCCTAATTAGATGATATTGCTGACTTAACGCTATGATTCGTGTGTCTTTCCAAGAGTGCAATCTTGCAGATTCTAATGTAAAAACACGACAGCTTTGACACATGACAATATCAACCGGATACATCACATGGTTCATCCTGGCACATCCCAGTCTGGGAAGCAGCTCTGGATGTGCACTTCCAATTGCCCCAAGCAAGAATACTACACCACACCATCCATGGCAAACACCAGATGCAGAGTCTGTATGCTGGCAGATTTACAGTCCTACTGCAGTATGCTTATGATATACCCAGGTTTGATTTAGTTTTTCTCACTGCATCTCTCCAGGAGATGATAGACGATATTTAACTTGTTTGAGCTCGTCAACAATTTTAAACTGAACATGACCTGTGAAAGAAGTCATTATAATAGTGTTTCATTCCATTAAACATAACTAGTTTATTGTCAGGAGAACAAGCAGTCTCTCTAGATTCCAGGTTCACTTCAGTATTTTGCATTTAAACTGCATGGATCAGTGATTTGGTTCATTTACCAATGAAGATAGAATAATATTGCAAAGTTAAAAGGTGCTTCATCATATTCCATTAAATCAGAGCACATTCATAAAAAAATATATGTGTGTGTGAAACACAAAGAGAGAGGTGATCCGTGCACGTTCAATTCTTTTCTTGTGGCATATTCCATTCTGGTAGAATCCATTTTAAACTGAAACCCAGGGTTGCTCTGTGCAAATCGAAGGGGTTTAGCATGAGTGAGGTGAACTGAACAGGACCCACTCAAAGCACAGAGAAACTTAAGCTACAGTTGTATTTCAAAAACTCAAATAGTGCTTCTGTCTTTGTCTGATACACAGTTCAGTGGGTTAAACACACTTTGGAAGTTTTTAAAATACCTCAGTGTTAAAAGAACACAAACACTGTCAGACTTACCAAACAGCAAAATTATATAAGACAACATAATCAGATATACATAAAAGCCATGATTTCTAATTACATTCTTTGTTTTACTTTTATGGGTATTCACTTTACAAAGTATGACAAGCCTTTTTTAGTCCCATGTTACATTTTCAGATTTTAAATCTCTCTAATTTCTTATTGTGGATATTCATGCAACATGAGCTTGATAACTTTCCTATTTATTCTATTTTTAAAAATTAATATTTTAAAGATTGCACAAGATTACTTCTCCTTAAATGTGATGAACACAAAATCTGCAGTCCATATTGCTCCTGTTTCCATAAAACTAAAGAGAGGGTCACACAGCATTTCCTAATTCAACATAAAACTTAGGAGTGAAAAAAGGCAGTAGAGCAAGGTAAAAATCAGTCTTGTGAGGGATGCAAGGGTTGTCCAATTTTAATGCACAAATCCAAAATTGTGATAGTTTAAAAAACTTTGAAGCAATAGAATTTTAGTTGACATGAAGAGACAAATTCAGACAGCAGGAAACAAGAGAAAATTTACTTCTGTCTGGTGGAGGAAGACCAACAGCAGCTACTGCCAGGCTCCCAGACAAGTGTCTAGTCTGTTTATATTTATTCTGTGTGGTTTACTGGTTCATGAAAGCAGGATAAACTCAAATACGGAGTGCAATAGCCAGTATCTATAACATCACACATTTTACACGGATGTATACACACATGCTATATATGCACATGTAGCACACACATATAAAAGCTTTTTTAAATACGAAGCCAGCCTTCAGCTACTTAGTTTATGCAAAGAATGTTAACAGAAGGCAATATTTTTGGTTAGGTAATGAAAACTAATTGGGAAATTATTCACTTCACACTGGAGTGTAAAAAGCCATACAACAAATGTTATTCATGATTCTACACGACGTGCTCTGAATCACCCCCCTTCTTTCTAACGGGCACTTCAGAGGAAATAAAGGTTACTCGTTTCCATTTATAATTTCTAATTGACTACCAATGTTTTCTTGTGGTCAGAGATACAAAACAGAGTTAGAAATAGCCTATTAAAAACAAGCTACAATCAGACCGTTGCTCTACACTACTGTCACCAATGATCAGAAAGTCCTGATTTCCTTGTTAAAAGATGGAGGCATAATTGAAGCAATATCTTCACTTCAGATTGATTATTCCGCGACCCTTATCCACATCTTCACTCAGCAATTTGAATTTTAATGAAAGTAAATGGAATAATTAGCATTTCAAAGTGTGTTTGATACACTGAATAAAAAAAGAGGAAAAATACTTTTATGTATAATCTGTACACAAAAGCAAAAGCATTTGGGTGGGCGCAGAAGAAAGGAAGTACAGTTCTAAGTGTCTTCATTAGAATAACTTAAACAACTGCTTGCTCCAGCTGCATAATTATACATGAGAATTATGTGCTATTAAGCTATGACTTCTCACCTTTATTTTATGTAGTGTGAACAGTCATGGCTTTTGTTGTTACGTCTGTCCTCTCCAGTTGTAAAATATAAACACTGTGGCTGCCCATACCCATAAAATCTCTATACCAGGCTAATACCACTGGCAGTAAAGCTTTTACAGGAGGGGCTCCACAAACCCATATTTTTAGATGACTACAGAGTACCTATAAGCACACTGTTGATAAGCTGTTCTGCTATGGATTTTGGTTATTTCTTTGGGTGTTTTGGTGTTTTTTTTCTTTTTTTTTTTTTCTTTGTTGTTTTGTTTTGATTTTTAAAGTAAAAGCTATTTTTTAATTTAAAAATGAAAAGTGTGATGAATATTCAGAGTCTTGAGCCAACACCCAGAAAAGGATGTGGACAGCAGGGATGGGAAAAACAGTATGTCATATGAAGCCTTTCTGCTACTGTGGCTGCAGGAGCAGACTGGTAGGTGGTATGCAAAGGAAGCAATGTTACTTAAAAAGGACAAAAAACCCCCAAAAATCCCAGATACTGACCCAGCTTTGGTGAACAGATACAACACAGACATTAATTATCCCATTAGTCCTCCTGGCACAGTGCAAGGAAAAGTCTTCAGATAATAACCAGCTTTTATGAAGATCAAGCTATTGAACTTCACCACTGCCCATAACTTTTGCCCACCTGATGGAAATGAGTTCATGCAAGGGAGAAAAAAAAAAAAAAAAGAAAAGCTATTTACAAATACTATCAGAACTAAAATGAAAAGACCACATACCCCAATGATTGCGTTCAGTTCTGCCATGGTCACTTGTTTGGCACGCTCCACAGCCTGCACCACTTGTTGCTGGTGCTATAAATGAAGATCAGAAACAGAATAAAATTATTTGTTTTCTAAATTACTAAGCACAGATTCTTCCTGTTATTATTTTTACATGCTTTTCCAACACATGCAGGTCTGACATAACTGTTCTCTAACAGACAGTCAAATTGTGTGGTGATCTGCAAAAATGTACAGGTAAGGGGAGGATGTTTATTTTTATGCCATTACATGCTAGGAATTACACCTTTGCTTCCCAAAAAGCTATTTTACAACCTGGCTAATGGAAAACTGTCTTCTTTTTGTTCATCAGCACAGTGTGCTCTTGAATTTATATGCCAACTTCAGATGCAAGCCAGTTTCCTTACAGCCATGGAAACTTTCTGAATTTTTACAAAAAAGTATTCTGAAAAAGAAAGGTATATATTTTCAACAAGCACATGGCACCCATACTACTGAAATATGGATTCTCCTCCTAGGTACATTCCAAACCATTTCAACCATAGGAAAGAAATTCAAAATGCCACTCACAAATCTGTCAAACGTGAAAGAGAACTTATTATTTCAAACTCCAACATGTAAATTTTAATAGCATTAAAAAGTCCATCAAAAACACATGGTCTAACTAACAACACAGTTTACAAGCCTGAGCGATTATATTATCTCAATTTGAGCAATACTGTATTACTACAGTAAATTCAAAATTGCTGTATACTGATATTTATTTGAAAACAACAACTACAAAGGTCCTCGTCTTCCAAGTAGATCCTTGCTTGTTCACATCTCCACCAGCGGCAAATTAATCTTCACAGACAGCCTAACAGAATCAGGATGACACAGAACAAATAAGTGCAAGCACGGGTCAGGGAGAACAGCAAGTAGGTTGTATGATCTGCACTGGGAGTGAGACATCTTTGATTTACAGCCACAGGTGGAACACAAAAAGGAGGGAGATCTTGCCTATCTGGAGAAGCGCTAAAACCATAACAATGAATCCTCAGCTATGTATCAAAACCAACATCTAGGTGTCTTTTATCACAAAGTTGAGGGAAAAGGCTGAGAAGGTCTCTTTAAAGACTCAAGTCTGCCACCCCATGGCTGTGTATATGGGCGGAATGGAGCTAAGGTAGAAACCATCCAGCAACTCCTCCTGTGCAACCTTATCAGGAGCAAAAAGCTCCACAAAATAATGTGAGGACCCAAACCCCAAGACCACCTCCAAAGCAAGAGTTTGGCGAAGAGCATCAGAAGGACTCCCCAGGGAGCACCCTAAAGGAGGGGAAAGAAGGGCACTGCTACTTCAGGGGCTTAGAGGGCTCAGATCTCAGAATTCTCAGTGCAACATACAAACAAAAATGGCATTTTCACTTATAAACCCTCTCCCATAAACGCCCTCAGGGCAAGGAAAACTGAACATATAAACCCATCTGTAACTATCCTGGTTTGGGCCAGGACAGAGTTAATTTTTCACAGTAGCCATGAGAGGTGGAGCCTGGAGCTGTGTAGGCAGATCTGAGTTGTTATTCTGTACCACCTCATGTCAATTGCTGGAGTAATAATAATGGCCAGACTTCGCGAACGAAGAACTGTGGAAGGTCTTTGTACGCCTTCCAGCCTGCACATTGGATTTATTTTAGGTGGGACACAGTGTGCGCAGAACTGAGCCCACCCTTTAATCCTAAGGTTCGTCTGCCAGGGCCAAGCGAGCTTGGACAGTGGCAGCGAGGTCCTCAGGACGTAGGTGGATTGCCTTACAGGGCTAACGGGCTCCGCCTGCCCGGGGAGTTTCCCCGACCGGGAATCGAACCCGGGCCTCGGCAGTTACAGTGCCGTGTCCTTAACCACTAGAACACCAGGGGCTCCCATACAGTGCTGGGGGGGAAAGTAGGTGTGGCCTGTGGTTGGGGAAAAAAGCATGGTGGCCAGTCAGAGGGTCTGTCCACCATGGTTTTCCTGGTCCCGGGCTACGTGAGCATTTTTGCTTGCATATCACCCTCTCTTTGTACATTTTCGTTATTAGTATTGTTCCTGTTACTGATCATTTTCTTATCTCATTGCTGTTTCCAGTAACTGTTCTTATCTCAACCCGCAATCTCTGCCTTCTCTCTCCCACGGCAGGGCAGGTGGAGACAGGAGAGGGAAGAAGAGGGGAGCAGCTTATGGTTTTCTTTTTACTGGGAGTACTAAACTGGGGAGTAGCATTCCTAAACCATGACACCGTAAGAAATGCTGACCTCAACTATGAAAAATGGAAGAATTCAAATAATTAAGGATGTAATTTAGAAACACTCCTACCTAGAAAGACAAAAATGGTTTTAAGGTTTGTTTGTTTTTAAGCAAGAAGAATTAAATGAAGGACAAACTAACAAAGGAAACAGAATCACAGCAGTCTCCTTTAGCATTTTGTAAAACTACAGTGCCAATGTAAACCAAATTAGCCACTTATAAGGCAACAATGTAAAGACTAAAAAGCAGGCTGAAAGTGAGCAAACATGTTCTTGGCATTCAC
Organism: Pachyramphus minor; assembly: GCA_013397135.1. NCBI lineage: Eukaryota > Metazoa > Chordata > Aves > Passeriformes > Tyrannidae > Pachyramphus > Pachyramphus minor. The sequence goes on along the minus strand of VYXB01002997.1, from coordinate 82,938 downwards.
AGGGGAAAAAAAATAATCCAATGTATCACTTCCACAGATAACCAGAAAAAAAGAAATCATGATACTACAGCCTGGAGTTCCTGACAATGTGTTATCGTCTCCAGGTCATTATTTGTTAAGGACAGGTACAGCTTTCATTGATTATATAGCTGAAAGCCTGGTGACACGTCTACACATGGGTAATCATAGAAATTACACCATCATTTTCTGGTGGAGATCATTCATGCCCAAAATGGGTCATGGAATTTTTCATCAAGTAATCAAAGAATGCAAAACAAAAAAGAGTTTTAAAAATATTTAGGTTTTTTTTTTAACAAAATCATTAATCGGGATGTTTTCAGTCACCTTCTCTTTCTTACCATTTCCTAGGCAATGATTTTTCCACTGAGGTACAGAAAGCTCTAGTACACGAGTGTTCTCTTTCAACATCCATTTACTTAAATCCTGTTCCCGGGGCAACGGGAGGAGAAAAAAAACTTCCAAAAAGCTGGCCTAAAATCACCAAAATTATTGTAGAAATTACTCCAATTTTCATCCTGGATTTGGAAAATAAGTCAACTCCACAAGAGTTGGAATGTTTTCTGTTCCCTTACAGCAAACACAGGAAGTATTAGAAGTATTTGGGAAAAATATCATTTCATTCTTAGGTGAGAAGAAGAGAAGGTGAAGGGTTATACTACCATAATCTCACTTTCAGATTTCTGGTGGAGCAGCCACAGAAGGCATCTTTAGTTGATTCTAATAGTTTGGTATCAAGCCTTCACAGACAGGAGAAAACCCAAGGGCCTAGTAACATTGAACCTAAATTAGGTAGAGACAATTAAAACTCTCCTACTGCTAGCTGCTTTAACATTGATTTAATCTTCAGTGGTGTTGTATGCAAATGACTGGAAATACATGGCCTGTAATTTGCCCTTCCATCATTTCCACCTCATTGCAGCAACCAAGCAGACTCCTGCTTAACTCCCTGAAACCCCATGGGGGGCAGCTCCAAGTGATCCTGGGGGCTATTTTGAGTTACAAGCTCAAACCACGCATTCCAGTGGATAAAGGCACAGGGAAGTCCATGGGGGATTTGAAGAGCTGCATCATCTGCTCACAGCCTTTCTGAAACTGGGGCAGGCTGGGGGCTCTATGTTACCAGCCATGGCTCCAGTAATGGGTGGGGGTCTCTCCATGCAGAGAAGGAGCCCGACAAGGCTCAAGGGGCCCACTGCAACCCAAAACCAAGGCAAAAGGCAAGGAGTCCAGGGGCCAACCGAGCATTGTGCCTGAACGCCTTCCCATGCCAGCAAGCAGCATTATGTTGAAACCAAGAGTATACATTAGCCTGCCCATCAAGCGATCACGTAGCTATTTACAGCCAAGAAAAAAAAGCAACAGCAAAAAAGGGTTACTTTTTTCCCAACCAAGTATAGACACAAGGTTGCAACTTTCACACACATCTAATGCTAGCCTTCCCCCGTGCACACAAGCAAATGACAGACCAGGCTTTTCTCAGTTATGAGAAAACAGTATTTTGCACTGCATTTAACAGGCCAGGGTGATGAGCTCAGTACCCTGCCCCACGTGTCACCCAGTCTATTACTGTTTCTCCTTTCTAACTTCTTCTCTTGCCTCTTCTTCCCTCTTTGCGTTCTGTAAAGAGCAATGTGTCTGCAGTCGCTTTGTGCTGGAAAATCACCTCCTTTCAGTCTCACAGTGGGTAGCAACAGCTACAGAGACCACAAGGATGTAGACTTTTTCCCCATCACATTGTATCACCACAGTCATCACCTAGACCTGGCTAATGCACAGGCACTGCAGCATGGTGAAAATACCCAGGTTTTTTATGCCATGTCAGAGCTTCCCCAACTCCCAATGACAGGTGAGCTGTGCTAGCAGCAACTGAGCACCCAAAAGTCCCCCAAGAACACACATACCGACACTGGTGTTAAGAACACCTAATTACAGCGTGTCCTTAGCACTGTCGTCAACATCCAAAGGAAAACTCACTGAACAATACACTTTGAACAAGCAAACAGGCTTTGCTATGCTTTATTCAGATTATTTTGCTGTTCTGTTATCTCTTTAGGGAAGTACAGGTCTTGCTTAAGAACTGCAGCACCATCCTTCTGAAAAGCCCGATCTAGAGACAGCATAATGGAACAAGGCCATGCCAAAAATGCTAGTGACAACTGGAGAGCAAATACACATTTACCATGGAGTACAGCACACACTTTGAAAGCTAAAAGGGACAAGCTGGGTCACTGCATCCAGGCACCATGACTCAGACAAGATATAATAACCACTTTACAAAAAGGTAAGATTATTAGCAATATATGCCTAAATTGCTAATGAGATGCCTTCCATGGCAGGAGGATTAAAAATATCTGAAAATTTCCTTGTACTTACTGTTTAAATTCTAGTCTGGGGCAAGTCTAAGATGGAGGCACATAAGAACTCCTGCTCTGCTTCTATATATGGATCTCACACTGCTCATCCAATTTACTGAACTTTAGAAGCACCTCTAGGGAAAGTATGTACAAAGAAAAGCAAGCATATTATGAACCACATCAACCTCATAAAAGGAAAATAATCAACTGATATTCAAATGTTTGAAAGAAGACAACTGCATGCAGCATTTCCTTTTGATGTTTGTTTGCATGTATGCATGTCAGTGCTTGGCATTGTATTTTACTGCTAAGTATATTTGACCACCATAATGTGCACAAGAAAGATCCCTGTTAAAAAACAACCCATCTAGCTTGTTGACTGGCAGCTGCAAGGGAAAGCGCACCTTCCAAGAACAGTTTATCAGAGCCTCCTACAGCCTACGTAATGCTTACATTGTGGCATGGAAGTTGACAGGGATCAATACTATGAGCATTTATCTGGCTTCTTAAGCAGCTTTTGCAGGTTGCGCTGAGCTCCAAGTTGCCACAACTACAGTGCTAGCTGTACATCAGCCAGCTTGCGTGCGTCTCATGAATATAAACACAGTCAATATTTACTGAAAAAAAGATAACTGTGATATATGAGTATCTCCAGACACACTGAACAAATACCACTATCCAGCACACGAGGTTGTTCAGCACTTGACAGTTCACAATAATTGCCACAGGTTGCAACCAGCCACACATACTACCTTGAGCAGACAGGAACCAGTCCCACCTTGAAAGTCACAGGGTGAAGTGTCTCACTCTAATGCAGCTGGTAAATTCAGCTGAAAAATATAAATTAGCTGAGGGTCTGTCTATGGCTTCAGACACAGAAATAATTGCATCTTACTGGCTAGATTATTCAATAATGTGAACCATTTATACCAGCTGCAGCAGATGAAAACTAAGTCAACTAAGTGATAGCCTCCAAGTATTTACCTACATCCTTAAAGGCACCTTCTTCACCTTATAGAATAGAAACTATTTTGAGTACACTGGTATCTCACAACATCACTACAAATGGAAAATGACTGTTGCAACACAGGAAGCCCAAAACCACAGCAGAAATCAAACACAAATAGCCCCTGAGGTCTATCTCATCTCTCGACCACAAAGTCACTCTTTCCTATCAAAATGGGAAGCTTGTATTTCTTGGTGTTGTTTTTTACAGTCTGTCTAAGGTAGAGTCAATATAAAAACAAGGAATCAGTTGACTGAGTAATTAGACTGGTTAGGAACTTCGTTTTCAAAGTATGCTTAGATGATGTACAGCACAGTAAAACTGACTGAAGCCTGAAGATTTTACTGAACAGTTTACTGGATTTATCCCTGAAACAAAGCAGACAGTAGTACAAAGTAGGGTGATGTATTATAACTGCATCCTTTTCACAAGATCTCTAGCAATTTTGCCCACTATTTCCTACTTCTAAGTGAGTTATCACAAGCCATTGATTCCTTACAAAGTTAACAAGCAATAAGACAAGTTAACCTGGTGCTATTATGAGGCAATAATGTTGCCATCAGTGCATGCAACCACTGTATTTTGTTCATTTTTCCCTCAGGCACAATACAGAGGAGCCTGATCACATTTTTCAGCCACTATTCCACAATTAGACTGTATGCAAAATGCACGAACAGCAAAAGCATGCTGCATTCAATACTCAATTAATCTAGATGATGAAATAAAGAGACTTCCATTACGACATTCACTTTCTAAAGAATTCACAAATTAGTCAGAAACCAAGACTAACAGAATACTCAAATCTGAAGATCAGTTCTCTTTTGACACTCAGCATATGCCAATATAGACTGATTTAAATATGTATTTCTACTAACACAGGTCAAACAAGGACGAAGCTTTTCCTACGCCCAATATGAAAACTGTCACTATCCATTGCACTGTCAAGACATATGAAAAGTTTCTTTATGCTTCCCCTTTCAATCCCTCACTACTATCTATATATGATGTGCCACCTCTGCATAGAAAATAAAACTGTGTAACTGCATGAATAGAGATTCTGAAGCAGTCAAGGAGCAAAACAGATACTTTTTTCAGATCCATGCAGGACTCTGTCCTCCAGCACTACAGCTGGGACATTACAGGTCATTTAATTTCCACAAGTCCATCTAAGTAAGCAGAGAGTACAATGGTACTCCTGAACACTGTCAGGTTCTAGTTTTGATAGCATTATTCTCCTTTGAAATATACACAGATACACATACACATGTGCACACATGCAGCACATCAGCTAAATGACAATATTGAGCGCACAGCCTCATTTGCAGCAGGTTGAGCAGCTCTCTTGAAAAGCAACGGCATTTTATGGAACAGCTGAAAATGCACCGTGTTCGCAGACATGATGTTTTACAGATGCAATGCACAAAAATACACCTTCCAGCTTTGACTTCCCAGCTACAGATTGTACTGAAATCAAACCACATGCTAAATAGATGCATGCCAACCTGCAACAGCAGACCCCAGTTTTCAGTCTCTTTCCTCCAGCAGGGTGGACAGGGGAAGCCATTATTACACCCAAGGTCTCCTTTAATGGGCCACACCTTCCTTTTACTTCTCACATGCCAGTTGCTCCACAGATCCCTCACTAGGTCCAATCAACTCCCCCAAAGCCCACTACCCCTCAATATCTATAATGCACTCACAATAATACCAGCAAATCATAATTCGGGAAAAATTAGTGCTTAGAGAAATTAGCTCATAGCGAGTTTCAATCTTCTGTTTATATTCCCCACATACACAAAAAAAACATAAAAGTACATAGTAAGTAATCTCGGGGATGCAAAGAGAAAAAAGGCAGGAAAAAAGCTGCATTTCTATGCCTACTGTGTTGAGCATCACTACTCGTGTACGAAAATACAAGTGTCTGCCAAACTTTAATTCTCATTGCCAAGGACATAGCACAAATTATGCCTTTCTAGCATTTTTGCAAGCTGTCCTCTGATTTCAGACCCATAAAATCATAACTGAAAGAAAAACTGTACTGTACATTAAAGAAAAATATTTAAGCAACTAAAATTTTGCTTATCACATTACAACACATTCAATTTCATAAATATATTTAAATGACACTATAATAAACTCGGCGAAGATAATGAATTTACAGAGATAACAACACAGCAGAAAGTCATCTGCAAGTGCCAAGAGATTCAGAAGGAAACTGTCTCAACACAAAGTTCCACTTTCGTAATAGATACAATGAGGCAATCATTTACATCAGAAGCAGACTACCTACCTCTTGGGACAGGAAGGGTATGACTTGTGCACATATAGCATTCAGCCTCTTGACAATTTCTGCCTGCAAGTGACAAGAAAAAAGAAGTTCAATTATATAAATTCTCAAATGTAACTGTCACCCAGGAACACTAAAGAGATATTTTGGTTTTTTTTCATCTCTGGCGATCCTCTGGCCAGGACACGTTACCAAAATAATAAAACTATTTGGACATCAATTAAAAAATACTTAGGAAGCTAGTAATTTCTGGCTAAGAAGTTTCTCTTAAAAACACTGTTTAGAACAGACACAAAGACTAGTTAATTTTGATTACACAATCACAAGCATTTAAAGAACAAAATCTTTCGGAGATGTAACAAAAAAGATAAATAAAATTCTGTGTATCAAACTGAACTCTCTCCTGCCATGCAAAAGGAAGGATCATTTGCAATTACAGCAATGCTGCTGTAAGCAAAGGGAACAAATAAACCATTTACTGCTAACAGTGCGTATCATGAGACCGTTAACATTGTAACATACAACTTCACTGATAACCATTCTACCACATATTTCAGAAACTACAGTCTTGTATCACACTTATGCTGTTATCAAACCCGAAGTTAATAGCAGATACTTCCATGTTGCAATTGTGATTAGAAATTAATAATATACAACACTATATTTCCATACTGGAGATCAATTCTTATTCTGTGTATTTAATCTGCAAATGTCAATAGAGTTGGTGAGATAACACAAGAATTACAGCTCCAAACCCAGAATATTTTAAGCAGCACACACTTCTCTACAATATATCACAACTTTCTAATAATAAATTCTAATCAGGATCAGTTCCTCGTTATATAGTAGGACAGAATGCTCTTCCTCTCGCAAAGTCACTAACCGTGTGATGAAGACATACAAACTTGTGCAATTTAGCCTTCCTTCTTTTAACAGCAAACCTTCCAGCATTTTTCTTATGTTGTCTTTTAAACAGCAAACACTTAGGAAAGAATCTAGAGAACAGAAAGGCTCAGAAGTAGCAGCAAAAAAAGCCAGAAGGTCATATAAAATAAGTCTGGGTTCAAGGAATATTACAGTTACGTAGCTATCTAACCAACAGACAAGGTTTGCAAGACGTAAGAGTACATATGAAACTAACTCTGCCCCCTTGTGCATACTGCGTGATACATACAAATTACCAATGCTATTTTGCAAATACAACTACTTAATTTCTCTGAAACCCATCCAGACTCCCATAGGTTATTTATACAGCAATTTCTATGTACACTATCCTTGTATCTTCTCACTGGCCTGCACTGTTTATCCAAGTCCTCATCTTCTTAAAACATTTATGCATTTTAATATATGTTTTACATTTGTCTACTACACCTTTTCTATTTATTCAGCAGCATAGGTAGGTACCTTACAGGACACTTCAGAATAATGTTCTGTTCATCACAAAGCTAAATTTCAAAGTTCTCTATGTACCCACAATATCAGACATACCACAATGTAAAACTTAAATATTCCCTTAAACAGACAGTGTTCACTACAGCAATTGACACGGAAATTTATGAACTGCTTGTTACAAAGAGCAGTAGTGGAAGTGACAAGTTGTGTGCATCTAAGCCTCGGCCAGAGAGGCTGCACAATCCAATACAGCATTACTTGAGAAAAAACATTTTATTGCGGAATTTAGACTGTAATACAAGGCACAGCTGTAGAGTACCTGAGCTGTAGTGGTTCAAGCATCATTAATTTAGTAATTTCCAAATTTTGGGTTCCAGCTACACTGCTATTTTTTAAAGCAATCTCCCAAGTGTTTTAAAGTCAAACAGAAAAACTACACATTCTGTTCTTCAAGGCTTTTCCATATGAGCAGAAAATTCCAAAGTGTCCCTGTCTTGACATAAGCTGAAGCCCCTCTGACCTGCCATTTAACTCACATTCATGCCATACAAAAAAGGCACATCAGGCTTTTTTCTGCTGCAAAACAAGTCCTTCTACCTACCTTTAAAATGCCTGTCACAAGCTTACCCACCTGGGAGGTGGGTTCCTGGGAGGAACCTTTGGAAAACCACTCTTCCACCCCAGCCACATCAGCTGGATACGTTACTGCGCTGCTACAAAAATGAGAAAAAACCTGGCTCAAAGTGCCATGCAGGAGCTCAGCATCTAATTTTAAAAGGCTTGAAGATTGAGAGATTTTAAGGTCAGAAGGGACTGCTACAATTGTCTTATCGGACCTCCTGGGTAACACAGGCTGTAAAACTTCACTAGCTTCTCCATCAAACCCATAAATTACAGTTCAGCTAGAATATAGCTTAGTCAACAAAAATAATTTTATTCAATTCACTCTGAGGCATTTCTTCTCAGCTAAGGTACTCAACCATAGCTATTTCAAGTTATTTCAGCTATGATGTTTTCCTTTTGATCATTTCTCTCCCTCCCTCCCCAACAGAACTATGTCTCTCTTCTACTGCTCTTCTGGTCAAAAAATGGATGAAACATATTTGCTCAGTATTTATATAAAAATTCACCTCTGGCAGATTCTGAATCTGGGAAACGTTAAGCTAAAAAGAGTTTTCCAAAAAGCTGTAAGTAACTGAAAACAGGTGACCAAACATGAACAGTTACACAACTGCAATAAATCTCTTGATATCAATCCCACTGGAATGCAGAACAGCAAGTCCTTTCATGCTGTATGCAGAGAAGTGAGCTGATGGAGAGAGCACCCAGTTCAGCCTATGGAGAAGGAAAAGAACTTGCTAAAACAGCTTCAAGTGATGTGGAAACATTACCCAGCAGCATTTCTGAGCTAGACAAGGGGCCCACTAGGCCAGTCATGACAAGGCCAAGAAGCCCTTGTTATAACAAAGTGTTTGTAATTTTTCCTTATTAAAACAGTCTTCATTTCCCCTAACAGTGAGCATCCCCAGTTGCATGTTTGTGCCTACATTTTATCACCCTCAACGCTCAGGCAGCAAGGAAACAGCCCAACTGAGCAGCAGCAGACTGCAGAGGCACAGCATGACCAAGACACAGATTGCCTGCCTTTGGAGACCACAGGCAGCCCAAAGGCATGAAACAAAACACTGTGTACATGCACAAATGATAGGAAGGGCATTACACATTCTGTACCAAGAAAAGTCTTACACCAGACATTTTCACATAGTAAATACAAAGTACAGTCTGTCTCGACACTGCAACTGTTTCTGCAATTAACTGTGGGAGATAATGCCACAGCAACAGGCTTTATTGTCTTCCACAAAATGTACAAGAGAAAGCAGTTAGCCTTCAGAACCTAGCTGAGTGGGTTTCTTGCAATGCTGCCCTAAAACCTGAAGGTTTATACTGATCACACAGGTTAGCATCTCAGTATAGCCTATTCCTACTGCCCCTGGTGGGGGTCTGGAAACTCATTCTTCTTTGCATAATGTACTCCAACACAAAGTAAAGAACTCCATATTTCTACACTTATACAGATATTTAAAACCTTACATTTCATAACTAATTTAGGGTCCCTTTTTTCTCTTATACATCAGGTCAATGGGCTTTTCATGATCAGTTTAACTGGCAGGAGAAGGAAAAAGCATGATTTCACAAAATCAGCCATTCAGTTCCTCACATGAAAAGCCAAAGTTGCCTCGGAAACATGCCTGCTTCTACAATCATCTAATTTTACCTCTTTTTTCCCCATGGGACTAGGCTTCATTTATTTACAAGCCCCTCCACTGGGCTTCAGTTATCAGCCAATAATACTGTGGACACACACACTTCTAATGGCCTATGTTTTGAAACCAAGTCTAATCTGATGGCGCAGCGCCCAAACTCCTTTTCCAGCATAGCCATTAAAGGATGTAGGTTATTGCTGTTGTCACCATTGATATTTGTCATTGTAATGTAATTAGGGCCCTAAAATGATGCATTACAGCCCTTGGCACAGCTTCTATTAAAATCTTTTCTTCTGCTCACTGAACTGCGACCTGCTTTCTGATGAAGAACAGACAGACAGCTTTAGGGTGAGGAACAGATTCATCAAAGTAGTATTTTCCAGCTCTGGAAATAAAATAAATAAGTAAATAAATAAATAAATAAGCGGGCAACCTAAGAAGAAACACAAGGGGGGGGGGGGGGAGGGGGGATGGAGGAAAGCAAACAGCGCATTTTAATTTCATCTGACCACTTGAAACTCTGATTGCATCTAATGAATGTTTCCTAAGACAATATATTCCCAGGTTGTGAATTACATGGTTAAGCAGGGTTCTATTCTGCTATCCATCAGCCTATGCCAGCAGCGTAACTTCCAATCACATTTATAGGTTATGTGGGTCATGCATGCCTGAACAACTACATTCACAGATATCCCATGTAAACTGGCACAGATTCTGAAATGCTGTTGCTAGTGTTACTGGATGTTATACTATTCAAAGCTTTATGAAAGCTCCTGATAAACAACTGCTAAATTATTGCCTGTGGATACAGCACAATGCTCTGAAATAGCAATAATGGCACAATAAAAGGGTGACTCTTCATGCCAAAATATAAAAACGAGAGCTTTTGCTGCCACAGTTTGTCAAATCTGCCAACACACAAAGACACTTCTATTACTACTTTCCCTAAACTAAAAGATGTTTGGTTTTGCATAAAAGCACACCAGCATGGAACCAGAAAATATGAAGGAGACTCAGAAAGGGAAGGCATGGGCTGGAATAGTCTTTTCACTGATGCAATGCAAGGTTTTATTGTTTGCATCCTTTGGAAGAGGATGCAAACAAGAAGAGAAGGGAAGAGATCCACAAGACAGTATTTTAAAAGTTTTAATCTCTTTTCATAGTCATTTACATGGAATCATTTTTAAAAAGAGATGATACTTATACCATTGTGCCAGAATCTGAACCTAGTAAAGGAATGAGGACTTGTATCAGTTAACGGTGCCTCAGCATTATCTCAGGGATATAACAAAAGAGTAACAGCTAAGGTCCCCAGTTCAGACAACAAAATATTTTTGATCAAAGCTGATAAGTTAAATGGCACTTAATTTCCTAAATATGCCTAAAAATCTGACCCCTTAAGTTTCATAAGTGCCTATAAAGGATTCTGAAAAATGTTCAAAGATAAGTCTATGGACAAGACTATGCTTTAGGTTCCACAAGGTAAGATAATCAGTCCATTAAGGGGGTTTAGCAAAACTGGACTTTGGAGTACAACCACAGCTCCATAGCAATCAGTTGTAGGTGAAGGGAAGCATGTGATGGACCATTTGACTCCTAAATCCCTTTCAGAATGTTGTGGGTTACCAGCCCCCTGGGCTGAAATGGTCAGGCCCAGGTATATTTCCGGAGAAAAAGCCAATCAGAAGTTTTAGTAACACCTCTGCTAATGACATATTTAAGAAAATGGAAGCAAACGGGGATTGCACAGAAGAAATTTGGCAGCCATATATGAGGGCAGCAGCAGGCCCCCAAGTGGGGAGCCAGGCCCCTCTCCCCCAGCCTTGGGATGGGGTCAGGCATGGCATTGAAGTCTCTCCAGCCGGGACGTGTAACAGTGGAGAAACAAAGTCCAGACAGAAGCTGCCCACCTGCAACTTG
>VYXB01002997.1:47493-71061 GCA_013397135.1 Pachyramphus minor | reverse complement strand
TGTTGCCTTAAAGGTAACAGAAGAGAAACCTACAATGCTACTGAATTGTTTCAAAAGGAAGAACCTTTCTTCCCCCTGGACTGATACAAGTGGGGAGAAATGCTTTTGTTGGACCTGGTACTCAGCCAAATACCCAAGCCCACAGCAGGACCTTCCCCCCTCCCTTGCCTTCCCAAGGTGGGGGAATAAAGACTGAAAAACCCGAGATGAACCGAACTTATAAATAACAACCTAACATTCTTTTCATAAGATAAGCAAGTTTAATTAGAACTGTTGTAGTATATGCTATTCCTTAGTTTTTATCTTGCTAGTAATAAATCTCAGTATTATACCCCTTACATCAAGCCTCTGTCTTGTCTGTATAAAACCTCTCTCAACTTATAGTAATTGTGTGGAGGGGGGAGTTCACGGAAAAAAACTTATCCCTGGTAAAACCCACGACACAGAAGTACAACATAGTGGTTTAATTCCATTTACCCTTGCCACAAACAGCTAAAACAGGACATAAGCACATGGTAAAATATGGAAATGTGTTTAAGTGCCTAATTAGCATTTTAGCGTATGTCCAAATACTTAGCACTGAAGGAGATGAAAAGAGAAGCAAGAGTCATATAAACTTCAGATACTGAAGTACTCAGAAATGTCCTCACAGACAGGGAGTTCAGAATAAATTCGTTTCTTAAAAAATATCTATTTGTATTATCCTTTTTTCTGCAAAAAACCTAAATGATTCTGTAAAAAAAAAAAAAGAGAACTGGGATTTTATTTATAGTATATAAACTTCAGGAAAATATTTCCACTATATTTCACAAAGTTCCATAGTTATTACAATTATAAAAAAATTGCTGGTAAAGAATTACCACTGGAGGCTCTAGGTTTGTCAGTGGAATGGAAACAAAACTGCTATATATGTATTGTTGAAATAAAACAGAATAATAAAACATTATTGGGAAACCCATTTCAGCAGCCGGTAGGAAGAAGAATATATGCAATTACACTTTCAGAAAAATAATCTGAAACAACTGTTATTTCAGGTTTAATTTGTTCTACACAATGCAGCCTTTGCCAAAGAGATCAATCTAGTTTATTAAGTGCTTACCAAGAACACATGCACACACCCTAAACAAGCATTTCACAAATTAGTGAGAACAAAAAACATTATTGCACTGTATGAAACATAGCATGATTCTGAATAAAGCAAGAAAAAAAGCTAATCTTAGTATTTCACAGAAAATTAACTCTTCATTCATAAAGAAGAATGTGTTTTGTTTTAATCACAGACTGTTGTCTGGAAGTGCTTACTCCAGACAACGGAACTGGAGGAAATACGGCAAGCCCTGAATATCAAATTTCTTCTCAGCCCTAAAGAAATGATGTTTGGAAAGCAAGACTCAAAGAGCCTAGTTTTGTAGTCAGAGGAAGTGGAGGGAAAAGTTCTACAACACAAACAAAACAAAAACATTATTCTTTGCTAAGCCAATTGCTGATGTTTAGAAGACATAATCTGAGCACTGCATGTATGAGTTGGATGTAAGGAGGATCCTCAGAGTGCCAAATAATTACGAATACATTGTCTAACTCACTTCCTTACCAAATTTCAAATATCCCAGCTAAGCTCTTAAAGTACTGAAAACATGATATACATCCTTTGTAAATTAATTTACATGCCTATTTTGCACAAAATACTGCAAACAGCAACATAAGCAATAAACTGGAGTGGCAGACTTTTCAAAATCAATTTTCTAATATATGTACCACTTGGTGGCTGCTGAAGCAAACTGGTAAGACATAGCTTTTATTTAATGTCTCAAGAATCACGTGGAGCTCAACTCATAAAGAAAAGATACATATTGAATCATTCATGTTTAAGACAATAAAAAGCAAGTCAAGTAAGGTGACATATAAACATGCATCAAGCCTGTCACCTGATGAAGTCAACTTTTTTTGTAAATATCAACTTCTATCAGCAAGTAGGTGAACAGAAATGAACAGCCTGGGGATTACCATAGTTCATCAGTTTCTCAGGCTGCCACCAAGCTGCATCCTGCCCCACCCTGACATGAAAAACTGCAGAGCATCCAGAAAAAAGGCTGCAAGTGGAACTTGAAATGGCAAAGACTGGCTTCAATTTCCTTTCCTCCAAGGCAGCAGGAAACATTTGCTGAAAAATCAGACAGAAACAAGTAAAAGGACACTGCCACAGGAAATGCTGTTTCCATCAGCAGAGCTTTGAAGTCCTCTATAAGGTACTATGCCTTCACCTACAAGCAATCCTCAGCATTTCCCTGCAACACTTTTTTTGTGAAATGTGTCCTCATTACATAGAGCTGAGAAATTTCCACCACTCTCCACCAGCTGAAGGATCTGACTCTGTAAGTCAGAAATAGAGGGAAAAAAATGTTTTAAGCTTATAAACCTGTGGCATCACACTATGGCTTCAGTATTTTGCATCTATCTCCTGGCTGCAATTAGGTCAGAATTTCCCATTTAAATCTTTCCTCTAACTGCTGAAACATAACAGCACATGCACAATCACCAATGTCTTACTACTCAATTTCTACCCTCACACACCTCACCAAAGAGTCTGACCACAGTTCTGCATCTGCTGAAAATGGCATAATCCAGTCTGAGCCTGCCTTTGCACCTATATGCATACAGTGGTTCTAGTGTGCAGTTTTAATTTAACTGGATGAAGAAAATTCTCGGTTTATTTACATCACAAGTTCATTCATACTCAGTTTCTCAGGGGTGGCAGGAGAACATCAGAAAGAAATACCACAGATCAGTAGTTTCAGTGTGTACGTCACAAAAAAAATTAACCAAAGAAAAAAAAGTTGAGAGTAAAAACTTGTTGTCAGTATGCCTATGTTTGACTTGAGGTCACCCTAACTGCCTGAAAAAACATTAGGAGGCAACAGTTCATGGACAAGCTGAAAATATACAGCAGTTGAATCTAAAAGAAACTATGCTTTTAGAATTTACATACATTGTGCTTTCAAAAGGGGGTCCTGATGCTCTTTTTAGAAACATTACCACAAAACAAACACTGAAATCTTTTCATGTTCACTACAAAATAGAATGCCAGTGTTCATTTCTGCCCCACCCTGCACTTCACTTTCATCCGCAAATACAGACATACGAAGACTCAGAAAGAGCTATAGGCAGCTAGTAGCCCACATACTCTATCCTATCCACTCCCTGTATTATGGCTACAGTGCTTACCCTGGAGCAGTATGCTTCAAATGTTAATCACCAAGAAGCTGGTATGCTATCAGAATTGAGAACTGTGAAGATTGTGACAGACTTCCAGTTACACCTTAAAAGTTGTACTCTTCAGCCTTGAAGCTTGCAGAAAACACTACAATCAGTGCCAAAACACAATGTTCTGACAAAAAAATAAAGTTTCACCAGCAAGTGTTGTGTTGTTGCAGGTTTTAGTGAACTGCATAAAGCTGATCAATAAACTTATAAAAGTAGCAATCAGAAGTCACCCAGAAAAACAAGAAATACAATGTGACTGCTGAACTCAAGTTTATTTTTTTCCAAATTCGTCTGTAGGTCACAAATCAGCCTTTCTCCATCAAAAACAAGATTACTACTTCTCTTCGTCCCTGGCTTCCTTTGCTTAACCTGACTCAGCCCTGCAGGTTATGGAAAGAGGAGCCCATAGCCTGTCTGATTCATTGATAATGACATTTGATCGTGTTTGCATCCAGAAAGATAATATGAGGAATAACCACACTGATCTATTTGATGGATTTGTTAAGTCTGACTACAAGAACTCTTCGATTGTTTGAAAACTTTGTCATGTTTTGCCTTCAATCCTTCTTCCTACCCAGCAATTTCACAATATATCGTGAACAGCAATCAAGGTATTTATTTAAAGGAAACAACATTTTAACTCATTTTCTGTTGCAACTATGCCGTTGTACCATGAACATGAACAATACTCAGATGTAATTTCTGCAGATTAACATAACAGATTTTAGTATTTGAAATAATAGACAAAAATACTCCCCCTCTTAAGCCAATACAGAAGAGCACGATTTTAACATCCCTGAAAGAAATGAAAGAACAGTACAGTGACTTTTGCAGCAGTGATATAATCAAGCTTCAATTTTGAATCCTTGTAAAGACAGAAATTCAAATAAGGCATGTCACTATCCTCACATTTTAAACCAAGGGAAGTATGATACCTGCTAATTCTTTCTGAGGATAAGTAAATGTTTCATATTCCTTGGTGGTTTTTATCGAGTTCCAGTTCCTGGAATAAAGTGATCACTGAGAAGCAGAGTACATTTAAGACACCTTTCTCCCTTTCTTATCTAGAGAGTTTTTTTGTTCATTAAATCAACACTCCACAAGTGAAAGTTTACTAAAACATTAAGGGTGTATAACTAGGGCACATCTCCTTTTACTCTGAATTTGAATGCAAGTTTCAAACTCGTGATTTCCTCATGCTTGAGAAGGCAATACCACAGTCCTACGGGAGCAAAAAAAACTTCCATATTGCAGCACCCTATATGGAAGGGCAAGGTAGGGTGAACGAACTATCACCCATTTTGTCACTAGGAGTTTACACTATACTTCATATGACGACACAGCCAGTGAGGAACCCAATTCCCTTTCTCTGGAGCAGGTTACCCCAAGAGTAAGGGGGACAGTGCTAGCAAACTGAGTGGATTCATGCAACAAGACTGGAAGTTCCAGCATTCCACACATCTCTGCCACCACTCAGCTGATACTGATTCACATTCACATTTTCTAAGTAGAAGACTTGTTCCAAAAACTAGCTCAGCAGGAAGGGATTCCTGATGCAGCAGAATGCTGCTTTCCAAAGAGGAACAACAAAAAAAGACTGTAATTCCAACTCCTATATAGGAGAAAATATTGATATGAATTGTCATTACTCATAATTTAAATCAGTGGGGATCTTAACTAACTCATTCAGATTCCACCATTTCTGCAACTAGGGTTTCTTGTTACTTTTCCTCTTAAGTGATGGAGGACAACGAAAGAAGAGGTAAGGCAATCCTTCAACATGTGAATACCTAACAAGTGGTAGTTTCACTAGGGAAATACATTTAAAATAATCAGGCAGTTTACGGTTCTCTTTTTAGCCTTCCTAAGAAGACACACTTGCAAAGCAAATGCTAAGACATTTGTAAGACATGCACTCTTAATATGTTCAGGAAATTCACCTGTCCAAGACAGCTGGATACACTAAGCACATCTTCATGTTCAATTCATTTGAATGGTATTCACCCAGTAAAACTCTGAGCAGAACAGACAAGAATCTGAATCAAGCAAATCTGAATGGTATTTATCTTTAAAGTACATCAGCATTATTGAAGTTTTCAAATAATCTTTATCTAAGAGGGATTTGAACATAAAATAATTTCAAACAGAAAACAATTTTAAGAAAATGCCATAAAAAGCAGAACAGGAAGAATGGAGCAAGAACCCTCTGATTAGGAAATGTAAATTTTATGGAACATTTGCCAACTCCTGTGAGAACATACTTGGTGCAGAGAGCTACTATGAACTGCACTAATTTCAGAAAAATGCTCAAGACACACCATATGTTAAATGTGCTCTTCATCATACTGCACCTAAAAACTTTAATAAAAACATCTACAACATGGAAATCACATCAAATATAAGCAAATGTAGGGGGTAAATAATCAACCTGTAAACAGATTAAACATGTGATCAGCACATTTCTCCTTAAACATTTTCTTATCAGAAAAGGAATCAGTCAAACAAGATTCCTTCATGAAGTTGTCCCAATTTTACACCCATGACTCTTCTATTATAAAGATGTCTGGGCCAGAAATACGGATTATATTCTCACTGGTTATGCTGTGTCCACTCTTGAGATAGAGAGAAAGCTTTCACTCTTGCTTCATATACACTTTAAATTGGCATAAAAACAGCCACTTGAAGTGCACAGAAAACTTCATTCCTAGACACACAAAATCTTCAAGATGAGATTTTTTGTGAACACTCGAAGTTGGAAAACAAGAGCACAGTTAACTGAGCAGACCACACAGCTGGAAGCTGCTCATCTTGTTAGACACAGTTCTCTGGGCATGGTAAGGCATTCTGTTTCACTTCCTCCCTGCAACCACGTTGTATTATTATCAACTATATCCTAAACTTTTCACCTCTCAGGTTAGTAGCATGATTAGTTTAGCAGAAAGTTTCAGAGCCACCTGTTCAATATCTGGTAAATCAAATCACCAATATCCAATTGCACAGTGAATTTGAAACAATAAATAAATAAATAAAAACTAGTGTAAATTAGTGGTGGTCGCACCAACTTGGTACTCGTCAAATGAAGAAATTAAATGCATGAAAATACCCACACTAACAAAAGAATGCATATTTATCAGTTAAAGCAGACAGCATAAGAGACAGCAAAATCATATTTCCACACCCAGTCTGTAGCGGATTTTTTAAATGGATCTCTGGCTTTTTGCTATGCAGTAATTCTATGGTTTACCCAAATGCAGTCTCTGGGCTTGTTAATTTCATATTTAGTTTGCTAGGTCTGTATTATTGCTACTTTTTTAATCAAAAAGGTTTCAGGCAAGCATTTAGATGAAAAATACAAACATTTTTACTCACAAAGATACACAGAGGTTCGATGTATTCTGGTTTATGAAAATCTGTTTAGCACAAACTATGATAATTATTCCTTTTTGTAATAGCAGCTTCCCATGACAATTAGAGACTTAGCTGTGCTATTCTGTTTGCATTAGAAATTTGCCTGAATACAAGAAAGGAAACCTTAAAATCACTGAATTACCTACTGACTGTTTGCAAACCTGTTTGTGTAAAATCATTATCTGTTTTTCAAAAAGGCAACAGAAAAAGCTGGGAGGAGTAGAAAGGGAAAAAGGTTTGATGACAAGTGGATAGCTCAAACTGTGTTTCCTTTGTGTCAGCTTCACTGAAGATGAGAGAATAAGCTGGAAAATATTGCCTTTCAATATAAAGAGAAAGCAGTTTAAAAGTACTCATTTATTTATTGAAATAAGTCAGTTTTTACTAAGTAACACACCATGATATGTGAATGAAAGATAGGGAAAGGGAAGTGAGAAAACATTTATTTTTTCAGTCGTTAAGAAGGGATGCAATTACTTTCACCATCACAACTATAATTTCACTCATGGACACAAAACCAGAATTGCCTTAAACTAGCTATAGAATAGCTCAAGAAGCTGGTGAAATTATCAGCACAGTAAAACCTTGCCATCTCCTCAGTTATCAGGACCTGAGCAAGTCTGTTCAATAGTGGTTAAAGTATACCTGTGAGTACTTCAGTGCTGCTCTTGAATACCATCCACATGCACCAAACAGCACTTTATCTTAACTCTGTACCTGTAAACAAAGTCTTGAAAATACATGCCATTTTCTGCCAACACAGCCTAAAGCAATACAAAACCACTCTCAATATCCACTGCAGAACCTGTGTAGCACTCATTTGATACGGTTGTAAATTAGGCTTTTTGCAGCTCTACTGACTAAGCTAGACTGAAACATATTAGAGTCTTGTTAAATTTACAGCTGTTCTGCCTCCAAAACTGGTACCCCTCTGAGGAAGGGTAACCACAACAGGTAGGAGCAAAGTGATGCTCAAATATGAGAAAGTGTCCTGCTTTACCATCTAACTTCCACTGCTCC
The DNA here is from genome assembly GCA_013397135.1 of Pachyramphus minor. Classification (NCBI taxonomy): domain Eukaryota; kingdom Metazoa; phylum Chordata; class Aves; order Passeriformes; family Tyrannidae; genus Pachyramphus; species Pachyramphus minor. Next base: position 63,372 of record VYXB01002997.1, on the reverse strand, counting down.
ACCAAAGTCGAAAAGCACCACAGTATTTCAGTGGAGAGAACCATGTGTCAAACCATTCTCCTGTACTGTGCTAAAGACAGCTCTCAGACTAGTACTTCCTTTCCAAAGTCTAACTTTCATTTATGCTTAAAATTACATTTACAGCTTCTCACATGTGGGGAGTATGCCATATACTGAGCAGTGAAGATTCAACCAAAGCTGCAATCCTCATTGCTGAATACTAAGCTGGTTTGCCTAATCTTTTGACATTTCACATTGTCATTACCTTCCTTCCTTCAACCTCTTCAACAAATAAATCAAGAAAGAGCCTTGTATACAGATTCATTGTCTAATGGGTTGAGGCTAAAAAGAGATTGAGAAACTAATTACTTGAGAGCTACACCAACAGCCTACCTCAGACTAATTCGGCACAGCTCCATATAGAACCGTCAAGCACGGAAAAGTTTATCCAAGCCTGTATTTTCTCTAGCTTTACAGTATAGTTCCTTGTACCAGAGAATCAAGATCCGACTGTACTGCAGCCCCCGCATGTATAGCTATACGTGCATTGCAAAGATTTGCACATGCAGGTGGCAGGCATGGACACACACTACCACAAGGTAAGAAAGTTTGTTTCAGCTTTCCCCAAAAAAATTCCACCCTGGTAAAAAAAGTAGTATTATCCCATTGTCCAGATGGAGAACAGAGGCTGATAGGAATATCACAGGCAAACATCCTTATTACAAATCAATCAAAGCATTGACTGCATTACCACTGAAAGGTACATCCCTGGAGCCATTAATTGCAGCTGGATGGAAGACAGCAGAATTCACACAGGAGGCAAAAGAAGGACAAAACTGTCTTGGGAAAAAGCACTCTGCCCCAAGCATAATGTTGTATGAGATAAACACGGTCACTTCTAACTGACTCCCATGTAATAGCATCGCACTTCCCATTTCTTAACATACTACTCTCCAAACAATTCTCTGTGGTAAGGGCTATGCTTCAGGAAACATTATTACTTCCACTTCCCAGACAGAGATCTGAAGCAGTGAAAGCCACAGGTGAAGTCTCCAGAAGATATGTAATGGGATTTTTAAAAATACCTAAGCACACTAGACATATAATTCAGCAGAAAGCTAGCAACAGACAAATGCTCAAGAAGATTTTCTAGAATTCCTAAGCATGTGGGGGTTTCTTATCTACGGATAAATAAATGGTACCTTTACATATTAAAAAAAAAACAAGGCACATCACCACAAAAATTCAGGTATTAAAATCCCAAACTTTGATCTTCACCCCTTTGACTCCCCGCTCACGAACAACACAATGCTGAAGTCACCAAAAATACTTAGAAGTCTTCATATCCAGGACTGAAGTTCCTCCCCACTAACCCTGCTGAGTCTTTGGCTCAACAATACCAAGTTCTTTGGCATCCAGCTCACAACTAAGCCCTGCAAAAACCTTTCCCCTGCAACTTCCGTAACTCAATGCCTCTCCTGCCACGTTCCCCAGAGAGCTGAGAATCTCTGCCAAAATTATTCCTACATAAAATACAGCAGCAGCACACTAAAAATAAGGACCGGAGAACAGATAGATTTCTATGTAACAGCTTAGTGGTTAAAGAGTTCAATCAGAGCATTATATGCATTACTTCAGTTCTTTCTTTACTCCTCCTTCCCTGTCTAATAGGTCTCTGTGACCACTGGAAAGACTCCCAATTCTTCCACTCAAGAAAGAATATCTCTTCTCCAGTTCCTGCTCAGAATCATCACACTTGAAGAAACACCGCAGGCTAAACCACAGGTTTGAGGCAGAGATTGGAACTCAGTACAACTTGACCAGCTGGCCAGACTCTTTCCAGGGGGACAGCACAGCACGCACCTCTCCTCGTTCAGTGAGACTGAACCATTAAGGATCTCATGCAAACCAGACAGCTTCCTGCTGGGTATTCCAGTCATTTTCCTGTGAGAGAAGAAATGTGCGTCTCACTAGTAGAACAGAAAAATAGCTGAACTATGAAGAACCAAGAGTGCTGCCTTCAACAGTTTTTGTTTAAGAAAAATCAGTACTATGCTTATACTTTAAAATAAATTTTAGGTGCCACGCTTCAAAAAGTGATTCTGAGAACTATCAAACCAAGGCAGCACACCCTGGCAGCACCAACTTCAGTGGCTCAGCCTTCACGCAGTGAGGTATCTGAGACACTCCTGTGACATCAACATTCCCCTCTGAGCTACCCTTTCAAACGTGCTGGATTTCTTTCACACTGGCACCCCCACACGACAAGCCCTTGTTCAGTGGGCCCTGCAGCCCAGTGATAGAACAGTGCCCACAGCATTGCTCCCATCTCACTCCAGAGAGCAGCTGAAGTGGCTCGTCCAAGGTCTCACAGGAAGCCCTTGACAGCACAGTCCGGAAACTTGCACCTGGATTCCCCCCAAAGCCCCAGATTCCGGCAGCTGCTTCTCATCCACCTAAGAGCTTTCTGCATTGCTTCACATTAATACAGAGAGGCATTCTCCATGTCTACAGATTTTCAGACTCTCCAGGCTCTATCAGAGGCTGTAAAAAAAAAACCTCTTGACCCTTAATGCAGTGCATACTACAGCTGCATTTTTTTTTCAAAATGTGTAAACTGAGATTATCCCAGGATTCTTCTCACCTACATAAAAATATGTTAAAAATAAATGTTTTACAAGAAATACACACATGAGTTCCAAGCAGAAAAGAGAGCTAACAGCAACTAAACAAAGGACAAAATATCCTAATTTCCTACATTCACAAGGTCTTATGTCCATTTAACTGAAGGCATATTTGTAAAAAAAATGTTGCATATTCAAAGAAGCTGGATGCATCTGCAAAGAAAAGTCTTTCATCTTTCCACAGAAGTATGTTTTAAGTGTGTAACAGCAAGGCTGATAATATTAGTTTTAAAAGCATCTTATATACATGCTTGAAACTCATCTTCAAATAGAAACCTACAACCTCAGAAAAAAAAAAAAAAGCAGCCATATGTATGCTCATGGGGCTCTCCTCTTGCACAGCCTTGTTGCTTTTTACATCTCTATCTACATGATCAAACCTAAGTAGCCTGTGTTTTAAAAAACATGTCAGAAACAAACCATTCCCCAGAAATTTCCAGGACCCCATAGGCACATAATTTTAAGAATTTTTCTTAGGCTGACAACAAGTGAAACATGTTTTGGCATCACTGGTCTGTAGAGCTAAACAGGGGAATATTGTGGGGGGAAGAACACTAAATGTCTTGTAGATATATATGGAAGATATTCTTCTCATGGCCTTCACATTAAAGACACGTTATTGCTTCATTCTCCTTAACAGACATCTCCAGAAGAACTTTGAAGCAAACATGCAAAGGAAGCAGGATACAACTCTTGAATGAACCAAGAACTTACACATAATTCATTTTTCAAGAGCAAATGCATAACAAGTAACTCTGACACATAAAAAGGCCTTTGACATTTGGATGAAGTCAGTACCGATATTGCTTTAGAGCAACACATAAGCAGGAAATTCTCATCAGTGCTTGATTTTGGTATCATTGTAGTTATTTTTTAGGACAAAACAGAAAGAAAAGCTACATTTTGCTGCCGTAAATTAAGAAGTACTAAAAAAAATTGTAGATAAAAGACATGGTCAGATTGCAATGGCCTTCTGCACTCAGGACAGAAGTTCTACTGATTGAACTGTGTATAAGAAAAGACAACTTATCCTTTGTTAACACACTGAGACAAACATATGGGGTATGTTTTATGCCCAAAGTCTTTCCAATCTTCCTGTCTTATAATTTTAAGAAAAGGCACCTACTGTATATTTTAAGAAAAGGCACCTACTTTGTATCTAGTCAGATGCTTTATAAAATTACAGAAAGCAGACAATAGTGGTTTTGTGGCTGACTCTCTTTTACACATCAGGACCGCACCATCTTTCAAAGGTGTCACTGAGAAAGTGGATGGTTGTCACACAGAGTGAATGGTAGTGCAGGGAAATGGGAGATGTGAGAACAAAAACAATTAAAGAGCTTCCTCCAAACATTTCTTGTTCATTGCCTTCTCCCTCAAGCCAAAACTCCAGGGTGTTTTGGCCAGCTTTGGCCTTGTCCTCTTTACTTTTCTTCTCCAGATGTTACCAGAAGACCAAGCACTGTTCCTTACAAGAGCGCCCCCTTTCCCATGCCTAAGGTAGGCTGCACTATAGTTATTTAATCTCCTTTGCACTTATTAATAGGAAAGTTTGATATGAAAACAGCACTGTGTTTTTTAAAGGGAGTCAAGAATCATTTCAGACATGAGGCATGGCTGAAAACTTCTTATTCTTACTGTGAAAATGTAGAAATGGGGAAAAGTGGCTGTCCAAGATAAAAACTTTGCTCAATGATTGCTCCATTTTCCCCCGGTCTTAAAAAGTAAAATTTGAATCAAATGATAAATAGGAGAAATTGAGAATTTGCAAATTCGAGAATCTGCTGTCACTGCCTGCAAGTACCACGACATTTTACTAAGTATTTGCAGAGAAACATGTATTGGCCTTGTTGTGTTTCGATTTGTTTGATTTAGGGTTCAAAGTCAGACAAGGGGACAGCACCTTGTTTGCTCTCTGCCACAGTACATCTGCATCACTGCCTACACCTGTAACTGAAACCCAGGTGATGTCTTAGCAGCAGCTTCATCATGCCCTTTACATGGTGCTACTCTACCAACAACTCAGTCCTAGGGCAATCACTTCTTTCTGGGGTAAGCCCATGTTGGTAATACCAACATGGTTGGAGAGGTTTTTCTGCTTTTGAAAATTCTTAAACAGTCAAGACACTAAAAGAAGCCACCCACATAAGCAGACAGCGTACTACAAGAGAAGTTTACTCTCTTTAGGATGGAAGGAAAAGCATAATCTTTAAAATTAAATGTTCTCAGTGATCATACACAACATGAACACAGTACACAACATATGCCAAACAAAATCTAGTGCCATGACCCATGCAGATTCCTTATAGCATGAAGGGACAAATTTTTACTTCTGCTCAACTGTGAGATGTTCTGCTGAGGTTTTTAAACCAGAAAAAAGAAAAGCACACATTCTCATTGCCAGTGTTTCACTTTCCAAACATAATAGTGAAAAGATTTTTTCCTTTGAAGAATCTGAATTTCATTAAGCAAATGTCCAAGACCACTGGCAGTAAAAGATTCTGCAAAGAAACCATTTAAGCAGACCAAAAGAGAGAGGCCAAGTTAGAAGATATCCACTCATAACTACGCCCTGTGTTATCTTTCCTTCTAACACAAAAGAAGAATTGCCACCACCGCATATGTGGCATCTTATGACATATAAGACACAAAAACTACGCGTGTAGTTTTATAGTATTATGGTATTATTTTTTCTTAGCAGAGTACACGTCACACATTTTCTGAGAGCAGGAAATCATGACAAAAGTTGTCAGTTGTATCCCATACTCACCTCCATTGACTTTATCCTGAATGTTTTACTCCTTATTTGCAAAAAAACAATTATGGAAGAACACTGGAGAAAAAACTAAGAAGCGTGAGCCAAGCACAGTTTGACAGCTTAAAATCAGAAGGGAAGTAAAAAGAGCACCAAATTTATTATGTTTATCTCACGATTAATTTTCAGCCAGTCTCATGATACTCAGTGACTGGCATGATTTAACATTTGGAGTTGGCAATACAGCATACCATACAACTACATAACCATAAAGAGACCAATTCAAGTTTACTGTGGGGACTATAAGTTTGACTTGCCTGACATTTGCACATTTAAACATCTCAGCCATAACACCACAGTGTTCAATACCAGAGCATTATGTACCTGTCCTGGGTTAAGAAAGATGATTTCTTATTTCTAAATCCTATCCATATGGGCAAGAAACCACTATTTAGAGTTCTGTTTATTATTTGTGAGATATTTCAGTTATATTTAAAAACTATTATTTTTAAAAAAAAGTTCTGAACACCTGCTTTTGACATTATGCCAGTACACTTTCTGCTACACTGAACTACCGAGTTTGTGCCACCACTAAGACAAACAGTATTAAGGGAAAAAAATTAGAGAAGTATTTCAGGGTAGAATCATAGAGTTGTTTGGATTGGAAGAGACCTTAAAGTTCATCTAGTTCCACTCCCCCTGTCACAGGCAGGACCATCTTCCACTAGGTACCAGTGAAACTATAAAAATATCATCTTGAACCAAGACAAAACCTGTAAATATACAGATAAACAGAAAGACAAATGGGCATTCTTAAAACCACTCTATATTTTTGTATTTTAAAATAAAGATTAATTCTTAATGTGAACATTCAATTTCTTCCATATAATAGTGTTTCTTGAGTGTAGATAGGTTCATCTTCAAGCTACAGTTTTGTCATCTGTTAGTTAATGTAAGTATCAGTTTATACATCCTATGTTTCACATGATCATCTGTGTTGTGCTCCCACTGCACCTTGTAGTTGAACAGCTTTTCTGAAAGTCAGTGCAGGACGTACTCAATCTGCAGACCACAGAAGTGACTTTTGCAACCATTCTAATTGCACTGTTCACAAACTGACCCATGTTTGTGATAAACCCATTTCTCTGTTACATCCACAAATAGTACATCGAAATGTTTCATTAAAGGAAAAAAGAAAAAAAAAAAAAAGACCAAATTGATAACTGTGAATTCTCCACGTTTGACAGCCCTCATGTTAAAATTTCTTTGCCAGCTTTAATGGACCAAGCCTATGCTACTCACTGTGATGGACCCGTGTGAGCACCCCCTTCACTTTTTGTAACACAGGTCAAAATCAGAAATTTAAGGAGCTTACAATGGCAATTATATCACATGCCTGAATCTTCACGTCTAAAGTTGTTTCTGTTGCTGAGACAAGCACCCAAACATTTTCAAGCCAGCTTTACAATCACCTCTACAGTCTTAATTCTACTTTTCTAATGTCTATTTTGTGCAGTGAAAGAGGTCCTCTAGGAAAACTGGTAATGAGATCAGCAAGTGTATAACTAAAGCCTGCACCATGGTGCACATACACAATGGGGCAGGATCAAATTTACAGAAATGCTGTAAAGCTTGGGCATCCCACAAAAGCAATACTTCACATGGAAACCTATCTGCTAATTAATGTTTTTTTCCAATGCTGAATGATATCAGCACTTCTTTTTTGCCCCTAAAAGGAAAGCAAATCTCGCCACATAAAATGCTGCAAATGCTATATACAAAATGGTGACACAGTTTCTCTTGGTGGGTCGTAAGTCCTGTCTGTTCAGCAGGAGCCTTATGCCCAAGTCTTATTTCCAGCCATGCTGGACAACCCAAAAAGCCAGCAGTGATGCCAGGCAGGAGGGGAGCTTCTCGCTGCGAAGATACACATCACCTTTCCCTCTCCCTTCCCTCTCCCCCATCACTTTCCAAAAGGGTCTCAGGGTTCTCACTAGAACACTCTTCCTTACTGAAAGTTTCTTTCATTAAAAAAAAAAAAGGAAAAAAAATTGCAAGATTTTTTTTTTATAAGGGAAACTGTTAGGCAACCATAACCACAAGGTCACCACTGGCTCCCTCTGTAATTACAAGTGGGCCTATAAACTAATACAGTCAGTATTAACAGTCAGTATAAACAACAAAGGCAGCATCATGGCAATTAGCACCTTTCAAAGACAGAAAAATGCTTTTATCTTTAAGCACTGTAGAGCACAGCCTTTTGCCAGTAAAAACAGAGCATATGTCTTAATTTAAACATTTGCTCAGCATGTTTTGTGCTACTTCCTGTGTCTTAAGCATCTGTCTGAATTGCCTAAACAAGCGTGAGAAAACAACACTTTACTTTGCTGATGAATGGCAAAACTCGTAATATGGAAGTTCATCTTGTATGCTATTCTGCAGTTGCAAGGGTAAAGGTTATTCCAACAGTACCTCGTGGAGTAGAGGCAACAACAAACTTTTCAGTAATTACCAGGCCCTTTCCACGGAAAGGCTGCTCAACAGGTCTGAAGAAAAGAAAGCATAGAATCTTGTTTCAGAACTCAGCATTATTACCAAGTAGAAGATTATTGGTTTAACTCCAGAATAATACATTTTCTAACTTTTCATAAGCTTCTAAGCTTTTCTGTTGGCTTCAGAGGCTAAATAACCTAAAACTGGGACAAACAAGCCTCAGTTGTCAAACTGATTTGACAGCCTATTTTTTATATTTTGTGACTTTAATCGAAACGCCACTTGTTTTTCTCTCCCTCTATAATAGTCCTGTGTGAGCTGCAGTCTTCGAAATTTCACTTCTAATCTCTCTCATTTTGAAGTTTTCCAGTTCAGTTCTGTCTACCCACTGCCTGTACCTGTATTAAATCTTTCCAACTGTTTACAACAGAGAACAAATTCAACCAGTACCATTTTAGTTGGTTCTCCAGCTATTTTTGAAACTCAAGACTATATACACTCAACTACTGAATGTGTTAAAGAAAATGTCCACACATGCATGCGTACACATTCATGCCAGACCATTGCCAAAAAATAAAGAGGACAAAGAAGAGTGCATTTTTGTGTTGCAAAGGTAGCACACATAAAATCATTTTGCTGTGATATATGCGTTTTATCACCATGAAGATCAGAAACAGTCAAAACTCTGCCCTAAATTAAACAAATTGATTCCCATCTTCACCCCTTTACCAAAATAATTTACTAATGCTTAAGAAGCGAGGAGGCTAAAGGCTGGGATGTCATTACAGCCCATATATTAACTCAGTCAGCAATAAATCTCCCTTTACTCTCCATACTACTTTCTTAAATAGCTCACTATAAAGCCCCAACCTAATTAAAAACAGCTTTCTCGGCAACAGTGGCCTTGATTTCACTTATTTACACATTAACTGCAGCCTCCATTTGGCCAATCCAGTCTATTCCCTGTACCACGCAGGGCTTTTTATCTGCCCTGGACAGCATTTTCTCCAGCAGATGAAGTAGATGCCGATTGATTTGCTGTCGAGCATGGTAAATTAATAGCAACAAATTGCTGAGGGCCCCATCTCGCTGCTCCACCATGCTTCGGCAGTTTTGCTTTATTTGCTCCATGATGGGCAGCAGTCAAGCCTCTTCAAGTCAATTTCTTCTTAACAACCTGCAATACTTTTCAATGGTGAAAATAGAGCTATTCCTTGTAAGACAGAAATCAATATCCTATTGCCCCTAGAAAATGCTAAACAAGCAGTATTGGCAATCCACTTGGTACTAGAGGGTATCAGATATAATGCAAATCCATACCGCTTCCCTCCTCGTAGTTATTACAGTTTGCTAAAAGGTTCCTAATGCCATTTATCATCATTTACTATCGACTACTGCAGCTATGATTATGATATCCTATCAGCTAGCAGAGCCCTTTCATTTCTATCCAATTAATATTTTAGCAGCACTCAAATGGTTGCTGCCCAAGTCTTGTAATAAAATTTACATGGATTGGACTGATTTTTTTTCTGTGATCTTAAAAAGTCATTTCATTTATTTTTTAATACCCAGCTTCTTGAAAGACCTGAATTTTCTTTCAAAAAATGCTGAAATACGACATTCTAGCATTAGTGAATTAGTCCAAAGACAAAGATCTAGCCAAAAATTGCGAATCAGAATTTATGTATTGACACCTTCAAAAAACACAGTCTAAGGTGAATCCTGTATCTTATTTATGCTTTCTATTAGTCCCATTCACAAATATCTGTTGTCTGCAGCCAAATATGGACACTCATTTTAAGTGATGACTACAATTCTGAATTAAAACATTCAGCAAGCATATTTGATTACAGCAATTTAAATAAACTGTTTACCGTAACATTAAAAGTCTAATTTCAGAAATTAAACTAAATGACCATCACCAAGTACCAACAGTGTATTAGAAACACAGAGCAACATGTCAACTATTCATTCATAAACTACTGGCTGAGCCTCTTAAAAACAGATGTTAAAAAAGCAACTTGGTAAGAAATGGGCATCTTTAGACAACACTCAAACATTATTCTAATATTGAAATTTAAAACTGTAGGGACATAGCTGATCATACTGCAATCCAAAATCCCTAACTCAATGCCTTTTTTTCTGGAATGCATCCATTTTGAAGCTCTATTGATCCTAATACAGAATATCAAAAATCAGCTTAGTTTTTTAGGCTATAAAACCATATGTGACAACTTACCCTACACTCCTCTTAAAAAAAAAAAAAAAAAATTACTAATTCTACCAGTCTAATGCTATTTACTCAGTTACCAAAATTTAAATTAATTATGTTCTCAAACATAATTGTTAAAAATTGGCAACATTATGCAGGCTTAATTAAGATTAAATCCAATTTACTAAATGTACTTTAATTGGTACTAATTACATTAGCTTTCCTTTCAGAATGACAAATTCCCCATAGGTTTCACTTTAATAGTCTTCTATCAAAATCAACATAGGATGACTGATGATGAGCATCACACAAGGGGTGGGAAAAGGGATGCTCTTCCCCCCCCGCGCCCTGCCCCCAGACACACTCACTACCGCTGCTTTCTCCACGTTTATCCTTTTATCAATTTGCTAAGTCACAGAGTCATGACTCCATCACACATCATTTTCTGTTCCAGTGAAAAATTTCTCTAAAAATAAATACTCTGTGGCTGGGAGCAGCCAAGAAGAACAGAAGCTTTAACAGAAAAATACACAAAGGTTTCAAATATCAGGGCCACCAATTACTACGGTACTTCCAAGGACTCCAGGGAGTCCTGCTCTTGAACCCTTTGAGAGGCAAATCTAATAAGTGAATAAGCCTAACCTGATCTTGAGAACTAGGCCCAATTATGCCGAAGGGCAACTTCACTGCATTATTGCCTGCTTTCCATTACAAGGGCATCAAGCAAGTACATCTGGAAAAGAACCTGAGAGGAACCAAGGCTGTCTGCCCAGAAAAAACAAATAAAGACAGATATGCCTCTGTGCTAAACTGAAAAAAAAAAAAAGAAAGAAAATATAATAAGTAGGTGGTTTGCAGGGCTGTCTGTATTTCATAATGTGATAAACTGCCCTCAGGATTTTTTATGTGATTGAATTTAGAAAGCTGGGGGGGTGGGGAAGGGGAGAAGGGAAAAAAAAAATGTGAACCACTCAAATTTCAGTAAAATTCAAGGATGGGAGAGGAAGAAAAGGGAATTTAAGGCAGTAAACTAAAAAAGCTTTGCGCACATTAAATGAAGCAATCAATGCTATCTATACAAATACCAAATTGCACCCTAATGCTGTGATCATAAAGCAAAATGGAAAATATTTTGCAGTTGCTGAGGCAAGAGGAGAAAGGAAAAACACAACGCTGTGGCAAGAGACAGGGAGACATGAAAGATGGGAAATTGGTATCATATTTAAGAATGAGAGCAATTTTCTTAGCCGTAACTAATTTGAATCAACGTCTGACAAAATATTTCAGTGTTTTGCATGAGAGTACAATAGTTAAAACTACTAATTTGAATAGACTGAATGGTGATGGGAAAAGGTGTTTAATTAAAACCCAGTCCTTTGTAATCCCCACACTTAGTTGTCACTAAGTATTTAATTTCAGCATAGTATCATTGACACGTCCATCACCATAGCTATATAAAACATCTGAAGTAAAGCATTTAGAAATTAAAAGGGGTTTTGCTGTGGTTTTTTTCCCCTCGCTTAATGCAATTTCATTACACACTGCCCTTGCAAGCTGTTTTGTTGCACAGAATTTTATGCAGTCAGTGTAAGTCTACATACAACTAACCTCTGTAAAAACAGGGTGTCTAGAAATATAAACAAGTTTGACTGCAATGCTTGCTTTCAAATGCCCATAAGAATTTGCTACTTAGGTGGCCTGTAAATACTCTGGTCTTTGTGAATTGTTTCCATATCTACAACTTTACTGAATGGGGGTTTGTTTGGTTTTGGTTTCTTTTTTTTTATAACAGGATTTGAAACAATCTGGATTTTCTTTTAAGAACAGACACAACACCACTGAGAGTCAATCACCAGCTTTTCTACCTGCATTCATTACATGAATCAGGTCCAGAGTACCAGATACATAAAATCTGATGAGCCGCAATCACAGCCTTTTCCTGTCAACCATTTGTTAAACACATTTGTTGAGTCTTCATGGTACCTGTGAAAAGGACCCACTGGGAAATTCAAAAGGTCTACATATATGTCTGTAAAATAAGTTGTATGTACAAGGTCCCATAAGTTGCAAAATGCTTTAAGGCAGGAAATCCCACAGTCTTCATATCTGTATGCCATCTAGCATAAATGACCCCAACCATTTCTGAGGCATTGGGATGCTAACAGAATACAAAATATAACAAATAACATGAAAACACTTTTGACTTTTATGTCAGCTTTCAACAAGACAAAGAAATCTTATTTTCACAAACCAGAGAAGTTCCAAATTGGTAACTTTGAGCAGAAATGCATACAAAACAATTTTAAGGTAGTCTTTCTTCTCCCATACAACCCTTTCTTTATTTCTACAGTTTACACTCCCCAGCAATCCCTGATGAAATGCTCAACCATTTGCTAAAATGAGTTGTCAGTATTAAACTCCAAAATACAAAAAGTTCCCTTACTGGAAAAGAGGTCACATGTTTAATTTATTCTCCTCTAGAGAAGGTTAAAAAACACACATTGTTGAGTAAGAAACTCTAATTTACACTACCATGCTCCAGCTGACTAATCTCTTGCTAATCTTGGCCTAAGTGATACAGTTCAAGGCACAAAACCCATTGCAGCCCTCCAGTATCTAAACGTAGCCTACAAGAGAGCTGTACAGGGCCTGCAGTGACAGGACAAAGGGAAATGCCTTCAAACTGAAAGAGGGTAGGTTTAGTTTAAATATTAGGAAGAAATTCTTTACTGCGGTGGTTGTGAGGCACTCGAAGATTGAGGATGCCCCACCCTTGACAGTGTTCAAGGCCAGGCTGGATGGGGCTTTGAGTAACTTGCTCTAGTGGGAGACGTCCCTACCCATGGTCAGGGCAGGGTGGAACCAGAACACATTTAAGGTTCCCTCCAATACAAACCAATCTATAATTCTGTACTAACACCCTTGCAGAAAGCTCATTTAATCTTTTGTGTTTGAGATACTAAGACACTGGTTTTGGACAAAAGTCCAAGTAAGCAGCCTGAGGGAAATACGGACATGACTGTGCATCGCCTGCATTTGTAGCTCCGGCTTAAGTCAGTCTAGGTTAACCAAAAATAACATGCATTCCTTTTTCTAATACACACTCATGATGTAGCTATCTCTCAAAAAGTAAACCCCAAAGGTTTGAGGCCAGACAAAAACAAAGATAAAACCAAAAACCCACCCCTAGACACCCTCCCTGTGCAGTATAGGACCACTAGCATGTGCAAAACTTACATGTGGAGAAAAAACAAACAGTGCACAACTGGCAGCCCAGACCGTAACCTGTGCAGAGTCTGTATACCATACATGAGATGGAAGATTCAGGGCCAGGTAAAGAATAAAAAAAATTCCCATGCACTCAAGCATGCAGCTAAAGCAAGTCACACAGAATACACATCTCTGTTAAGACTGATAGAAGAAATTACACAGAGCATTCTTACAACAGAATAAATTATCTACCTACCTGTTTATGCATCTCTATATTCAGCCCATAGGACATCTCATAATACTAAGAAAAAAGAAAATTACTCTATTAGACTTTGCAATTCTGAAAACTATTCTGAAATTCATTTTGACTGAAACATCATCTGTACAAAGACATACAGACTTAAAAACATTTATTTGCCTTGAAGAGTGCCTGGAATTGGAAAAAGCACATTTCAGAGTAAACTTTTTTTTTTTGCTTTATCTACAGTGCTTCATGTCAGATTTACAAAGAACAGCCAAAAAACAAGGCAAAAACAGACAACAAAAATATCACAAAAAGTAATCATAAGAGTCAAATATTAGAAGCAGAAAATGCTCATGATTTTATTCCCTAGTGCACATAAAAGACGCCAAAAAAACACACAAAGTGCTTCAAGCGTATAAACATCTAAATCAGCAGTGTCTAACAGACCGATTATTCAATATTTTAAACTAAATTAAATTAAACAAAAAAACCCTGCAATTAAATTGCAGAGATAAAAAAAACAATGCAAGTACGTCCTGTTGTGCCTGAGTACTGCAGGGAACTCTGTTCAGTGTGTTATGTTAATACAAAACAATCTCCAACACTTAGGCATATCAGGCATTAAAAAGACAACAAATGCCTTAGCATTTGCTTGTGCTCACAGTTAAGATTTTTTAAAGGTTATTTACTCTTTTTGTAAATATAAGAGTATTACTTGTCAGGTGCACATGCAAAATGGCTCATCTTCCATAGATGTGCACGAGAAGAGACAGCAAGAGCTCCTCTATAGTTACCACGATCCATCACGCAATTATGTATTTAGACATATCTTCCTATGCACGTTATTTAACCAAGCAGACCACAACCACTGAGGAAATCCCTTTCACAGCTGAGATCCCAGACATTCTCAGTGTAGTGAAACAATGATTCAGCTGCCTAAGTGTAACAGTTCTTATAAGAAGTAGGCTTTGGATTTGCATACATTCATGTACAATTTTCATTTATTCCCATCACAGACTAAAATATTATCCCAAACCATTTTACAGAGATATGACCATTGGGAGAAGTCAGCAAAAGTGAAAACATCATCCCCAGGTACACTACAGAAGTTGTAAGTGGCTTTAAAGGGCTGACAAGTAATTTGCTAGCATTTGGAAGAAATATCCTCAATTGCTTAAAAGCTGGTTTCATGTGGATACCAACCACTGCAAACAAATTAAAAAACTCCAGAAACTAAGCATTTATAATATAAGCACTGATGCAACCTCAACAATAGCAGTGCTACTACAATCTTCCTGTTCGCCTCCAGCAATCCAAATGTATGTCAGTCTCAGCATACCAAGCTAACAGACATTTAGAATTTGTTATGCAGCTTGCTTACCATGACATAATGTCGCTGCATCTCTGTCTTCTCACTGGCCAGTTTTTCACATTCTAGCTTTAAACTGTTAAAGACACAAAAAGGAAAAATTATGGATACTTCATAACACCAAACTGACATTCCCTTGAGCATAGGCTACTCCCTTTTTCACACATTTCTCCAATACAGAAATATAAACGTATATGCTCTTGCTTGGGATATTAGGGTAAGGGTTTGCACTTTGCCATTTTCAAGGGATAACGTGCAACATCGTCATCTTCTAAAAAAAATGCATACATATGTGTGCATACACAGGACAGTATTTTTCTGACATTAAAAAACTGATCACCAACACGGGTTCACAGAAGAAGCACGCAGGGGTTTATATCTGTAACAGTCAAGTCTGAGAAGACACTAACTAAAACATAGTTTGGGTTTCAAAGTTTTTATTTGAAAGAGTTTTAGAAACACCTCTTTCTTTCACTCGACCCACAGAGGAATCAAATGCATATCACCACTTCAAGAAGCAAAAAGTTGTGGATTTTAATTTTGCTTTTTTCTATTACTGGTGATAGAACTGCAAGTAAAATACCGGAGGTAATTTAAGAATACCGTGGTAAAGACTAACAGCTCTACTGTTTATTTTGTTTTCAGAAGCCCGTTAAGCAGTTCTGCCAAAAGTCACTTGTCACTTTGAGGACACAGCGCTATTCCACCTAAGGATAATGAAACAGCTCGCCGCCCCACTTCCAGGTTATCAGCA
Organism: Pachyramphus minor; assembly: GCA_013397135.1. Taxonomy (NCBI): domain Eukaryota; kingdom Metazoa; phylum Chordata; class Aves; order Passeriformes; family Tyrannidae; genus Pachyramphus; species Pachyramphus minor. Next base: position 47,651 of record VYXB01002997.1, on the reverse strand, counting down.
CTTGACATGTCAATGAAAGGCGCGAGGGGGCCGAGCCAAGACAAGATGCGTGCCCTGAGCGGCATTTCGAAGAAAAGCAGAGGACGAGCCCAGCCAGCCACATATTTTTCTGTCAACACCCACCCACTCCCCGCACACAAAAGTGAAAAAAAAAAAAA
>VYXB01002997.1:0-46074 GCA_013397135.1 Pachyramphus minor | reverse complement strand
AGCCGTGTCCTGCCCAGCCTGACCCAGCCCGGGCCGCCGCTCCGCGCCGCTCCCACCGCACGCTCTGCCGAGGTGACTCCTTTGACCAAATTTAGCAGGGGCTCGTCATTAACATTCTGATACATATTCACAGCCTCCGTAAGGCCGCTGCCGCGGGGCACCCTGGGAGTCGTAGTCCTCCCAGCAGTACCTCTGCCTGGGCGCCACGGCGCCGGATACTACTTCTCCCGCCAGGCACCGCGGTCCCCTACACTGCTCCACCGCGCCCCGCTCCTGAAGGGCGTCGCAGGCGGCCAATGGGCGTTGGGCTCGCGCTAATCGCCGCTCCGCATTAATGCCCATCATTTCGCCTCTGACAAATGGGCGCACGGACCCGCGGAGGGGGGCGGTCCCTGGCTCAGCCCCACGTGGGGCCGTGACGTTGTGGGGGCTCGTAGCCAATCGGGCGGCCCCCCGCCGCCTCCCGGCCCCCGCTGGCCCGCCGCCCGAGGCGGGGCCCGCAGACCGCCGTCGTTTCGCGGCGCCGGCGCTCGAACAGGGGAAACATTTGTTCAGCCGTCAATCAAAGTAACGTGGGGCCGGTGTCGGCTGTCACTGCCGTCGCCGCCGCTCCCGCCGCCTCCTCTTCCGCGCGGGGCGGTGGCGCGGCGGCAGCGGCGGGCGGTGGTTGCTCCGCCTGGCGCTCCTCCCGCGGGCACCGGCGACGGGCTCTAATGAGGGGCAGCGCGTCGGGAAAGGGGCGGGCGCGGCGCTGCAGCTGCCCCCGCGGCTTCCCGATGCCTTGGTGGGGCTCACGGCGGGCACGGGAGGCGGAGCAGCCCCTGGGCTGCCCACGGCGGGGGTGAGCGAGGCCGTCGTGCCCTCGCCTTCGCGGGCTGCACGGGACCGGCCCTGGCTCCCTGCCCGGGAAACCGAGGAAGGTACTAGCAGGACAGCCCCGGCTGCTCCACGGGTCCCACCGTGCCCGGTGTCGTGCTACAGTCGGCGACAGCGACGTGATTTAAGTTTTGTTGTTTGGGTTTTGGTTTGTTTTGGTTCTTTTCCCTGCAGGCTTTGCTCGAGGAAGCGGTTGCAGGGACCAGGACCTTCGCCACTTGCAGGAGTAAGGCTTGAAGGCTTGGCCTTTATGTGCTCCATTGTAACGCCACTTTTGTTTTCGACGGGGCGTTGTGTCTTGTTTTCGGAGGGCGGCTGGGCCCTTTGAATACCGCGGAACGTGCAGTACTCACACCTGGAAATGACCTGTGGAGGAGAAGGGACAGCTGGCTACAGCGTCGTCTCTCCATCAGCCAGGGCTGCACAGCCGCGGCTGCTGTTCTGAAGGCTGGGGAGCAGCTTCGGAGAGTGCCTTCTGCAGGGCTGTCACTGGCAAGCTGGAGCGTGAACACCTGATTCCACACACATACACCGCCCGAAAAATAACCGGGAAAAGCCGCGTTCTGCACGTAGTGGTGCTGTGTCCTAAAAGGACCCCAGAACAATTTTTGTGCCAAGCCCCACTGCAGACAATGCTGTGCAGTGACGCACACGTGAGGGATAGGCTCAGACTGGTTTTTTTTTTCCCCTCTGTCTGTATCTGTCATGCTTAGATTTGCCTTCAAGCAGTTTGTATTCCTAATGAGCTGCCGTTTAAACCTACATGCAAAATAGATGTGGTTTAGTCATGCCATTTTTGATGCCTGCATTCCAAATCTATAGTCTCAAAGCTTACACTCACCCTAACAATGGTAGCTAAATTATATAAACTTAGGTTTTTGGTTGTAAATTCGCTTTATTGCCTAAAGATCCCTGGCTAAGGCCTGCAGCCTTAGTCCCTAAAATTGGGACGTTCCATCCCGGTTTTAGCATTGAGGTTTTGCCTTGCTTAAATGACCTCCGAAGATTGATCCAGTAGTCAGGAGCTCAGGACCCTGTTTCAGTCGGTGATGATAGAGGTGGTAATGGCATCCACCTTCTGCCACTGCCCAGGACTCAGAGCTGAAAGAGGCACAGGGTGGAAATTCCATCTCTTTCCCAAGTAGAGTTTGTAACCAAAATCTGCTTCCCCCATGATGAGTGCTATAACCACTAGAATCTGGAGCAGTTTGTGACAATAGATTCTGAATCCTTTTGAATGAAGTTTTTCCCTCAAATGGCAAGTGCAAAATGGGCCAAAACATGTCCATCCTCCTCACCTTCTGTTTTTATGCTACTGAAAATATCTTCGTGTTATGTATCACAATACTCAGCCTTCAGCCTGCTTGCATGTTTAGTTTCCACTGGATTTTCATATTTACCAGAGTCATAATAAGAGCTCCAGTGGGATTTAAACCTCTAAATATTGTTTGAAGATTCGGTGATAAAACACCTGCCTAATTATGAAAACTCTGCTTCTTACTTGTTTAAATCTTCCAGTCATGAGCACCCTTTCTAGACAGGGGAGCACTTCCAACTTCTCTGAGATAGAGGACATTTACGATATGCAAGGACCAAGTCTTGACATTCAGAAGTATGGCTGCCAAATCTACAAATGCTTAAATGCCTGTCACCCAAAAGCGTGAAAGCTGTACAGGAACAGAACAGAACAATTCACTCTGCAGAGTTACAAGCATCTCTGGAAACCTGATGGGTGCATGCAGGGTATATTACCATCAAATCCACAACCTGGAGAAGGATGAGTCTAGTTATAAAATAAACAGTATATCTGAAGAAATTGAATTCTGAAGACAAGAGCAGGATTCTTTCTTGCCTGTCACCCTGCCTGAGTTTGGCATTAGGTACAGAGCTCCAAACATAAAGGTATTCAACACCTTAGAAGGCAAACAGTATACAGCTTTTTGGTCAAAGCAGTCCCTGATCTTTTGAGGGCAGTTTACTGGGTGTGTTTGTCGAAGCTTCACCACTGTTCACTGTTGCTTGCCCATTAGTATATAGTAATATGAATTTGTGTAGCTAGAAGTAGGGCAGAATTTGGTTTGCAAAACTTTAGCAAGATGTATATATCTATATACTTAACTCTTTGTGTAACAATTACTATCTATTTTTGCACAGTTTTGCAGCATTCTACCAAGATCCATGAAACCCAGAAGTTTAAGAGAAAGTGCACTATAACTTGCCACGTTTAAATTATGTGAATTAAAATCAGAATGTCATTGTCATTCTATTTTCCTATCTTTTGTCACTTCTGACACAGCTTTGATGGATCTTTAAATATAGGCTGTTTTGTATTTAAAACTCCTTGGTTTTTCCTTCTTTTATGAAAAATCTCTTATGGTAGGTTATATAACTTGTTACCATTATCTGGTAAGTAGAGAAGCTAGATTTTAAATGTTTTACACATCTTGCTAAAGATTTCTCGTAAGTGAATTGACTGCAAGAAATATTTAGGCAGTTTTATATGCATAGTTAGTGTGCTAAGTTTTGACAGGTGTAGAAAAACCCTTATGAAATATCTCAAGGAGCCAGAGGTTGCAGAATATCGCATCCATTCTTTTGCTTTTTTCATCAAGAAAAGCAACTGCTTATTTCAGTTCTAGTAATTCAGAACTAGTCTGCTTTTGTTTATATTCAGAATTTAGTGTCTGAAGTGAACAGAGCAGCGCATGCCTGTATATGTATGTTACAGGATAGGTGAAAAAGAAGCTCTCTTTTCCACCTAAGATTTTGTAAGATTTTCAGAGTGTGGTGATTTTTTTTTTTTGGCAGTCACATCACAACCTTAATACAGAGATTTATCAGTGCTAGAGGACCTTTAATGAAGGGTCCAATCCTGAGGCTGTTTTGTAGGTAACACCACGTATATCCCATCTGGAATGACTGTAGCTGAAGACCAAGACCCTTGTGCCTAGCACTGCAGCTTATTACAGTTTCTTTTGGGATCAAGTTACTAGATCATTATACTTTGTCTACCATATATTCACACACACACACACACGCAAAAAAATAAAGCGTTAAACTGATAACTCAATTGGTTCAGAATGTCTCAGAGTAAATCTTTTATCAGTACACATATTTAAGCTCACTGTGTAATAAATGCTTTCCTTAGCTTTCAAAAAGATAAACTCACAGAGGTTTTCAGTTGAATTGAAACCAAGTTCCCTCTGCTTAAAAATTTTAATTATGGCATTAGACCAGGTTCTACAGGTAGAAGAATGTAGACAGCATGACATGCAGTTTATGATCTGGTGTTTTACAATTGCTATCAAGTGACTCTGCCTCAGCAAGTTTTTAAAATGCTCCCTACCCACAATTAGTAATTAGTGACCTTAAGGTAAGCACATTACTTTATGATACTATGTATAATGCAATGATTGATATGCCAATTTATATGTAACTCCCATGCAAAACAACAGTTTTGTATGTTCCAAGCTATTTTTCATTGAAGTCTTTACTTTTTCCTTTTAGATTGCCAAAGTCTCATTTTATTTAGTTATTTCATAGGCATTAGTGTTTTGGATTTATGGTCTTTGTTTATTTCTGCTTGATTTATTACATCCAGATTTCTTGCAATGACAGAATTTTGCTTACAAGAACTGCACTTGGAATGTGGCAGAAAAACTTCTGTTGAAGTCCACAGAAGTTTTTTCTGCAGGAAGAAAAATAGTTTAGGACCTATCATGTACTGGAAGCTGGATGTGCAAACTTATGTGGTGCAAAGTGGCTTAGGCAGATATTTGAAATTAAAGAATTTTTTCCTAGTCAGTGGTCCTTTTTGCATTAAAATCTGTGAACTAGTAGTAAGGAATGTTATTATCCGTGGCAAACCCATGAAAAATTCTTTGGGAGGAAAACTTTAACTCTCTCAGTGAAGTCTCATGAAGTTCTCTGCTATCATTAAGTTATGTTTAAGCGTTTTCATCATGTTTGGTCTGTGAGTGCTGTGTAGTGACTCCTCACTTTCTGCGAGAAAGCGACTTAAGTTCTGAGGCCTACCTGCAACATTTGCTAATTGGCTGTAGCCATAAGGCTGTTTATCACATATTTTGTGGCTGCACTCTTTCAGCTGCAATAAACGTGAAATTAATTCAATGTGGCTCACACTGACAAAACTGGACCTGAACAAAACTTTTTCTTACATTTATACCTTATAGTCACACTGCAGCTAGATTACAAGTTACACTTCCGATAAGGCTACAATATTTCTTAGTGCAGTTACTCAAAGGAACCATGTTATTCTCAGTAATTTAAAATCCACCACTTCATTTGCAACACTGGATACAAAATTTTCTTAGCTTCCAGTAAACTAATCAGATGGTTTCACAATAGAATGTATGGACTGGTCCACACAGCTTCCCTTGCATTCACCCCCAGTATAAGAAAAACAAGGATTTCCTTCTCCAGAGTTATGACTGTAGGAGAACACACAGCTTACCATTTTACCTTGCCTTTCAATTTCTCTACCCAGGTTTCAGTGCTTACAGCAATGTTAGTAGTTTCCTAACCATAGTAGAAGGAGAATGGACTTAGCATTCCTTCTTGCTGCTTCAAGGCACTTATGGTAAAGTTCTGCCAGCCCTTGCAGTATCATTAACAAATGTCACTATTTAGTCTCTGGCACGCATTAATTACTAAATAAATCCAATCCCTGAATCTTTAACTCACATTTTCTTAGGTGCAATAAATACTATTCCACATTTTTCAAAACTTTAGCTTTTCAAAAGTACATATTAAGTTGAAAAGATTTTTGTCATATAATTTTGATAAAAGACAAAGTGCAGTTGTTTGGAAATTAACATTGTTGGATGATTTATATTTTGACATGCAAGAGAATTATACATACCAATTTAATTCTACAAGTTCAGAGTGCTTTAAGCAGGATGACGAAAGTCTTACTGAAGGGTAAGAGGCCAAAAGAAATAAAAATAATTTAAAATGGATGTAGTAGGTCTTTAGCTTGATGTTCTTTATACTGACCGTATTAACATTTCTGTACTTTGGCAAAAGTGAGCAAACTGAGCAGCACAAAAATATTATCAAAAGGCAGAAATTCAACAAATATTTTGAACTTATTTTTAGGGTGTAAATAAGATTTTGGACTTCTCTTTCTCTCATCGTATAGTGCATTTTTTCTTGTTGCTCTGAAAAGGTGAAGACATCATTTCTCTTAATTTTTAATTATACATTGAAACTGAATTACATGTTGAGAATCACTGAATGCATTCTGTTTTTATTTATGTGTTTAATGGATTAATGTACAGTGACCCTATACATGGACATGGACATATCCATGGAGTCAACAATCTTTTCTTTGGAAAATGATCAACATTAGGCTTTTGTGGATTATTTGCATATTTTGAGGTGATGTGAGAAATATTGCCATAACATCAGATTATGTCAAAGAGCATATGAGGTGAGCTTTCCATTATTCCCGTTCACACAGTTCTGAAGAGCTGAGAGTTCATTCTTTCCTACTATAGATTGCATCAACATCTTACAGCCTTGACTTTCCTGTCCTTGGCATATTTTTCTTTCCTGACCCCAATAAAAACCAGGAGTCCAGTAGAGACTCCAAAGTATCTTCTGTGTGATAGAGAAGCTCCCTTCAGTTTCCTGGAGTGGAGAAGAGTGGATTCTGTAAGTGGGAGACTCTGTCCTGTCTTCTAGGCATGCTTTACAGTTCGGTCACTGTTGGGTCTCCATGAAAACTGAACAAAAACAATGCAGTTCTCTTCACTGGCTGCTCACAAATGGACCTTCACAAACCGCAACTAAAGAAAGTAGTGAGGAAGTGGTTATTATTTTAAGGTCTGTTTCTATTTGTGTAACTGGGTATACATGCAGATGATCCTTGCTCAAGCTACTCCAGGTATCATTCAGCCCTTTAACCCACACCTGTCTCAAAGGTAAACAGTGACATTTTGTTTGTGATGACAAATCCTTTTGATGAGGCTATCTCATGATCCTCTGTAAATTTTAGTTAAGGAAACAGTGAATGGGAATTTATTCCCTACTTGCTTGTAGATCAAATGACTCCATCAGGTTTAATGGCATGCCTTTGGATGAACACTGGTATAAAATAGAGAAGGGTCAAATTGATACGGGTCAAACTTGAGGGGCAATCAAATTGTTTGTTTTCAGAATAAGCTGCAAGATACATTGAGTTGAAATTAATGTGAGCTGGCTGAAAACAAAACAGGGAATAATTTACTAAACAAACTTTTTTTTTTCCACTTTTTTTCTCTGTAAATTTTAGAACAGTACCTGCCATAACAAAGTCCCTATCAAAGAAAGGAGGGATAAAGCTGATGATAGCAAATGAATAGTACCCCCTTTAACAACAGTTGGTTACTTCTTGCAATCAAAACTATACTAACATGTGACCTGTTCAAATAAAAATTATTATACTAGAGCATCCCCACTCAGAAGAAATGAGAGGAGAGTAGCCAGTTGACTATCTCATATCTTTTTGGGTCTTTCTCCTAACTAAATGAAATTTCTACCCTCCTTACATACAGCCCAATCTTATCCTCCTTCTCCTATGTTAGCAGATCTAGGAAGCAAGTTGTGTAATATAGTCATATATGTGGTAGCATTTATTAATAAAGCTTATACAGGGTATGCATTTTAATATTAACATGACCCTTAATCAGGTAAAATCTCCTTTATTTTGGCCATAGTGTCCTTCAAAGTTCCAGTCATGGGACTATTTGCCATTCAGTGTCATTTTATAGAGCTGAAAGAGGACCATCCTCCTATCTCCACAGGACTTTCTCCTTTGGCCAATTCATCTTTTCTTGATGTCAGCTATGCAGCTCTCCGTCTGCAAAGATAATGTAGGGATTATACCGGATAGGCCTTAGATACTAAGCCCTAGCCCTTGTCTGGCTCTTTGGTCATCATCCCACACCCCTTCTGAAAAAAGAGCTTTAAAATTCATTGTGTGCACTTAAAAACAAAGTGTCCTTGTCCTGGTTTATAATGATTCTCTTTTAGATTGGGTTTCTTTAGTTATTTAATTACATTCTCTTCTGTTGTGCATTTTTGGACAGATACTGGCTGGAAATTTTTGCTGCTCTTAAACAAAGAATCTTTTGTGCTGTATCAGCTTGCAGTTTTCCTTGGATTGTGTTGTGCTAGTGTCTTTTCACTGACTTCAGCAGTGGAGTATTGTAGTCATAGCTTCACTAAGTAGACTGTAACAAACAGATTCATGGACCCTTTCTCTGTGCTGCATCTTATTAACTGATCTGCGGGAAATGCTCTTTATGTTGTTAAGGCATATGTGCTAATATAAACAATAAATTAACCTTAACTGGAGGAAGCTTTGACTCCTAATATAGTAACCTAGCAAAAAACAATGTTTATAAAAGCTTTATACCTATCAAATTTCATGGTTATTTTTCTTTAAACGTTCTGTGCCTATTTTCTACACCAGCTTTTTACTATTGTCTTTACCAAACAGATATTATGAATAATGCTCTGTAATTTTGTACTATGAGATAGCAGGAAAGAGATAAATACTAGAATCATTCAATTGCATCAAATGATGCAAATTTTATTTCTTTTTTGCTACAGTTAAAAGGACAACAGGGAACACAGTTGTTGGAAGATCATTACTGTGAATTAGATGGCAGCGTGCACGTATCTATTGTACCAGTTTTATAGGGGCTGGTAATGATAACCCTCAAATTACAGACTGCAGTCTAGTTAAGAGGTCAAATACTAAAGTGCTAATTAATTCATACAAAAGTGCTTTAGATTCTAGTGTTTAGATTGCTTTTTTGTATTATAAAAGTGTTAGAGCTCACAACTTGTGTAATGAGAAGAATGCAAGTACTTGTGATGGTGCAGAAGTAGCAGCATCTTAAGCAGGAGGAACTGAAGATGCAGTTCTGGTAACAGAAAAGAACTAGGGGCACACTTGAAAAAGGAGAGACCCTCCCAATCCCCCTCAAATGAGATGTACATTGTCTTTGGGCCCTTGAGGGAGAAGTTTTTTCTCACACACTGTCTCTACCACATTCGTTCACTTAGGAAATCCTATAAATTTACACTATGTTTCTCAGTGTGAAAGTTTATCACCTACTTCCCTCCCTGGAAACTAAAGGCCCCAAAAGAATAAAAAAGTATTTTAGAGCTCCTCCACGTAGGGCTGATTGGCTTAAATGCAATAAGCTCAGTCCAAAGTCTGATCTGTCAAACAAGAATGTTTAGATCTTTGAATCAGATATCAAATCAAAGCAAGGATAAAGCAAATGGGTATTAAACGCATGATACCAGCTTTGTCTGTCTGTCTTTGGACAGTTTATTTTCGGTTTTGTTATGGAAGTGTATAAAGACTTGGTGTAATTAATTTTGGTAAAGGGCTGTGGAATCCATAAATTATTTATTATCTTTCAGAAAGAGGCTCCAAGGTTAGTATATGTAAACTCAGTAACCCCTGCAAAGGCATGCAATTTTTGTGTCCCTTGGCTTTAACAGAATTTCAAGGATTTCCTTGACATCAACACTTGTTCTAGTCTCACAATAAGTACAAGTCTGAGAGTGTTTGAGAAGCAGTGTTGGGAAACTATGATCCAGTAGTTGAAACTGAGTCAATAAAATGCTTTAAGCATTTGCTTAGCTTTGAGCGCGTGAGTTGTGCTATTAATTTGATGAAGCTAACCGCTAGATTAAAATTAAATTTATGCATAAAATGCTTTGCTGGACTTTTACCAGATTATTAGGTTTATGATTTAGGTATCTTTTTTAAACTTGCTGACTTCAGAACTCCTGATTCAAGAATTTACAGTCCAGCTGAATGTGGTAGACTTGTATTTCTGTGAAAGTCTTTTGGGGGCAAGAGATCTCTCAATATTGAGAGGTACCTTTACAAATCTAAACATTGACTAATTTCTGATCAGTTATCTAAATTTCCAAATGCTACTTTGTGTGACTCATACTCTTGTGTTCAATTTATTTTTCTCATGGCTAAAATCTACAGCGCTATAAACCCCCATGCCTCAGGCAACTGCAATGAGGCTACTACAGCTTACTTGTTTGGAGATCTGACTCCTGCTCAATACTAGTTTCAACATCAGCTTTCTCACTTGTAGTACAGTACATAAGAAATGCATGTAAAAATATATGCTACATCTTCCACTTGTGGAGCAGCCTCAAATTAGTTGCAAGGAGTCTATGCAGATAATAAGGACTGCTGAACAGTGCATATTGCCTTGCAGTGTTGGGCTTGTAGTCAGTATTTTAAAGCTGAAAAATAAGGCTTTTACTTTAAAGTAGGTATCTGGGGGCTTGTGTCCGTAAAAACAAATTTCTGCATAGACATAAGACTTCAAAGTGTAATTTAAAATTATATAAAGCAATAAGTAGCAAGAAGTGAGGTTTTTTTGGGGGGTAAAAACAATCCTCTGGTGTTTTACTTATCATTCCAAGCAGTGGTCTGAAATTCACTGTCACAGGTCAATATTCAAAAAGTGAGTGGTTGCTTTGACTAGAGGTTACTTTGTTTCCTATTGAATGGATAAATGTGTAGACCACTGAATGTCTGTGATACAGGAATATTTTTACTGAAAATGTGAGGATTCTTTTTCTACTTTTTTTCTGATTAGCTTAGGGGAATAAATTATTTTTTATTATGACAGTTTTTTAGAAATTTTCAGTGTGGCCACAATGAATCAAAATTTGTGTCAGTCTTTTGGGATAAAGGGTTTTATTATTATCCTAAACAATAGAATGACAGTTAAAAACAGAATAGATTTTTTTTTTTCCAATAACAGTCTCATTTGGACATTTTCATTTATCAAAGCATTTCATATTTACTTAAAAAACACATTTTCTGCTCCCTGGAGAAGTCCATAATGCACTCAGTAAAGACTGAACATCAGAAAAAATGTATTTAATGACAGATTAAAATTCAGGAAAAACTGTTCAGGTTTTGTTTTGGTAGATACATGTGTTGTTGAATGTTGATGATATAAAATTTTTCCTGTGTTAACACATTTCTTTTTGTGGTCATCTGAATAATATACCTTTTGTTCGAAGCCTAGCATTCAAAGACAGGACTGGTGAGTATTTTAATTTTAAAATCTTAGATATTTAAGCTGAAGAGAAGAAATGGAACTACAGAGAACCATAATTCTTTTCACCAGTGAAATTATCTGGGAAGTTACATATGACTAAGCTGGATTTAGGGCATTTTCTTGATAGCTAATTTGATAAAATCTGGATAGTGTATGTATGACTTAAACTTTGCCTGACTGGAAAATGGCATTGTTCATTAATGAACAACAAATCTACGCGATAGCTTAGGACAAAAATTGAAAAATTCTATGTCTTTATGAAATTACAGAAGGAATTCAGAGAGCTAAAATCAAATTATTAAAACTCGAACATTACAAAGATCCTTGAGCTAACTTCTCTGGTCTTAGAAGCTACATATTAGATCCCATTTCTTGTCTCTTTTTGCTGTACATTTGCCGTATTTTTTTAGAAAATTCTGATTCTTTTTTTCTTTTTTTATTTAGAGAGAATGCCTGGTTTGTGGCTGGACATAAATATTTAAAAACACATAGGTATGGTTGGTCCTCAGTAGTTAAGAAACCTATATTTAAACAGTCATGCCAGTTTAAAAATACTGTCACTGAGAATTTTCCAGGGCTCTCAGGCAAGCTGAAATAAGCAGATATGGTCAAGACTAACATAGTTTTATATGGCCTGTGAAAACATAGCATGAAGTCTTTAGCCTGTCAGGTCCTCAGTAAAACTCTTTCTGACATTTGGTGAAGGGAGGACTTCAGCAGGACAGTGCTGGTGCTAGTAATTTTAGCACCAATTTTGCATCAATTGGTGTTTTTATTATATGCTCAGCTCCAAGTCCTGTTTGTCACGAAACTCTCCACTGCGTGCTAACACCAAATCTACAAAATAGTGTTGGGCCCAGATTCCACTAAAACGTTTCATGCGCTATGATGATGCATTTGTGCATTATTTTTTCAGACAGCCACACCATGTATCTTGCTCCCCTGTTACTCTCTAAGTCCATGATCTATTAGCTGAGCACTTGCACAGCTAAAGCAGGTGCTTGTGCTCCCATCTTGCTGTGGCCATGGTGGACACACTCTGCTCATAGTTTTGCCCCAGATACAATAAGCAGTACCTCTATAGTGTCAGATCTAGAGACTCAGAAGTCTCTAGAGTTGAAAGTTCCTAAAGTAACTCGAGCTGTAAATTGCTAAGAGAAGCAATATTTAGGACAGTTTGGGCATACACCACTATCTTTTTTTAAACATCTTTGTCATACTGGCTGTTGTGAACATCATCATGGCCAAAACATATCTCCACTGCAGGCACAGGAGCCACCTTGCCAAGCCAGAACTACAGATATAACAGGACATAGTACAAATTCATCTCTGGTAATGCTTTGGGAGAGTGTTGAACTGGGCTGTGTACAGTTACAAATGAGGGTTGGAGTGAACTCAGGATCTCAAGACTCATGCTCCATTGCTTTCACCTCCTCCACAGGCTGGAGAATAAGGAACATATCCAGAGCTGTGGATCTGCTAAAGTATCTACAATTTTTTTATAGATTAAACTTTGATTCTCAGCAGAAAAAATTTCTGCAGATTTCTGCAGAAAAAACGTTTCCTCACAACCTTTCTTCTTTGAAGGAAGAAGCATACAGAACATCTGAAAAGAACCTGAATTGTGCATTTAAACAAAGGCTCAAAAAATCCTCATTATTTTAATGCAAGTAGATAACTTTTTGGACAAAGTAATGATATTTTAGTGTTTAACAAGCAAAATACAGAAGATAGTTATTCCTCATTACTGTTCCTTCTCCCTGAGCTGAAGGTTCCAGTCCAAACAGGCTATAATGAATATCATCACCAGTAAGAATCCCTAAGTTTTCCATCTTAGTACAAACTATCTTAAGAGATTTGATGGGATCAGGAAAAAGTTGGTAGAATTTTTCTGGTGACTGTATGTTACTGCATCAAGCTCCACTTTTGGCACTTGTGGGTACCAGGATATTTTGAATCAATACTGCGAGTCCTTAAAAAATCAAAGTTCCCTTCATTTTGATACACTATTGTGTAGTCCAGCCCTATAGCAGAAGAACATAAGTCTGTATAATAACGTATATCTCTAGCCACTAGTGAAAGCTCAGAGTACATACAGGAATGCCATTACAATTCACTAGGCCAAAATTAGTTGCTTCTATTTAATCCAGTTATCATATATGTATTTTTCCTGCACTAATTACTAGAACACTGAGTCTGAGTATTTCTGTGATAACTGAGAGTATCTCCCTGGAGTGCAATCAGATTCCTGCCATTGATATGCATATCTGAAAGGTCTTGAAGTTTTTAGTGTTCCTCTAACAAATAGTTCACTTTTAATTGATATGCATTTTAGCTATGAGAACACTCAAGGATTTTTGTTTAAAGAACAGACACAATGAAGGATTGAAAACTAAAGACAAACAGAAGCACAGATTTCTTTATACCTTATTTGAATGAATGTGTATGGGTCTTTGATCATATCAAAAGAAAACTGCTGATGACATGTGCTGAAAAATAAAACAACATAACATATGGCTGAAAGCATATCAGCATGGTACTTCTGTTTTTACATCAATCTCTACAGAACTTTCCTAAAGCACATTTGCTAATATTTTAGAAACTATATTGAATTGTTCAAGTTTTTGCTATTTGCTATTATAGTAGCTTTGGAAAGAACTAATTCTTTTAAGTGTCTACCATTTTCCTAAAATTTTTGAACTTCTTTGACAGTGTAAGTGCTAACTACAGAAAGTACTAATTACAAACCAACATTTGTAAAACACTAGATATGGGTTTTAAACAAGTATATATCCTATACCATCTTCCCAGGAGTGGCTGACTACAAAAGTATAAGATCAATTCAGATACAGTCATATTCCTGCAATCTTAGAAAGATTTATGGATAAAAGGATAAACACCTTATGATGAACTGGGTTTTTTTCACACTGTAATGATGGAGGTACTAATTCCTATGGAAGTGTGAAGAAAGGAACTGTTTCCCGTCACTGTGGTTAAGGATGTCTTTACCTGTTGAAGTTGCAAGACATATCAGGAATCTCCAAACTTTGTGTATGACAGTAGTGTGGTCTGTGACTCTTCTAAAGACTATAGGTTTTATATTTTTTATATTGTTCTCCCTAGTCTAAAGAACTTAGTAAATGTGTGCTGGATGAAGATCACAAACATACTATATTAACAGGCATGTTTTAGAATCCATCACCATACTAGAAGCATTTCAAAGACATGGTGGCTTTCATCAACAGGATCAAATTTAGAAGACAGGTTCATTAGGCTTTACTGTAAACTTTAAACAAAGTTATATATTACAAGTCTTTTGTACACCTAATGAGAAATGCTGACCTAAATAAATTATACATCATTATCTGCATTTAAATTCTTACTAGAAGTAATATTCATTATAATGAATTATATTTTGATAGGAATACTCTTACAGATTTCAGTCTTGAGTTTCAAAATCAGTCTTATTTTTTAATAGGTAAATCCAATTTTATTTCCTCAGAAGATTTTAAAACATGGACAAGTGGTCTTGTTGCTCTTTGAATAGCAGGGAGCCAGAAGTAGCCAAATGGAATGACCTGCTTGTGGCAACATGGGGAGCTAATGACATAGCCTGGAAAAGAAATAGAGCATCCCGAAGATCCATATCCTGCCCTGTGGACTATGATGCCTTTCACTGTTATATTTTTCCATCTATGCAAACTATGTTTGGGTTGTTTTGTTGTTGTTGTAGGTTATTTTTGTGGGGTTTTTTCCCCTTCTGATTGTTCAGTTAAGTAGTAGTCAGGAGTCATTAAAGAAGCAAGGAGATTAAAAAGAGGGGGAGTTTAAATTTTACAATGATTGGACTTAAAGGCTGTATGTGAAGGAAACTCATCTATTTCATACTCTGAATTTTAAAAAGCCACTATACAATGACAGCTTGTACTTTTGTGCAATGCAAGAAAACTAATAATTGAAAACCTCTGAAGGGCTCGTGTCATATTTTTAATGTATTCCTGTTCAGTGTTCTGAGTAGAAGTTTTGTTGTTGCTATTGGTAGAGGATAGATTGAACTGATTATATACTGTGTTATAAATAAGTGTATTTTGTTCCCAAGAAATTATTCTTCCTTCAGTAACAGGAAAAATAAGCAAAGGGAAAAGGGTACATTTTAAGGTTGCTGTCAAGTCTTAGCTATTCCTAGGCTTTCAGATTTCTGTTTTCAGCTACCAAGTCCTAACTATGAAACATTTTTCATTTTAAATCAAATTTCTAAATGGCTTAAGAAAAGACTTTTCCAAGCTAAACAGTAGGTATGCTGTTGCTGGGTAAGCCCTTTGTCCTCCTGAATTACAAGGAAAGGTGGGGAAAGTATGGCTTGAATCTATGTTTGCACTCCTGTGATTTTTGGGTCTGGCAGAGGCCAGATTGATTTTGGCATAAATTAGATCCGTCTAAAATGATTCTGTTGTTGCTGACTGCCTGAGACTCTGTGAGATCATTCATAACTGAAGGTCAGGTATAATTGGCCATGCTCTGGGAAGGTGCTTTAATAAATGGGGAATCCTCAGCAAGTCAGTTAGGTTAACTTTCCAGATGGTTGGGACCACTTGAACAGAGGCGAAAAATGTCTCATTTCAGGTGTGACAGCAAGATTTGAAGAAATGCACAGTTCTGCTATGAATAAACTTGCTTGAGGAACATAGGATTTCAGTGACTCTCTGGAGTTCAGTAAAAGGTACAAACTGCAGGCAAATGGCTATTGTTCATGCCTTTAACCGTCTGAATTTTGCATTTCTACAGCTACACTACCACTGAGATCAGAGCCAGTTTAAATCTAGCTTAAGTGCATTGATACTAATTGCTTCCTGTACTGTGATGTCAGTTTGGCACTCACTGGTCATGAAATATCCACTGTATTTCAGTTTTTATTTTGATTTTTTTTGGTTGGTTGGTTGGTTGATTTTTGGTTTTTTGCTAGGCCACTCTTGTCTCTTCAATTGAAATGACCAATTGATCTTGTTATTTATTCTACCACTAAGAGATACATCATAACTCACACAGTGTCTAGTAATGCCCATATCAATTTGTGTGACAACCTTACAATTAAATTTGAACTGCGGTCATCACTAATTATCAGGGGAGTTTCTTGGTGTCCTTTCTCTTATTCAGATTTTTTAGACTTGCTTTCTATGTAAACAGCACCTTTGTGTTGTCAGTAATGATAGTGAGTAAGAGAATTTCTACAGCCCTATAATCTCGGTGGACTTCTAAAGGTGCACAGTACTTCATCTTAAAAAAAAAAAAAATTAAAATGAAACAAACACAAAACCAAATAAAACAAAAACCAAAACAAAACCAGAAAAACATGGGTGAGTGTTATTAATCTTTAACTTTCCACTGAAATGGTGCTGCATAAAGCACAAGATAAAATGCCATAATTATTAGGCCATTCAGAGCTGCACTGCATGGCCAGTTTGGAGTGAAAAGGAAGCAGAGAATAGCATTAGACAAACCACATGGGGAAGTTTTAGGTGATACCCAAGCTAAAATGAAACTTTGACACTGATGTTCACAAACATCTCCGTGGAAAGTACTGTAGTGTCTTTAGTAACCACAAACACATACACATTTTCTCTAAGCTAAAAGGCAGTGCACCCACAGAAAGGAACAGTTTACATGACCAGATATACCATTTTCTGCAGCATTTCAGTTTCTAGCTGCTTAAATGGTTTTGCTTATCAAGATGAAAAATATTAGTTACATCATTTCACTATAAGAAGATAAACTTCGGTATGTGAGCTCATAACATGTCCCTGGAAGAAGAGAAAGAGGTACCACTTATTTTCTACTACATAGCTGTTGTTGTTACACACACTCTCACATATACTGTAACAATGCACTACACATCCAGTTTGGAGATAAAAGATAAAGCAAGACCGTGCAATATTCACAGACAGCATTTTTAAATAACTTAAGACATTTCCTTCATAGTCTTTTCCATTGTTGCTCCTATGTTCATTAATATGATGTGTTTTCTGCCTGTGCCTTTTCCTCTCTTTTGAATGTTGTGTACTTTCTTATGTGCATTGGCAAAATTGTTTCGTTCTAATACTCTAATGCAGGATCATACCTTGCTTCCTTACTTGCCCACTCGTCCACTTTTGGTTAATGTTAGTAAACATCCCATAAAAACAATCACTCTTAATCTTGTCAAAGATGCCTGTGTTGTGAGGGTGAAAATTAGTTATTAGCTTAGCTTTTCATCCATGCATAATAGGAAATTAAAATCAGAGATGTATGCTTGGGGCCATGAGAAACATCCCATTCTGAGGTTACAAGTTCTGAATTTATAAAATGCAACATATTTAAGATTGAGAAAATCTGTTTTGTGTATTTTAGTCTTTGTGCAAGGAGGTTAAGGCATCTTCTTGACTGCAGTAAAAGAAGAAAAATATGCTGAGTATTTGGTGGTTCTTATCCCTCCCCCCACATTTGTTATAATAGATAATCAACAGAAAAAACTGTGCCATGCTCTTCTTACAGTGAACACTTTCCCCCTGAATAGGGGTTTCATCATCTTGGTTCCTGCAGCATTAATCATCCTCAGTCCACATGATGTACCTTATCAAATTAAACCCTAGAAACCAACAATACCAACACAAAGTCAATCAGAAAAAAAAAAATTAAAGCCATCTTGAACAAAATAGTGACAAAGCATCTGTATTGCAAAGCAAAGCTGGTGTAATTTAGAGATCATGCAACCTCTCTCCTTTCTTCTGCACTGAAGCATCTGTGGCAGGACAGGAAGACAGAATCTCTCTCTGCAAAAACAACTTCCCATTTTCCTTGTCTCTTATTCCACTTTAGTTAAATCAGTCAGAGCAAAGCATGTAGAGTAGGTGATAGTTCCTTTGGGAATATCTGTGTTAGAATCATGGTAATTGCCAATGAAAGCAATCAGTGAGTTCAGACACTTTCAGAGAAACCTCTAACTGTCTCAATGCTTTCCTTTCCTTTTCCCAGTACCCGCATAATACAAATGGCTTCCAAAAAAGAAACGAAGGTAGGCATTGTGGCTCTAAAATGCAGAGTTGTACACCAGTCTGCTGCATGAGAAGCTTGAGTCTTTGGATTGCCTACCAAGTGTTGATGAAAAGCCACAGAGATTCTTAATTCAGAAACTTCAATTTTTCCTCTGTTCCGGTGTTCATTTTCTTTATCAGCAGGGGTTGACTTACACTTTCAAAACTGATTAATATTTTAAAACTGTGGGAGCACTTTGTGTGGCATTTCAAATTATTTTAACCCTTTAACTCTTTACTGGAGCTCCTTGTTGATGTTTTATCTTCCTCTTTTTGGAATACAGGTTGTGCCAGCATGCCAACACTTCCAGAAAGTATTTTGCATTGTGCAGAATGCACTGGAAGCATCAGTTACATCAACTAAATTTTGGCAGTACAGACAGGTGGTAGTAGTTTACTAGCTTTCACATCATTCTCTAACCTACCCACATGAGTGTAAGAAACAGCCTTGCCTTCAGGTTTTGAGAAACCAAATATCCTCTCCATGTCCTGTTTGTCCTCAAAATATTGTCTTTGATACAGCTGTTTTAAGCCAACAGGACTTTTCCTTTTCAGCATGTTTTCCTCTCAATCATTTTTTTCCTACTTTTTCCCCTCACATGCTTGACAACAGTGATGTATGGACAAAGCAGGGACTCACTGTACCCAAAAACCCGGCTTCCAACTGTGCCTTGCTCTTCAGCAGTCAAAGCCCATTCTAAAGCATGGCTGATGAATATTATTCACTCAAAAATAAATATGCCACTTGACGGCTTTTTCCATATCCATAGACAAACCTGTAGCTGTAATGACCATTTGCAACCAAGGAAAACTATTAAGCAATGCGTACAGACTTGTCTTTAGCCCACTCACAAGTGCTGCCACCTATGAATTAAAAAAGTCAACATCAGTTCAAGTCCACTAATTATGTTGATAACATGGCTAAAGATACATAGGAAGAATTCAATGCTAATATCATCTGAGTAAGGACAATCTCATTGACCTTGGTGGGACTTGCATTTGAGGACCCATTTTGTTTCATGACTCCAAACATGAATGTGGATGTTACTTATCAACTACTGTTCTGCAGTGTTCAGCAGGACACTCAACATTGTAAATATTAGTTTATTTTGCTTCTTACTATTTTTCAGCAAAGAGAAGTCCAGTAACAGGATGGTTTTGCTGCTATCTTATATTTAAGAGTGAAGGAACAAAAATGCATTTCTGGTTTCCTACAATATATTGGGATAAAAAACTAGGCACAGGTCTCCTGTTTTCTAGCTTGTTGTTTTTAAGAATTCAGAAAAGTTGTACATGATCCAGTAGTGAAGAACAAGAAATAAGAAAAGACAAGAAAGGCACATTACATCTGCATCTGAAGATGAATTATCCATTTCTAAACCTACATGTCTTTTAACTTTTACCTCTTTCCCTTTTTTAACTCTGCTTTGTCTGAGATTCACTCCCCAATGCCAAGATTCTCCCTCAGGATTCCTTGGTTTGCTGTGTGTCCTGTCCCTGCATTCAGTGATGGAGATGTTGATTTTAGTATGTATTTATGTAACTGGTTTGATAATGACCTGCTATCACTTTTCTGCATAAGTTAACTAACAGAAGTGGTAAACAGATACTCTTTACAATTGTGCCCATAGAACAAACACAAATGGAAAAATGGAGAAGACAATCAGGAATATATTCAGTGTT
This sequence comes from Pachyramphus minor, assembly GCA_013397135.1. Lineage (NCBI taxonomy): Eukaryota > Metazoa > Chordata > Aves > Passeriformes > Tyrannidae > Pachyramphus > Pachyramphus minor. The sequence goes on along the minus strand of VYXB01002997.1, from coordinate 26,327 downwards.
CTCAAAATTCACATATACTTTCTGAAAATATAGCTGTTTTGACAGTCAGCTAAAAAGAAATCTCTGTCAGTTTTACCCTTTCCCCTGTAAGAATAAACAGCACAGGATATTTCACTCAGTTCATCTTTGTTTTATTAAGTGGGGTCAGGCAAGAATAAGAGGAAGTAGAAAAATCTGCTTGTAGCATTGGAAAAGTTACTGTCTTAAAAATCATACAAAATATGAAAACCATAAGCATTTCTGAAAAGATTAGCTATTTATTATTTTGTCTTATAACTAGTATTCTGAAATAATAGTAGCTTTGCAAAAATCGGTAGCTTTTTGGACATTTGATTATTAGGTGCAAACAACACTTTTTCAGGTCTGGAGGCAGGTAATTTACAGCTTATTGTAGGGGAAACTGAACCAGAGGAAAGAAAAGTTGGAATGCTTAATCTACTTTTTTTCACCCTTTCTTTGAAGTTTTCTGTTAATACTTAGGAACAATTTCCATTTTCTAATGTTCTTCCACTAGTAGTATTTTAGTTAATAATCTTTGTTCATTGTAAATAAAATTAAGAAATCTGCTAATTCCCTTTGATCATGGTTCTGTTCTTCCCCCAAAAAAACTTATACACAGAGTTTTTTCTTTTCCTTCAGAAGCGAGAAGTATTCCTCATTAGGAAGAGCAAATGCATCCTATCATAAATGGTTGAGGGTTATAGATTCTTTCAAGCAGTTTTCTTTCTCTCCAGGTACAAATTGTTTAATTCCCAAGCACTGTCAGTGTTCACGAGTGTTCACATATTTAGAATATAGTGTCATTGGAAGCTCCAGGCAAACCATGTGTAAGAATAGAAAAATGTATTAAAGCATAAAAGCTAATGAGAACATAGTCCAAATACTCCTCATAACTGTTGCCCAGATGACTTCCTCAGGGGAGTTAGGCTAAAGTAGTTACATCAGGAAAACAGGCGTGCCACAGGTGGGTGCCAGTATTCTCCCTTCAACCCTGTATAAAATAGAAACACAAAACCCAACAAAAATTTTTCTTGTACCTTTTCGATAATTTTAATTATTTGAAGGAAGATATTAATCCATATTCCTTTTCATACTCATTCATATTCTGAAAGTTTGTTCTAACGTCCTTTTTCTCTTCAAATTAAGCATATTTCCTCGGGACATATATATCAATCATTTTGAAAGTCTACAAAAGCCAACAGTGCAAATATTGCAGGCATTTAATAAACACAGAACTGAAGCAATACACTGAAATTACTTGTCATACAAGATCTTGAAACAAGGGAAATGTTGTACTCTATTCAGAAAACATTTTCTTGAAGTTTGCATATATCCCTTTTTTTCCTTGTGAAGTTTTAAAGTTCCACACACACATACACTTGCTTGAAGCCTTATGAAACTGAAATGTCAAGTGAGAGTTGCTTTATATCATGTTCTGTCAATCAAAGTAAGCAAGGCTTTATGCATCTGTTGCTAGTATATTGGCACTTTTTGAAGAGTGTTTCGGAGGGAGCGAGAATAAATAAAGATCCTTCAGGCAGTTTCTCATTTATGGATGAGGAATCAAAGCAGTCTGAAACTTCATTTTCAGCCTGATACCCTGAAGATTGTTGGCTGATAATTCTGGATGGAACAGCTTATCTGGGAGGATTAGGGAGAACATTGGCTTCCTATTACTACTGGCTTCAGCCTATTCAGCTGGGCAGACTCTGTCACACATTATCTGTGCCTTTACATATGTCACTAATCTTATCTATATCTTTTCAGCTCCTTCTGTTGGAGCTGTGGTTTCCTGTGCCTAAACCTCCCATTTCTTCATTACACCAGCTGTATAGGCATTAGCCTTCACTAACAGCCTTTCTGCACCATGTCATTCAGTAATGGCTAGTAATGCAAAGGTATGAGAAGGTAATGGTTGTGCTTTATCTCAGATCTTACAGGCCTCACATCAATATATTAAATGCACACCTCCTTCCCACCAGCATCCTCCATTCTCCCCCCATCACTTTTGACCAAATCCACTTAATGAAATAAAATCACTTCCACAATAGACTATCTCTGAAATCATTAAAAATGCTGGAAGCAGGTAATTTGGGAGCAAGTGTATATGCTGGAAGGGTCAAACTAGTTTTTAACCAACAGAACAAAACCATCCAGATCTTCTGCTGTTCTCTCATGGATTGCTAATTAGTGTTATGAATTTAATGATGTTTATCCCTAGGACAAAGTAGCTCAGAAAAAAGAAGGATTAAACTCTTGGAGAGTCCCTGCCCTTTTAAATTTCATAGGGAAGCCCCATCCCCACACCTCCTCTAAAACACTTCCTTAGCTCCAGCTGGCTCCCTACATGCCAGCTAAGATCCTTTCACTCCTATTCTGCTTTTGCCTTTCAGTCCTCTTGCCTCACTGCCACTACAGTGTCCTCTTTCCTTTCTAATTAATTTTCTACTGTTTCTTCACCTCCTTCAGCGGTTTTCAATTTCCTCATTCCTTGTTACTGTAATAAAAATTACAATAAATAAATTTTTAAAAGTGAACGAAATGAAAGCAATGAAGGACCAATTCACCCATTTATTTTCCCACTAACAGTGGTTTTGACTGTAAAGTTTTTGGGGCAGAGACTGCTCCTATGTGTTTTCATTGTGTCTAGTACAATACACACTAAAAAAAAGAGAAATATGATAATCAGTCCTTATCTTGATGGCTTTTTTGCATACCATCAGAACGCAAACTGGAAAAACATGTCACTAACCTCTGACTAATTACTCATACAATAATACTATCTAGCACTTTATTTCTAATTAGTAATTCAACGAGTTCTATATATGATTCATCTACATTATATTTAAATAAAATTTAAATTATTTTAAAGCAGGGAAATTTTCCTTCCTGTTTTTACTGTCCTTATGCTTTGTTTTACTTTAAATTGCCAAGTTATTAAGGATCTGAATTGTGTCTGTTCTCCAAGGTTGAAACAATAAGCTTACATAAAATAATTTCTCTTCTTCATAAATAAATGCCTTGAATGTCATGTTTTCCCCACCCCACTACCATAAGTCAAGTCAGGCCCATGTCATTTAACTCAGACACATTTTTTATTCTCTCACAAGCAGAAGCAAGAAGTGTAACCTATATCCCAAGTGTCGCGACCCACCCCAGAAAGTGGAGGGTAACCCAGGTTCTTAATAAATCCCTTGGGGTGGATTGGAGTGAAAGGACACCGAATAATCGGTTTCAGTAAACATAAATATGTAGGGTTTATTTTAGAACAATTTCGTTTCAAAGGTAATGTTGCCATTTTGAGTGATATTCTATAGCAATACAACATCTATATATATGTTATCATTCTATACAGCAATATCAAAGCATCTGTAGCAATATGGTAATATTAAAGCATAGCAATATAGCACTATTAAAGCATAACAATATTCATCTATCTACACAGCAGTATAAAAACATTGTTAAAGCATAAAGATAACATGTAAGAAAATGCATAAAGAGAGAAAGGGAAAGAAAGGATAAGGGTGGAAAGATGTATATAATCACCACCCACTGGATCCAGCGAAGAAACCTGGTAGTCGCAGCTTCCATATCTGTTGGTTGAAGTGGTGGTCTTGGTCCTTTGGGACTGGGGGCAGCCTCCACGCAACTCAGAGAAATTATGAGTTATTGTACACTTCCAGCTCAGGTAGGAACGCCTTGTACCTCTCCAGGGCAGGGAGTTTTACAATGGAGTGTCACGGGACATGCCAAGAGCCTCCACAGGCCTCCGACATCTCCGATGCTGTCTATTGTACCAGCATCAATCATGGTCCATCACAGTCCAACTTTTGAGATGTATAGCACAGGCTAGATGCGCAGAGTTCATGTAGAGGGAGGGCATTGGCGTGATAAAAGGGATTTTCCCACCCTTCAGGACTTGCCTCTTTTAGTCTGTTCCCTTCCTCAGGCAAGCATCTGCACCTGGGATAGGTGGACAACGGCACCCACTTAACTGATTCTTTAGCAGTAATGCGGGGGCGGGGAAGGAGTGTTAGTGCGTGTTTGGTGGATGAGCAACTGCTTCTTTTCAGTTTGCAAAAGTCTTTTGGTGATCTTAGAGTGTGTAAATCATTAGTTGTTTCGGTCTCTGACAACAAAGCCATACAATTACTGCTGAATTATGCAGATGAGATAGCCACAGAGAGTTGTGTTTGCTCCAGCAGTGCTGGCAACTAGAGGAAATGATGTGTTGCAGCAATGGAAGATTACCTTGACTTTCAGGCATTTAGAAAAGCTGCTAACTGTAGAACCTGCAAGAACTTCTGGTCTTCAACATTCATGGTCTCTCAAGGTGATAAGGAAGAATTTAATTTCAGATGCTTCTAGAGAAATTGTTTTCATTCTTCTAATCCAATTTATTTGTTCTTCCATATGCTCTTGTACATGGACTTTTTCAACAAACCCTGGGATAAAGTGAACATTTGGTATAAAGGTCATTTTGCCCATACAGTTAGGTATGTCACCAAGTGAAATGTGTAGATCTAAAGAGAGCAAGGCTCATTCTCAACACAGAGAATCCAATGTTCCATCAGGTGGACCTGAACTCCTTTATGATACATACAGTATGAAGAGCTATACAAAAAAACCTCTTAAATACTTAATTTATAGTCTGCCCTCATCAGAGTATATGTCATTTACAAAAGGATAACACGTGGCATGTAGACTCATCATTAGCCCAAGGTAACAGAGGTTATGGCTTCTAATTCTGCTCTCAGCCCTGCTACAGAGTTACTACATGACCTTGCACAAATCACTTAACCTTTATATGACTAATTTTATCCATCCATAAAATGGAGATAGTAAAATTTTTAGCTACACACAGCAGGATGATGAGAATTAATTAATGCTGTTGAAAAGCTGAAAGAAGGCTTAAAATACGGGGCCTAATTCTACTAGTATTCACTCTCTGACTCTCTGTCTTGAGCAGTTACTTCTAGCTGAGCAAAATCAGTGTAGAACCTAACATCTGGATTTGTTAGCATTGTTCACATTAACTCTACTTGGACATGAAGTTCACACAAAACACTCTAGAGAATCAACCCAAAGGAAATCTCAAGTGATTCATTACTACTATAAGTATTCACTAATACAACTATCCACATACACAGAGTACAACAAACAATGCTTTCACAATCTCATAGGAGAGGCTCCAAGTCAGCATATGTAAAAATAGACATCTGATTAAAAGGTCGTATCTGGGTTACTGCAGCTGCAAGCAGCAGTCAGGTGGCCAAATGCCCATGTGTGTGGAAGAAAGAGTGTACATTGTTCATGTTGTTCTTCAGCTTCCATTTTTTTAAAATTTGACACTAAAACTTCATTGCTTCTGGATTTGGGAGCAAATTTCCAAAATAAAAGCAATAGGATCTTCATTAGAAAACTCAAGTTGGAAGTGTAGTACCATGTCACCTACCAATACATAGGACCATTACAAAATACACAGCATGAAGAACTAGTATGCATGTCTAGTAGCTGGACTGAGGGATGAGTGGTACAGCTCACTTTACTCTGCTACTGGCATGCTGTTTTACAGTGGGCAACTGAAATCAGTCCTAATACAATTTCAATTCCCGCATATTAAAACATAAAGATATCTCAAGATGGCATAGAACAGTTTTGAAGCTGTTGTTTTACCTAAAGCATGCATGAGTTTATGCTCAAAGCAATCACTTTATTTCTTGCTACCATGAAGGCAGAATGTTTAAGTTACTGTAACTGTTGCAAAACTTGATCAAATTAATAATATATTCCCATTCAAACCTGAACATCAAAGTTATAGAACAGCCAAGAAGGCAGAAAGCACAATTTTTTTCTGTAGATATTAGTAATACAATTGCCTTGTATTAGACTATCAACAAACTCACAGATTAATGGTTCAAGACAATGTGTGGACTAACTGGAAATACTTCATGGCAGGCCCTAACTTAAGCATATTTTCACATTAACCTCAAAAGATTCTTCATCATAAGGAAAAATGAATTTTTTATGCAATGGGAGTGGTTAACCTTGAACCTTCAAAGTCAAGATGATTGGAAGGTGTGTGTTCAGGGTGTAGAAGGAGAGATTCTACAATTTTCAAGGTGTTTGAAAACTGATACACTGGTGAGAATCAAACAAAATAAATACGTCTCTCTCCTTAGTTTGCTGTTGCAAACATTCCAGCATATTTTGGTGTAAAAACCAAAAGATAATGATGCACAGGTCCCAAGAGATTTGGAGGAAACAAAGTAAATAGAAATTAACCCCAGCTTGATGACGTCTATGATAAGATGCGTAGGGCAGAGAAGGTTGGTGGTTGTTGAGGAACACGTTCAGTTCAGGTAGCTCAATGTGCAGCTGCAGTGAGAGCTGCAGGTTGAGCTCAGGGTGGCAAGATCCCTGGGCAAAAGGCCACAACCTACTGATCCTTTGTATAACAAGGAGCCCAGGGACCAGCCAGGGCACCAGACACTGAAAGACACAGCAGCAGCTGACAGCTTCCAGACTTTCCTGCACTTAGACTGTGAGGATATAAAACCCCAGGTGTTCCTTTGTTCTGCATCCACTTGGAGGCACCCTACTTGAGCTGCTATTTTTTTTATTTAGTTATTACACCATGATTACATTGTTTTAACGATCAGAACGTCAGAGACTCTGCCATGGGAAACCTGGGAGAGAGCCTGTAAGGACACCTGCTCTGACTGTGTGTGTGTGGAGTATACCTGTGAGGAGGTCTCAGTCCTGGCTCAGGGGGTGTGATAGTGAGATAGTGACTCCCAGAGGGGCTCCTGGATGTCGGATGGGGCAGTTTCCTCAACACTGGTGACACTTTTCTCTTTTGTCTTTTATTAGGACTAAGAAAATCTTAACTTGCACACTTGATTGGAGCATAACACCAACATCCCAGGACTGATCCCCCTGTACAGGCAATTCACTTGAGAGCTGGACCTGATGATCCTTGTGGGTCCATTCCAACTCAGAATATTCTGTGAAAGTCTCATTTGGCACACTGCCAATTTTTTTTGCCTCTTACACACCTACGTTAGTACCAGCACAGCAGAAGAATATGACAGAAAGAGCTAAACACTGCCAAAATAGCTTACCTTTAAGCATACTTTCCCCTGAGTCAAAGAGAATAAATGTGCTTTGTTGGAAAAATAAAATAATAATAAACTGATAGGAGTAATAATGCAGCATAGACTGTTTCTATGAGAAACAAATAAAACTAAACCATAAGACATAAACGCAAAGTAGTTTTAGCATGTTTTGGCTTTGCATGTCTGTTTCAATAAATAACCAAAAAAATTGCATTGACTAATTCCTTCTCTGGCTTCTCCATTTATTGTCTGTCTGCCGTTCCTTATTCCCTGTATTCCTTTACTGATTTCAAGAGAGGATTTAAGGAGGTGCTGATTATTAAAGCAGGTGAATTTTTCAATTGACTCACACAAAACATACACAGAGAGTCTTCAGATGTGAGGTATGTCATCTGTAACGACCTCCCAAGGAGGTACTCACCTGCTGGCCTTGCATTAAATTCTGCTGCTCCCACTCTATCATGCCACAGCCTGAGCCAGTCTTCTCAGTCAGTCATAATCACTCACTCAAGTTTGAAGTGCTCTTTTTGTGGTAATACTCTCAAACAGTACTGCCTCCAAGAAAAATCCTGCAGCTCTAGAAATTCCCTCTTTTCTCCCAAATGCAAAGAAAGCAGTCATCTCTTCTTATCTTTCCCTTCCTCAGACTGGTTTCTAGTCTTACCCACTGCATAACCTGACTTTTACAATGTGACCTTCAAAATGGTAGGAAACTCAACAACTTCATGCGTACAGGCAGTGATCAGGAGACTTTTCACATCATGCAACTTATGGCATGGACATGGTTTATCTCTCCTTACGTTATGTTAATTTTTAAAATATGTAGTTATTTTAAGGGGAGTTTTCTGTTCCCTTCAGTCCCAACACAGTCTTAAGCAGCAAGTCTTTTGTAGTATACTGACATGCAACTGATGGGATGATATGCTGCTTGCAATACCCTGAGCTGTATTCCAACATGCTTCCTACTTTGTGTAGTGAACCAGAGAATACAGGTGGTGCTGAGTGTGTTTTTATCTTAAAACAACCTTTTCTTAAGTTACAATTAAACAGTCTTAAGTTACAATTAAAAAGACTGTTTAATGGTCATTCATATATGCACATACGCCTTGAATCCAATATTAGGAAGACACATTTCTGTATCATCAGATGCCTACTTTCAAATCCCTCATTCTGATAAGGAGGGTTTATTTCTCTTATCGTGACTCAAACAACAAAACAACTGAAGGTGAAACAGGGTAAAGACGATGCATCCTACCTTAGGTCTCCTCTTGCACTTGGTAAGCATTTGGTTTTTATAGATGACATTAATGAAATAAATACATCTGAGTGACTGAGTAAGAGACCAGCACAGTCTCTGCTCAAGCGCCTGGAAATATTGTGACTGGAACTAGCACTTAGCTATGATGTCTAGGAAAGAAGCCTTTTCACAGTTAGAGTGCTTCTGTATGTATCTAGAATGTGGCCTATCTATCCTGGTATCCCAACTCCACAATCCTCTTGTCATTGCAGTAAAATATTAGAACATCTTCAGCAGCCGTAAATGATGGTGATAACAAAGCACTCAACACGACAGATCAAGCCTTACAAGCCTTCTTTTAATATCTCCATCTGCTAAGTCACTAACTGTTACATTTTGTGTAAACATGAGCATCTTTCCAACTATTTAGGTAGAGGCTTTTTCCACACTATCAATAAATTTTGAAACATTTAGGTGGGGGGTTTTTCCTGCCCCTTCTTAATGTGTAGATTTCAGAAGCCACATTTCTGAAAAACTGGGGAGAGGGAGTATTTGCCTGAAAAATTCTGTATATTCACAATGAATTGCTTTAAAAATATTTATTTTATTATTCTTTAGCACATTTTATTTACTATTCACTAACATCAGAGGTCAAACAGTATAATACCTTGTATGTTTTACGAAAAGGGGCAATACTATTCTGTTGAATCCATGCTGTATTTGCTATCACTGTTTCACTATATCCAGTATTTCTTATTAAAGAAGCAATCTTTAAAATGATCTGCTGGACTTCTTCTGTAAAGAAACCCATCTAAGAACCCTTTTCTAGCCTGTCATAAAATACTTCCTATAGAGAGCACAGGAAATTATGGAGTCAAAATTTTTGTGGTGAAACTTCTGTTGTGGAAAAGTACCTAACTGAGTGCTGGTTTAGGTCTGAAATGCCAACAATATTCCACTATTTAGATATCAAAAAAATCCCAAAACACCAAAGATGTATTCTACTCAATACAGTGCAGTCAAGTTGCTTCCAATAGGGATTATCTATGCAGTTGAATCTTTACACTATTGGATTCCATAGGAAAGCTCCCAGCTATCTTTACATACGTAAGTCATGGTAACTTCGGTAAAGTTTTGCCCGAAGAAAATAGCCAAACACCCTGTATGAGGACAATGTGTACCCTCCAATCAGGACTTAGTAGAACTAACAGAACATCTATATGTGAGTAAATTCATCCTAAAAAATTACAAGGATGTTTAAGCTAAATTAATACTTATATAATATTTCCTTCTATTTGCATTTTTTTACTTAATATAAGAAGAGCCTCCTTTGTTGTTGGAATGATGTGCACTGGAAAGAAATTAAATTGTGTTTTCTAAGAAGTATTAATCTGTGTGCAACACTAATATGTCTTTGAAGTAAAGCAATGAAACAGAAGAGCACAGATCTATTGGTAATATGGATTTGTTTTAACTGCTAATAATTGTTAATTCAGAGAGCAAATATAAAATCTGTAGAATCTTGTAAATTCATGAATGTATTTTCAGTCACAAATACTAAGACCAAAAAAAAAATGTAGCTGGCTTGGTGAATTTTGTTGAATGTTTGATGAGTTTACAAATCTTTTATCTTAACACTTACTACAGTTTGAGACTGGTGAATAATTCACAATGAATATTTCATCAGACACATGTTGCCTTCTTTTGGCAAACAGCTCAGAGTTTTCGAGATTTATTTGTTATTTGAAATTATTTTTTTTTAAACAAGTAACCATGTAGATTAATCCAAAACCTTTACGTGCAAATATTTGTCAACTCCATTGGACTGGTTAGTTGTGATGAGCCAGATAAGTCACAACGTATTGTTTCTATTTATGCCGTGGAACAACAAGCATATATTTCTGGAAGAAATATTTACACATGCGAATATGACATTTAGTTTCAGTGAATACCCCTGCATGTGATAGAAGAGCACGTGTTCTGTGACCATTTCTGCCAGAAAAAGGCAATCATTGAAATGTCTGTAGAAAGCAAACACAAAAGGAGATTGTGATTTTCACGTAGCCAACACAAAATACAATCTCATTTTTAAACAGGAGAATGAATTAACAATATGCTGTTGATATGGCAGATAAGTGACACTGAGGACACAAAGACAATCCCAGTGGCAGATATTTGCATATTATTTGTCTGTGTTCCTTTTTTGTAGTTGTTTGGTGCCTTTGGGTATCTTTTGTTGAGACAAAAAAATAGTTCCTAGTCAGTAACAAACTGGGCTGATGACAGTAGCAATAGACATCCAATAGTTATCCTCAAAATTGATTTTGTTCCATGCTGTGCTGTCTAACCATCGTCCTCAGGGTTGCTTGAGGAGGTGAAAATCACTTCTCACTTTGTAATATACTTCTTCTGTGACAAAGACTAAAAGGAGCTGTGTCAGAGGAGCTGTTGTGGAGACCTTAAATAAGTGGAGGATACTTCTAACCAAGGAAATCTCCTATAACTGGGTCCAATCAATTTATAACCGTTTAACTTACTAGGTGAAAAATTACTGTAATCTATCTTAGAAGATGGCATCTGTTTTCATAGAACAATAACACGTTGAAAACTCTACAAGATTAAAATTTCCTTTCTTCCTGCCACACGTACTTTTTCCAAGTAACTGATCCAAAATGGGCAATTCCCATTGTTGTCTTCTCTTTACATAGACTGGTTTCTTCACTTGAAGAGTCACACCTAACACCTATCAGCCCGTGTGTTTTGTCTGTGATGGAAATAGTGAACACCACAGAGTATGCTGGAATGAGCCAGCTGTGCCTAAGCAGAGATAAGGAAGATAGAGATACCACAGCCAGCTGTGCCTGAATTTTATCTAGACAGTTGTCAAAACTGGCTTTGCTAGTACTACTTTCCTCCACATTATACTAAAAGCTGTCACAAATACTGTCACATAAATTCAGTCCAGACAGAGAATAAAAGTATGACAATAGCAGGAACCAGTATTAGCACATTTCAAAAATCCAGAAGTACAAGCATCTTGATTTACAGAGGTATTTGAAGCACTGTCATTCGATTTCAGTGGGAATTAAGTACCTGACCTGTTTAGGCATTTAGATAAATCTTACTAAACACCCATCTTCACCTCTAGGCAGCTAAATAGCTCTGTGTGTTTGATTTATAGCATTTAAAAGAGGTTGCAGAGGCTTTAACTCAACTCTGCCAGCACATTAAATACAGATCCTAGCCTGCATAAGACTCTGCAAAATAGTTAGTTAGGAAGTATTAGCTAACAGAGGCTATTACCTTAAATCTTTACCTCCAGGAGTTCTTCACAGATAAAAGAATTTTCCCTCTCAGTGGTGGCAAAACTATTTTTCAGATTGTCCAGGAGAAAGTAGCAGAAAGCACAGAATCTTTTCTCAGCCACACCAAAACCAGTGATTCTCTTGCCCATAACTGAATTCCACTATTAAGCATGTGGTTGAATAAACATGATCCAAATTTGAGCATGTTATGATTATTTGGAGATTTCTTGACTATTGTGCAGGCCACCCAGCTGCATAGACGAAGTATGCAGATCTGAAAATATCCCTGTATATAGTGAAATAGCAGTCATTAGGACCACAAGATCATATCATTTCCCTTGCACTGACAACACTCCCAGTGTAGTTCCTCAAAAAGGGGGAAAAAAGAAAACAAAAGAAAACAAAAGGCAGGGAAATAAAGCAGCTGCAGTGTAAGCAGTTTACTAAGGCATTATAGTGCACTGTCATGCAGGCTGTTAAAGAAAATCTGGTACTCAGGTGATAATGTGTATATTCATTCAGTATAAATGTCTAAGTTCAAAAACCCATACAATAAATAACAGCTGCAAGGTCGGACTTCCTTTGATTAACCACACTAGTGTAATGAAATCCAACAGAGCAATCACTGAAACATTTACCTCCAAATGTAAATCTTCTTGAACTCTGAAAAAAACATGTTAGGCAATGAGAGTTGGTATATAATACAACCATATTTCATATCATGAAAGTGGAAGGAGTTGGAAAGAAAAGGGAGTGTTAAAAATTTGTTATGCTGTGTTTGGCAAGAATGAGTCATTCTGAATGTGTCAATCATGATAATCCAACATATTTTTAATCTAAAGGTCGATGGAAGCATTTTCTATGGTGGTACAATAGTTATGCCAAATATGAAAGTAAGCATTTATAAGACAGTTTCAAGTATTAATACAGTACCATAATGTGTCTTGGAGAATTAATCTCAACTTTAAATTGAATGGCATAGATTAATCATGGTAAGAGAATTTTATTAAAAATGTACTGATATAACCCGTGACACTTTCATTTCATCTAGGCTGTTGTGTTGAATTCCCTTATCTCAGGCTTATCTTAACTGCAGAGATGAAAGGTGTCATTTCTACCAAGAGGTAGCACGTGCTGTCTACAGGAAACCTACTGTTTTACTACAGAGCATGAAGATTTCTTCATATGGTCATGCATTTGGACACTAAAGTGTGTAGTTTTTCCTAGGAAACATATCTGCCAAGTGCTATTAATGCTAATAAAAGGTTACCTGCACCAGTAGGAAACCTAGACCTGAGGAATTCTTCTCAACACAGGACTTAAGACATCGCAAGTTTTCCATATGTCATCATTACCCTGCTATTCTGCCCCTTTTGTCTGTGTAGTTGACTACAGTCTGAGAGGAAGTTTTTTCAGTGGTGAGTAGAATTGTTACAAAGACAAAATGCAGAACATGGGCAACAGGAACAACACAACCAGAAGGAAAATATTTTCCTTCTACTGTTGCTTGTCCAGAGGATTTAATGGGGAGAGGCCAGAGGGTAAAAACTGTGGTGAAGACCTCTGCCATGAGAGCGAGGGAAACTAAAGTCGAAGGCAGCACTGCTGGTGTTGGGATATTATCTTCCGAGCTGCATGTGGCCAGAAGTAGGGAGACCCTGGAGAACAAGTGCCAAAAACACAGCATTGGGGAAACATTTTATGTAGCAACCGACCCACAATATGAGAAGTGGAAGAAGTCCTTTCAGGGGTGGACTTCCGAAACTGATAAAGAAATAAGCAAACTTGTTGTACAATCTGACTGTAACAGTGTATGAATAAGTTTTCCTACCCCTGAGACTCTGTTTCCCACAATCCCCTCTGTTTCCCACAATTCCTTTGGACTACTATGTATATTTGACCCTTGTAACACTTCCCCATTGGCTGTGAAACCTGGCCCCTGTGGGCGGGGGTCTTAGACCCCCTAGCTCCGTGATTGGATGTATGCTAATTCTCCCGGACCCTTAAATACTGAGCCGTATGCAAATAAAGTCTTTCTTGTTCCTGCTCTCAGAAGAGTCTCGTGCTCTGCTCGCCTCCTGTGTGTCTCCCGGGGTGGTCTCTGTGTTCCCGGCTGGGAGCTCTGGATGCCACGTGGCCGGGGGAACAAGGCAGGAGCTTCCCCTTCCAGGATCATGGATTGCTTATAAGTCCTGGATTTTCCTATCAGCTCCTGCAATTTTAATGGTTGTCTGGTGTTTCTCCTGCTTTAAATGAGGGAGAGACTTCCTCTACCCCTCTCTTCCAGGCTTTCCACCACCAAGTTAAAATATTGGCTTGCCATGGAATTAATGTGTTCTATTATATACACATTACATATAGGCTATAGATGATATCACATAAAGAGATTTGATGTTGCTACTATGGACATGATCAAATTTGGTGTGAGTGGATTCAATTCCCTCTACCCACTTACACTGGATCTAAATAGGTACTATAGGATCCAGCACTACATTATTTAAACTATTTGAATTATTTAAAATGCTTAAAGAAAGAACAGAACATTACAATAGTCACTGTAAAATCCATATGCTAAACCTTGGAGATCTAGACTGCTTTTGACAACAGGACTCATAACCTACACAAGATTTCTTTGAATTATTCCATTCAAAGAACTGAAAGTCTGAACAAAATGTTCTTTCATCAATAAAATACAGCATTTCATGCAACAAGCCATACTGTTATAGCTGTTGTGAAGACTGCAAGTTAATAATTCGAAGGTGTATGTGCGTAATAACTTGTAAGATTCAATAGCCTTTGTCTTGGCCCAAAGGCCTTAATATAACACTGAGAGGAAGCCTCACACAGCGAGTATAGTGTGTGTGGGACAGAGTAAAAGTTGCTTGATCACCTTTTACTGATTAAGATGGGATGAGATTCTACTGGAAAAGAAAAAGAATTTTTTAGGATTATTTTTTTCCTAACACTAAATCATCTTTTTACAATGAAATATCATGATGGACTCAAGGAGCAAAAAATATGGTTTAACTCCTTTGCAAATCACAGTCAACATCCAAGCCTTAGTGTCCATAGACAGCCACTGAAATTCATATTCCAATACCAAAATAAGTATGCTGATCAAAGTTTCTCATTCACTGTTGCCATTAATTTCTTTCAAAACACTGACTGTTAACTGGAAAACATACTGCTTACTGCTCCTAAAATATATTCTATTGTGACTATAAACTTCTCATTGGGTTTTTCTTCTTATCAATTCTCCTAGTTGACAGAGAGCTTGAGACTGAAAAGAAGTAAACAGATCTTTGATTTCCTCAACTCTTCTCCCAAACATCTGCAGATGGAGTTATATAACTTTGTGGTTTATAAGGAGAAAAACGAGCTTCCTTTAAAAGTATCTTTTCCTTAAACAAATTTTGTAAAATGGCACCAGCTACAAAATTATCAGCATGCGTATGCAAAATTCAATACCATCAAAGATTGCAAAATATTATGGAAAATTAAACACAATTTGATTTGTTGCACATGCTATATTACATGGAGTTTGTGGCGTTATAGGTTATACTGTAAGCAACTTCACTCACATGATATAAGTTTCTTTGACCACCAAACCTTCCTGACTTTTGGGAGTGCTGTGTACTTACAGAGCATTCCCACAAGCAGGAAAACAGTGGCAGCAGTATCCCCAAGACTGGGAAAATAAGACAATCAAGGAATTCTCCTCACAGAGACTGAGAGAGGAGCTCTGCTCAATAATATTTAAGCGTGTGTATAAGTAAGAAAATAAAGCATGGGTGTAAGTGCATGATTAGAAAATGAGATCTGTAGGAAGGCAGGGTTGGTTTTACTTCATTCAACTCTTTCTTGGGGCATGTGATTATCATTTATTAGAAATGGAGCAAACCAACCCAGCCAGCCTGTCTTAACAACTTGATTATTCTGTTTCCAAACACTGAAGAGGATTTCCAGACCTACCTCTAAATTGTATAAATGGTAGCATGTGATGAAACTGAGCTGCCTACAACCTAGTGTTGATTTGGAACATACATCACGTGCTTTTTTCCACGTGGGAAAAAAGGGAAGGCTGGGACCACACAAAGGGAGTCTTCCTAGCACCTACTGCAGCAGGGAGTCCTGCAGAGACCTCTCCTGGCAGAGCTCAGGAAGTCACTCGTTGACTACGGTGAGCCTCTGCTGGCTCACTATTCTGCTTCCCGAAAGACAGATGAACCTTGAAAGTCTTTANTTATGGAGCTATTTCTACAAAATCCTGCTTTATTTCTGATGGTAGTTGCTGATGATGGACAACTCTAGATTGCAAGTTTCCATAAAAGATATACTGTGGTGTGGGGTACGTGGATCATGTCTATTATACATTCTTTGATATGTCCCCCAAACAGTGAATAGTGAAAATGTGTCAACATTTGAAAATTTAAAAAAATACATGAAAAAGTTGAGATCAGATTATTGCAGCATTATTCAGGTACAGCACAGTTGAATTGCTGCTTTGAAATTTTATAGTGACAGCAGATTAAAGCAGTGGGGGAAAAAAAATCCCAGTAGAATAACATACCTGTGACAAACCTTCAAGAGTCCCAATGGTGGGATAACTTCAGATCAAGCACCAATTTATGATGTAAGTTTGAGAATCCATAATGGGGGGGAGGGAAATCAGTATGAGAAAGATTTAAGTAACACTATCTTCTGCCAGTAATACTGCTGTATATCCCTCAGTTCCCTTGAGTGATTATGCCAATATCTGCAACATTGGGATTGGACACCTATTAATCAGGATGAGAAAACCTTCACATCTCTTCTGTGAAGAATCATGAACTGTGGGACCGAATGCAGGCAAACAGATCCAATAAATTTATTCTTACAGCAGAGTGACATAAGCAAATATAAATCCCATTTGTGTTATTATAACGCCTGCTAAGCTAATTGAGAACATATTCATTTCTTCAACTAAATAAATTACTGTTCCAATTATATCACTCCAAGGTCATCTCCTTTAGGAGGTGTCTAGCACTTGAATTAACTATTCAACCCTTCACAGTAAGTGGTCTCAGCCAATCAATGCCAAAGAAATACTGCTGAAATATGCATTTAATTATCCTAACACCTTAGCTTCTAAAAACCTTTTCTTTGCCGGCAGTATATTTGTTTGCTAGGTTATTCTATAAGGGTGAGATATTTCTGAGTCTAGTCTTGAGACTGGTCTTTGTAGACTGATCCCAAGAGAGATTACAGCCAACCCACACAGACAAAAGTGATTGCAAAAAGACCATTTCTTTGCTAAGGTGGAGCAAAAATTTTTTATTCCATGTTATTGATTGCAAGAAGCAAATTAATTCAGCTGGATAATTTTTAGGAAGTTTCAAAAGTATGCCACTCCAATGTGCTTTACCAGGTTAGCTAAGGACAAAATACCTCCTCTAATGAAGAACTCATGTTTTGCCAAACTCAGAGTTACTACTACTGAATTAAAACTGACATGTAAAATGTCAGTGAGCTCACTACAACCTGCTTTATTTTTGAAATTATGTGATTCAGTTTACACATTAACTAAAGCCTGCTACAAAAAAGTGTAAGTTCTTCTGGAAGCTAGGGGCTATTTTCCATCCTCCTGATTTGCTAAAAGTAATCCCAACAAATCTTGGGTTTGGAAAGCCTATGCCTCATGCCTATGAACCCAGCTTAAGCCCTTTACATAGGTACTGCATGGGATTCCTCTACTGGAGCACATCGTCCCTCAAGGAACATATAGTAAGTTCTTACTTAGTCTACTCACATTACATATTAGTCACTAGAAATAAGAAAGCTCTTGACTATTCTGCTGTAAATTGGAGTAGAAATAAATTTGTCATTTATTTGCACCAATATAAATAAGAGCTCATCTTGGTCCTCCACACAAAATAATCACTGCATAACTAAAAATTACTTGTCTTTTATTCTTGTAACCTTTTTTGGATTTTTCATCTCTTTCCACATAAATAAACAAACATATCCAAATTACAGTATAAAAAAAGACTCTCATTTTGCAATTATTTGTAATATAATTTTCATTAATATTAATTCTTTTAAAGAGGAAAATAAAAGTGATGACACCCTGCAGACTAGTAGATTTCATACACTCAGGAAAAATGTTTCATTAATTTTTAAACAAGAAGCATTCATTACTATGCTTTCTGTGGCAAGACTGATTTTTTTGGTAAATGATGACCATAATTAAGCCTCTCATAATGAACATTGCTATTACTAAACAGTACAATGTCTCCACTCTATGAGACTTTCCTTTTTCATAGAGGAGAAAAGGCAGATAATGACTGAGATTATAATATAATACTATTATTTTTAAGGGCAGTGCTCAAAACATTTATAAACTATATTAATCTTTAAGCAAAACTTAATCAGACTATGGTTGTTTAGCTAGAAAAAGAACTGAATTATTTGTCATGACTATAATGCAATGTTGATGTTTCTCCGTGTTCTAGAGAAATGTACAACTGATATTTTTACACAGTGTAAAACATTTCCGCATCATTCATGTATTTAATTTAGGCCTGGCAGAACTCTGTGTTGACAAAAAATTACTTGAAACTGATACTAGCCAAATAATGATTGTTTTCACAATTACTTGTAGCTCTATGAATCCTTTTCGTCAACTGCAAATAAAAATTGTTTTCAGCTTTGTCTGTGGAGATCTTTGGAGGGCCTGGTCTCAGAGTCAGCACAAAATTATTCTCAAAGAAAGGTGTTTAATCTATACATGCTCCTGTTTTGCCAAGCAGAGGATAAAGACAAATGTGACATAGGTGACCACTTCCAGAATTTGAATTCTGAACATCATCTGAGACTTCATAAAAAAGGTGACTGATGACTTGCTTATAATATTTTTTAATATTTTCAGCTGGGTTCAGAAGTGCTTCATGGAACAAAAAGAGGCAAATTTTGCTGAGTTTAAATACTGTTCAGCTAGCAGAAGTTCCTAGGAAAACACTGATTTAGCCACAGTTCACATATGTGACACATTCTCTTGCTGTTTCCTTGATTAAACATGTGACGGCATATTCCTATTTATGTTGTAAAATAGGGTTGCAGAATTAAACAAATTTAGTTCGTTTTTCTGGTAGTGCCTAAATGACTTTCGAATAGAAACATTTCTTGTATTGGAAGGAATCTATCTTTCTGAATTATCTTAAGAGTAATGATTTATAAAATCCTGCTGAAAACATTTGTACTGCAGCTCTATGATTTTTTCCTACTGAGATTTTAGTGAAAAGCAACATTACTATCAACGCTGTTTTGAAGAACAAAGCAGTGTGATTTGTGAAGACCTTCTGGTACATGAATTTGATTCAAAGTGGCATTTTAAAGTTATACTGCAGGCCTGGTGAGCTTTTGGTCAGGCTGTACAGGTCAGATTATGTTTTACAGCATCAGAAAGTTGGAGAGGGCAGAGAAGAGGGCTTTCCATCACCTCTAGAGGGCTTTCCATCATTTGCAGTCTAAACATATGCCTTATGATGATGTTAGACAGAGATTTCAACAATTGAAAACCTGTAGGTGGCCAGGTATTTTCCATCTAAGTGGATCTTTACAGGTATAAGAAAACGGAGTCAATAAATGTCTGTAGCAAAAACCCCCAGAAATTGCCATGGTGGGAGAGATTGTTTGTTTTCAAATGAGAAAAACTAAAACAGAACATTTTGTTTCAGGCCAGCTTAGCCCAAATCAAAAAGTCATGACCTGACAAACTGAAAAGAAGCTTTTCATTTCACATCAGTTTGACATTAATCAATGTCTGTCTGAAGTGCTGTTATGTGCCATGAGATTTTTAGTGCTTTGTGCTGGGAACCCGAAAGCATGTTTCAGCTGTCAAATCCAAGTACATGTCCTAGCTCTGTCCTAATAAATCTTGTCTGTACATCATCCACCTCCCACTTTTCTCTCTATTTGCCATGCTTTCTTTAGGAAAAAAATCAAACTCACAGAGAGAAAAGCATGACACAAAACCCTCGTTGCTCTCGCCAGCTCTGGGAACAAGATTGCAGACTGTGCCGTAGAGAAAACATGCCCCTTGGTCAGAGCCATAACCTTGCCAGGTGAATACTGCTTAGCTTCGCCCCTTCTCCATTAAAGAAAAAGGATCTCTATGGAAAACAGGGTTGTTTTCAATATAAGAGAATATGGCCTACTTGTTTGTAAAGGATTGTGTTCTGATGTTCATTTTTTAACCTGTAAGTAACTGTGAAGAAGTTTGTCAAACTGCTGTGGCACATGAGGTTCGTGAACTGTGTAATGAGGGAAGAACAGGCTTCACTTTCTCCTAGTCTATCTCAGTCATGTGTTTTGCAGGTTAACTGCTGAATTCATAATAGGTCTTGGCCATAAATAAAGCATTTTTGAAGTTGAAACAGGTAGTTTCCTATAACTGAAGAATAGTTACTACTACAAGATAATATTTGGATATGTGAACATAAATGTTAAAAACTAAATGTAAGAAGAGATGAACTGACATTGCTGGTCACATAATTTTGTATTAGCCATGTTTCTGTAAAAAATGCATAGACAGCTAGGACAAAAGATTTTTCTTGAAAAATATTTTCTGCAGTGTTTTACATTTTTTTATAACAGTCACAGTTTTACAGAGAGTCTAAGGAGGCTGCAGATCTGCCATGATTAGCCCTAGTTAAGGAGCATGCACACTAAATTATTAAATGAAAATGAACATGAAGCCTCATAGCCCCCCAAATGCTGCTTGAGGCTGCATTTTTGTACATGTTCCCTGATCAACCTTGATTCAACTCAACAGATCTTCCTTGCCTCCTGCAGGACAAAATAAGTTAAACATCTTTCATTATCACTTAGACACATCCAAAATATACTCTTGTGTGTATTATAAAATTGTAAGAATTCATAGCAGTATTTTGAGTAAAAAAAAAAAGATCGGCATGCATTACGTATCATACTGAATACCTGCTGCTCCTTACCAACAAAATATGCGCACACTTTGCGGGAGCTGTCTTCTGTTAGGATTCAAAACTAGGCTGAGAGCTACATCCCAGACAGGCTGTGGACTTTTTCCCTCCAGACAGGAAACAAGCTTGTGCCACAATGGGGTAGAGCCCTTGATGAGGGGGGTAGTGTTCATGAAGGCAGGGTAGCTGTAAGCACAGGTCAAAACCACAGCAGAAGCAGGCAGAAAAGGTGTGTGTTGGCGTTGTGTATCTTTGACTTAAGTCATGTATCTGTGATGAAGCATGGTTTTCACAGGAAAGTAGTATGCCTTAAGAAGTCCTCTTATTCCTCTAGCACTTAGGAAGCAGTGGAGTGGAGAGGAGCACCCCTGGAGTTACCTTTTATCAAGGGACGGGTAGGGAGGGTTGACACCATCAGGTCTAGGTGGGCGAGGGCTTCATGAGAGGTGTGCTTGGTGCCTAATGCCTACTCTGAACTGGGAATAAACAATAAAATATACACTTATTCCTGTTATCAGTGTCTGTTTTTAGGGCTGTTGGCAAAGTCATGGCTTAGCCCTTTGGGCTCCATAGCACTGGGAATGTTGCTGCTGCATAATCATTCTGCCTAGGAAACTGAAGGTGGTTCACTTAAAAAGGCAGAGGGCATAATAGAAGTAAGAATGAGTTGTTGTAAACAGACAAGAAAAACCCCACTGGCAATGTTTTTTTGCAATGGAAGTGTGGAAGGCTTTGTAATTTGCAGAACATGGTGTTCTGGAGGAAGTTCATAGTGGGAAAAAATATTTCAAAATTTGTCTCAACTGATTAAAAGCTAAATAAAAGCTAAGGTAGACATAGGGATCAAAGCAAAAAAGTGCATTCTTTGTATTCAACCAGAACTTTTCAGCAAATATTTTTTCATTTGCTGGGCATGATTGTTGCATTAGCACAGCTCAAGGGAAATATTTTGAATGAAATTTTCTTCACTATGAGGTTGGTGAGGCACTGGAACAGAGAAGTTGTGGTCTCCCCATACCTGGAAATGTTCAAGGCCAGGCTGGATGGGGCTCTGATCAACCTGGTCTAGTGGAAGATGTCCCTGTTCATGTCAGAAGGGTTGAAACTAGATGATCTTTAAGGTCCCTTCCAACCCAAACCATTCTGTGATTCTATGATTCTGTGAAATAAAAGACAAGCAAAACCATCCTTTTATGGTTTCTTTATGGTCAGTAATCTCAGGAACAGTTGTAGACCACAGTTGTTCATGACTTGAAAACCAGTATGTGCATGCTTGCAGCACCCTTTCTCTATTTTTGTATGGACAAAAGACCTAGATAAAAGTTCTAGTCTCAAACACCTTTTGTTGCATTTTTTCTGGTGACATTGCAATTATTCACTCTATAGCATTAACTCTGGGAGACATTTCTGAAATTGCAGTATTTTTGGGATTATGGAAGATTTTTCTTTGGTCATGGCATAACAATGGGTTCTTAATTGCATGGTAAATTCAGCCAGTCAGTGGAAAACCATTAACACAAACATTAACCACCAGTGTTGTGCTATCCTGGTATGAATATATTATACTAACCCAAAAGAACCAGCTCAACAATTCCAGTCGACATGCGTTTGAAGTTCAATGTAGACATATCAGAGAGTTATGTTCAGTGCTACAAGAATACAAAGATCAATGGAGGTATCTCAAAGTGAATGAAAACAGTGATGGCCAACAGACTGAAAATACTCTTTGTCATTTGTTTCCAGTCTGGTTTATTTCCAAAGTTATCTGTAGATTGCAGGCCTCTCATTTTATTAGACTTTAAGACTTATCCCTCAGCTAATACGCGTGGAGGGGATTTTTGAAGACACCAGGGGTGATTATCACTAAACAGAAAGATGATGAACACTTTAAAACTAATAGTAAAAAAATAGCCAAGAACCTTCTAGGAGACAAGCTACAAGCCACACCATTAGACAAAAGTAATATGAAAACCTAACTTTTCACACAACTTCTTTTCAATTGTGTGAAAAACTCACTCACGTGGGTTTATGTCGTCCCTTTGTTTCTGATGAAAACGTGCAAAAGGACAGAAGTGTCAAAATTTACTTTGAATTCTTACAATATAGAGGGAGGCATGCTAGATTTTAAAACCAATGTTTTCCAAACAATGTGCTTTCATTTTAAATACCTGTATTTCTATGCAGGCAATAAGGTGCACTTTGTTGAATAGTAGGATTATTATTTTTTCCCAAGTTCGAAAGTCCTTCACATAGAACCTACCCATTTAAGCTGTAATATCAGAAGACATGAAACAACCACTAATATACAAGATGAAAACATAGCAGATGACTTTCTGGCTGAGTAGAGGGGTTGTTTTGGAAATGAGAATTGCTGCTAGCCCTGATGCCTCACTGATGGAGCACTTCCAGCAACCTCCTGCCAGGAAGTCTTCAGTAGCTCAAAGAGGAGCAAATGCAAGAAGCAATGGCCAGAGACAAAGACACAGGGAATTACAGTGCTGCAAGGCTATGGAACAAACTACCTTCTCCTCTATTTCTTCTTAATCTCTAAGTTTTCACCTCTTGTTTCTCAATTATATTTTTCTCTTTTTTTTACATTTTCTTTTTTTTTTTTTTTTTTGGTTTCAAAATCANNNTTCTGGCTCCAAAATCATTGCAGAGGCTTTCCCTGTTAGTTCCCTGCTTCTTTTCACCCCTTTATTTCTCTTTTCTCACAAAAACTTTCCTTTCTCAAACTCATCCTTACGCTTATTAGAAGGGAGAGGAGAAGGGCCAGCCATTCCCACACTGGTGATTCAGTTGGAGATTGGTCACCGATAGCTTCAGGACAGCTCTCTGCCTAGGAAGTGCAAAGTATGTGTAAAGAAAGGGGAAAGGTGTTGTAAAAAGCACCAAAAACCCCTCCTTCTTGGCCTCTGACTTCTTCCTTTTACCATTTTATTCTTTTTCTCCACCCTTTTTTTTTTCCAGTGAGGTACACATAGAAGGGATTTATGTAATTTTAGCCTTAGGGAATGTGAGGTAAAGAGTCATAGGGCCAGCTGCGGCTCTGGGTATGGTGTGTGACAGAGCCCTGCCTATGTGAGCCAAGCTTGCTTCCCCTCTACTGCACAACAGCATCCAAGGCTTGAAGTGGGCTGGGAAATAGTGGAGACATATCATGGATTACCATCTACACAGATCAAGGATGTACTGCTCCTACAAGGACCTCTTGCCCATAGGGATTAATGGCTGCACCAGGGAAGTGGGTGTCAGTGGGAAAGACTGGGTTTGGGACTGGGAACGCTTTAGGAGCTCCAGGACCTGGAACAGAGGGTCACACAAAGAGTTCTGATGAAAAGATCTAAGAGGAAAGGGGACAGTGAGGGTTTCAGGTGTTCCTGCTGGAAGACTGGTACAGGATTTGGAAAGCAAGAAATGTGCAGGACCCTTGCTGCAGTAAGAGTTATTACAAGTGAAAATATGTAGGGGAGGGAGTGGGAGGCTAAATTTTGGACTAGATCAGAGGTTGGAAGAAATGAAAAAGAATATTTTTGGAAAAAAATCTGAAAGTTTGAGAGCTAGAATAGTTAATACATTGATGGGAGGATGACAGAAAGGAAGCAGAGGAAAAATTGTAATTCTCTCCCTGACTCCTACAAACTAGCTTCTTGGAGGCCAAACGGAATAGTAGAGAATATATTGTACTGAATAACCTTCATTTTTTTGTCTTTTATTCCTCCAAGGATTAGAAGGCGAAAGACCAAAAAAGCACTTAGAAACATGGAATTTCTCAAACTGGAAGGGACCCTTAAGGATCAAGAATCACAGAATGGGTGAGGTTGGTAGGGACCATCAGTCGAGTCACCTGGTCTTAACTCCCTGCTCAAGCAGGGTCATCCTAGAACACATGGCACATGCTTGCACCCATATGGTTCTTGACTATCTCCAGTGACGGACACTCCACAACCTTTCTGAGCAATCTGTTCCAGTGCATAATCAACCATGCAATAAAGACGTTCTTCCTCATGTTCAGGTGGAACTTCATGTGCATCAGTTTCTGCCCATTGCCTCTTGTCCTGTTGCTTGGCATCACCAAGAAGAGCCTACCTCTATCCTCTTGGCATCCTCCCTTCAGATGCTTTTATACATTGACAAGATCTCCTTCCAGTTGTCTCAGCCTTTCTTTGTAATTGAGATATTACAATCCCTTAATCATCTCTGATTTCGCTGGACCTGCTCCAGGAGCTCCAGGAGCTCTTGTCCTGAGGAGCCCAGAACTGGACACAGCACTCCAGATTTGGCTTCACCAGGGCAAGGCAGAATAGAGTAGAGAGGCAGGATCACCTCCCTCAACCTGCTGGCAATGGTCTTCCTAATGCATCCCAGCATATCATTGGCCTTCTTGGCCACAAGGACACACTGCTGGTTCATGGAGAGCTTGTTGCCCAGCAGGACCCCGAAGTCCTTCTGCGAAGAGTTGCTTTCCAGGTCAGCCCCAGTCTATACTGATGTCTGGGGTTATTCTTCCCTACTATTTTCTATTGGCCTTTGTTGAGTTTCAGACTGTCTTTCAGTTGCTCCCTGTCTATCTCTCCAATGTGACAAGGTCCTTCTGAAGGGCTGCAGAGCACTCTGGGGTATCAGTCACTCCTCCCAGCTTTGTGTAGTCAGTGAACTTACTGAGGAGGCATCTGCTTCTTAGTCCAAGTCATTGATAAACAACTGAAACAACACTGGACCCAATATTTACCCTTGGGGGACACCACTAGTGTGGTGATCTCCAACTAGACTCTGTGCTACTGATCATGACCCTCTGGGACCTGCCATTCAGCCAGTTCTTAATCCACCTGACCATCTATTTATCTAACCCACACTTCCTGAGTTTAACTATAAGGATGTCATGGGAGACAGGAGCAAAAAACAACCAAGTCCAAGACCCTGCTCCTCACAGGATTATCTAAAATTAAACTATATATCTAAATCATTTAGTGGTCAACAATGGCGCTTGAGAAGTCCCAGCAATTATCTATTTGGAGATCATGAAAATACATAAATCTCAGCTTTCTAAAGTCTAAATGAGAAAACCAAAATATGTAAAAACCTTTGATGGGCACAAGATTGAAACATACTTTGCACTAAGTGTTAAGGTTGGCTGAAGACATCAAAGGCTGGCCTTAATTTTCAAGCCTAAAAGCTATGACATGTTTACAGTGGAAGTCTCTGGCTACTTTTGTTTTATGAAGTCCATCATAATAAAATTATTTAAAAGTTAAATGCTTGTGTGCTGAAAAAAACCCCAACACAGTAGACATCCTTTGAAGAAAATTACAACATTGTTAGAATGATATCTTTAGTTTAAATTGCTCTCCAAAATTAGTGTCTTATTTAATTAGATTAAAAGTATTTAAAAAATAAAGAGAAAGACTATGAAACCTGTGTGTCTGTGGCATATAAAATAGCTACTTTTAAAAAATTATTTTCTAGGTAGGCTTGCATTTTGCAGTTGGTTCTATTTTAAATATTATTTTCCTATACCTTAAGACCTCCCATCCCACAGGGAGCTCTGCTGCCTTCCTGGGGCCAGGGTGAGGGACATTAATAGAAGACTTCCTGAGCTAATTCCGCCCTCATACTATTATCCCCTGTTAGTAGTCCAAGCTGCCAGCGAGGACATTAATGGAAGGAGTGCCAGGATAATTAAAAAAGA
>VYXB01002993.1:53970-76701 GCA_013397135.1 Pachyramphus minor | reverse complement strand
GCTGTTGACTCCCTCGAGGGCAGGCAGACCCTTGCANCACAGAAAAGAACCTGGGGGTCCTGGCTGATAGCAAGTTGAATATGAGTCAGCAGTGCCCTGGCAGCCAGGAGGGCAACCTGTATCAGAGGGGTGGAGGGGGAGGCCATCAGGCAAAGCACTGCCAGCCAGTCGAGGGAGGGGATTGTCCCACTCTGCTCTACACTGGTGTGGCTTCATGTTGAATATTGTGGTGGGTTTAGGTGCCACAACGTAAGAAAGATATTAAACTGTTAGAGAGCATCCAAAGGAAGGCAACGAAGATGGTGAAGGACCTTGAGGGGAATCTGTATGAGCACTGGCTGAGGTCACTTGGTGTGTTCGGCTTGGAGGAGACTGAGAGGAAATCTCATTAGGGTCTTCAACATCCTCACGAGGCCCAATGGAGGGCCAAGTACTGATCTCTTCACTCTCTTGACCAGTGACAGAACTCAAGGAAACAGCCGGAAATGTAGTCATGGGACATTTAGGTTAGATATCAGGAAAAAGTTCTTCACCCAGAGGGTGGCTGGGCATTGGAACAGGCTCCCCAGGAAAGTAGTCACAGCACCAAGCCTCATAGAGTACAAGAACCATTTGGGCAATGCTCTCAGGCACATGGTGTGACTCCTGGGGATGGTCCTCTGCAGGCCCAGGAGCTGGACTCAATGATCCTTGTAGGTCCCTTCCAACTCAGCATATTATATAATTCTATAAGTTGTAAGGAACTTAAACAGAAGTATCATTATGGACTGAAGGAAATGAAGCACAGCATAAGGAAAGATTTAAAACAAAATAAAATTTTAAAAAGTCACTACTGAGGTCTAGTAAAGTCTATACTTTGGAAATGTGTCTGTGATGTTTGGTGTTTGGTGTTTTTTTTGAATATACCTAACAAATAACCAGAAATTGAAGTTACAGATCATACAACCTTTCAAAAACATAGCAAAGCCAGTCCCTCTTCTAGGGTGGGGTGGGCATTACAGACACGTGAACTAGATCATTTAAACCAAACACTCTGGAAACAAAAATGCATATTATCCCACTACCCATTAAGGCAGTTAAAAAATAAAAGTCGTTACACAAGTCAAGAGGAACCAGACACTTGGTGACACACTGAGAAGACACTCTGACACTTACCTTCTTAATAGCCACGATTCGGTTATTGGTCTTGTCCCTGGCCTTATAGACAGTGGCGAACTAGCGAGAGGGAGAGAGATGCTGCCGTGAGCAGGGCTGACGGGCAGTGTGAGGGGAAGCCCCACGCAGTCCGCAGGCCCGCGGCGGGCACGGCCCGGTTCCTCCCGGCTCCCCCCGTGCCCCGCTCCCGCTACGGTCGGGCGGCCACAAGGGCTGCTCACCTGCCCCTCCCCCAGGAAGTCGAGCTTCTCGTAGCGCTTGGCGCGCGCCCGCGCATCCATAGCCGGCAGAAACCGCAGCGCGACCGACGAACGAACCACAGGACAGGAGAATCCCCAAGATTGGGGAATCCGGGGCGGGGCTTTGACCCCGCGGCCGCGCCACTTCCGTCCCCTGCCCCGCCCCCTGCGCCAGCAACAGCCGCGGGTAGGGCGCACGCGCCACCATTCCGTTAGCGGTCCGCTCGGGAGTACAATGGGCTTGTCACTGTACATGCCGGCTGAACTAGTCAACAGGTTGTCCCAGAAGCTGCTTCTGCTTTGACCTCAGTCTCAGGTCTGGTATTCGGAGAAAACTCCGCATACTCTCTGCATAGAGAGATAACTTTCGTTATGCAATGAGCCTATTATTATTGTCTAAAAGAAGTGCTCTCAGCCACTTTATTAGATTTTACTGGAAATTCTTAATAATACTCTTAAAACATCTTCCTATAACTAACTATTTACAATATAGTTCTTAAAACTACCATTCAGTAGCTATCACAGGTAAATACATGTCTAAGCTTTGCTGTTCTTTAGTAAGTTACTCTGTGAAGAACAGCCATCACCTCTGAGATGTACATCAGTGTCCCTTTCCAGCCTGTAAAATTATTCCCAGTGAAATATCCTGGTGAGTCAGCCTCCCTTCAATCCCTGGAGAGACACTTGAGCACCTCATTCTGAAGGCCATCTGTATCCACACTGAGGACAAAAAGGTGATCAGGAGTAGTCAGCATGGGCTCACTAAAGTCATGTTTGACCAACCTGATTGCTTTCTACAATGAAGCACTTTCTACCTAGATGGATGATGGGAGAGCAGCGGGTATTGTCTACCTCAACTTTAGCACTTGGACACTGTCAGTCACAACATCCTCATAGGCAAACTCAGGAAGTGTGGGCTAGATGAGTGGACAGTGAGGTGGACAGCAGATCCCAGGGGATCATAATGAGCAGCACAGGGTCTAGCTGGAAGCCTGTCACTAGTGGTGTACCCCAAAGGGTCAATACTAGGCCAGTATTGTTTAACTGGTTGACCCATGACTTGGATGAAGGGACAGATGCCTCCTTAGCAAGTTCACTGATGACACAAAGCTGGGAGGAGTGGCCGATACCCTGAGGGCTGTGCAGCCCTTCAGAAGGATCTCGACAGGTTGGAGAGATGGGCAGAGAAGAACTGTCTGAAATTCAACAAGGCCAAGTGCAGATCCTGCACCTGGGGAGGAGCACAGACTGGGGCTGACCTGCTGGGAAGCAGCTCTGTGGAGAAGGACCTGGGGATCCTGGAGGACAGCAAGCTGTCCATGAACCAGCAGCGAGGCCTTATGACCAGGAAGGCCAATGGTGTCCTGGGGCACATTAGAAAGAGCATTGCCAGCAGGTCGAGGGAGCTGATCCTGCCCCTCTACTGAGCCCTGGAGTGCTGTGTCCAGTTCTGGGCTCCTCAGTACAAGAAAGACATGGAACTCCTGGAGCACGTCCAGAGGAGGGCTACAGAGATGATGAGGGAAACTAGAGCATCTCTCCTTGTGAGGAAAGGCTAAGGAACTGGGCTTGTTCAGCCTGGAGAAGAGAGGACTGACAGGGGACCTCATCAATGTATGCAACAGGCAATTGATGTGCAGAAGTTCCACCTGAATACAAGCAAGAACTTCTTTATTGTGTGAGTGTCCGCACACTGAACAGACTGCCCAGACAGCTTTTGGAGTCTCCCTCACTGGAGATATTTAAGAACTGTCTGTACACAATCCTGTGCCATGTGGTCTGGGATGACCCTTCTTGAGTAGGGAGGTTGGACCAGATGACCCACTGTGGTCCCTTCCAACCTTATCCATTCTGTCATTTTGTGATGTCAATCTGTAGAAAAATAAAATGACTCTGCTAAATTGTTGACTTTGCAAATGGCTAATTAGAAAATTATTTTAATAGTACAGACATCATATATATTCAGTTGTTAGTTACCCACCAACAGAAAATCCTTCTCAGTCACAAATCAGTATTTTATGTGTTATGTCAACCTTCTCACCCATTATATGGGTTTTTATTAAAGCTGTAAGTATACAATAATTTTTAATATTAAGGAAATGCCTTTATTGAGTATATAATACTTCATTCTTCAGCAGTGGCCAGCAAACTATCTTCTACACTTATTCTGGACCTCCACGCTGTAGAAGAAAAGCATACAGTTAAATTTCAATTTTACTGAATGTAAAACTGTAATCCTCTTTTGCACTACTATAGACTAACAGAGTTCTAGTTTTAGTTTCTGATTAAAACATTGATTTTTTTATCTGTATAAGAACACGCACAGAGTGTCAAATATCAGCATCTGCCAATAACAGTTCAACTTTTTTCAAAGGAGAATAAGAAAAAATTAACACATGCAACCCACAGTTACAGCTGCTTCCACTTCTCCCTCTCTTAAGAGACCTGAGTCTTACCCTAGAAAGGTTCAACAAACACAATGGTAGTGAACACAAGTTTTAAAATTACTCTCACTGTCCACATTTCAAAGTGCAAAGTGAAAAAAAAGGCCAATGTGAGCCATTACAATCTTTATGAGAAACTCAAAAGTTATTCAGTTCATTATCTTCCCAACCAAATTATTTTCTAACTTAACTCACTGTTAGAAAACTTTATGCTAGAGGTCAAGTGTATTACTATTGGAAATAATTGATTTTATTTCTACTACATTAATGCACCCTACCCACATGCTTTCAGGAAAACTGATTTTTTCAACTAACATTGTTATGCTGTATGTGTCCTTATCATTTAACATTTGTAAGCATCTTTGAATTTCAAACTCACAATCATTTCACAAATTCTGTCTATTTTGTGCATTCTCCATTTTTAAGCACCAGTATTTACAACTAAGAATTCTTACAGAAGAAGCAAGGTTTTCTTGCCTTTCATGTACAATGCCATATTTGCAAATATTGCAGAAAATACTTATATCAAATTTAATAAAATTTTTAGCTACCAGAAAGACAAGCTCATTTACTAATACAGAACTTAGAAAACTAGTTCGAGAAATATTTTGGACTTTGATTACCTGATAATAGCCTTTGCTGGTCTAAGAACAGACTCCTGTGCTTGTGTCCAGCATAGTCAAATTACACATTAAACAGCTGTTATAAAGCAGGTAGTGATGGTGATTAACATAGGCTATGACTGTTGCTAGATTACCTACATGTCTGTTCTAAGTCCACATCTCTCTGCTCAGCAATACCACAAACTATTAATCAGTGACAGTTGAGTATCTCCCATTTTAAGAATTTGTAGCTTGGGTATTGTGCATCAAAGCCATGAAAGATCAGAGCAGTACACTTCCCAATAATTAGAATGTAATACCATAGAAGAAGGTGTAGAAATAAGTTAAAAAAGAAAACTTACTTGAATATATTCGATCTCTTCATCTGACATCTGTTTCCTTCTGTATTTCTGAGGTAAGGTTCTCACTATTTCAGAAGTGTCTGGTGTACCTTGTACTCTACTAACAGGTGAAATATTTTGAAATGCTGGTGATCTGCCTCCTACAGACTCCTGTGCTTTTGAAGCATGGAGAGATGGCACACTTGGTTGTAGAGATTCCTGTACTGAAACCCAGATTGCAAAATCATTTACAGAAATACTACCAGTCTGTAAAATTAATAAGCAACCAATAAAAGAAACCAGTGCTTGAAAATCTTAGAAGAATTAAGTCACTCTTTTTCTCACAACCTGGTTTTATTGTTGTTAAATACACCAAGAGCAGAATCTAAAAATTCTGACCACAAAATAAAGCATGCTTGACTGGCAGAAACACTGATGAAGAAACAGAAGCTACATCAGCATATACCCTAACAATGGCTTTTTCACTGGGAAGCTGTACTTGGAGAAAAAGCATAAAGTATTATTATGTATGTTTGTGGGCAACTATGTAGAGAGATAACTAAGACAACCAAGATCACTTTTCACTTATGACAACTGTAAAGACAGAGAAAGAGGTAGAAGCTTACAAAAAGATAAGCTCACAACCACAACAGCAGACCATAGTATGCAATGCAGTGCTGTACCCATCTTCAATATTAAAAAATGGCACCATATCAAATTTTGTTACTGATGTGCAGAATGACCATCAAGTATTGGGCATCAGCAATCAATGTTAAGACATCTCCTACTTTCATTTCAGATGCTTTGTTGACCCCAAAGGACTACTAAAACTATATTGCTAATATAAATCTGAGGTTTAAATATAACAGTATTTGGAATACCATAAATATCAACATAGATACAGGTATAAAAGTTAATGGCAAAGACTGCAATAAAATTAAATTTTTTCTCAGCATTAGTTAGTAACACAAGGAAATATTTTTAAAAAGTAAAGTGGGATGGCTCTCCCAACTATAATCATGTTTTGAAAATACTGCAGACATCACACACTTCAACAAAAAAAAAATTAAGGAAAATGCAACATCATTTCTGTAAATATCACTGAATATCTAAAGCTGCTTCAAACTGTCTTGGACACAGTTATTTCAGGTAAACATTAGTATTTGGAATAATGTGACTTTTATATATATAAAAGTAGAAAAGCAGCACTGGAAACCTTTGTGAATCTGTCTTGAGTAAGAAATAAAGACATGCATACATTACATGTGTACACAGAGTTCTACAGAGTTTGTAAAGAGACAAAGAATTGCCTTCAAACTAAATCAATCATGTTTCAAAAATCTTGCTCCAAATCAGTGGAGTTAGATAGTTGAAAGAGCAAAATTGTGTGCTGATTCCTATATAAAATAGTCCACTTAAAGAAATGTGGCACAAGCTGTATCCATGCATGAAACACTTACTTTTAGGTCTGGGACCACTTTTTCTGTCAGGGAACTTAATTAATGGAGTATGTGGCTTGACTACCTAGAACGAAGCAAGGTAGTGGGAGAAACAAAACAAAAAAAACCATTTCTTGAAGCCGGTTACCTTCAAAATAATAAAACAGAATATACAATGTATCAAACAACAACACTGTACTGCTGCTCTCCGCACTACTACTCTGATACATTTACTACTTCTTCAAGGTCTAAGTTTACCCCAGTAAATTTTACTTTTAAAGGTATTTCTGCACCCTGATGTCCAGACCAAGTACAGGTGTTATCTTCCTTTTCTCACAGCAACATCAGTGTGTGCAGAAACAGCCACTGCTGTTGCATAAATGCAGTCGCAACACAATATGCTCTGGTGAGATCCCTGGAGTGCGGCACCAAACTCTGGGGTTCCCAAAACAAGGCTCACTGGAGTGAGTCCAGAGCAGGGCCGTAAAGAAGACCTCTTGTATGAGGACAGGTCTCCGGGGAGACCTTACAACCCAAAGAAGGCAGATTTATACTAAAGAAGAAATTCTTTACTAAGAGGGTGTTGAGGCACGGGCAAAGGTCGCCCAAAGAAGCTCTGGCTGCTCCATCCCTGGAAGTGTCCAAGGCCAGATTTCACAGACTTTTGAACAACCTGGGATAGTGGAAGGTGTCCCTGCCTACGGCAGGGGGGCTGGAACTAGGTGACCTTTAAGGCCCCTTCCAACCTACACCATTCTATGGTTCCATAAAGCTCTAGCAGACGCAACCGCGACCTGTACGTTCTGCCTGTACAAAGTGCTTTCACCTTGGAGAGGGACAGCCGAGGAAGCAGCTGCCGGCCAGCGCCACACCCTCTGCTATCACAGCACCTGCGACACCCGTGGGCGCCACCGCACGCCTCTCCCCAAGGACACCGGCCGCCCCGACAGCGTGTCCTCAAGCCACGACCGCCTCAGACCTCCTCCTCGGCGGCGGCACCAGGCGAAGCGAGCCCCGCCACTCGAGCCAAGGCTCCGGCTGCCTCAGCCCCCGCTGTCCCGACGCCGCCCTTACCTGCACAGCCCTTGTGGCGGCCGCCATCTTGCTGCCCATGGTGACGATCGGGATGGGCAGGGTCCGGCCCCGCCCACACCGGGGGAAGGCCCAAGGGGGGCGGGGCCGGGGCAACCAAACACACCGCCTCACCCTGATCAGTAAAAAACACCCAGACCACATTAAGCCTTTTGAGTCAAATCAGCGTTTTATTCTTATTATTCCATCAAAGTCCACCTAAAAAAATTTGTTCGTTAATTGCCAAATTAAAAGCGACAATATACCCTAAGATAGAGACAGTACATGTGCTGCAACATGCTATACACCCTAAGCTTCAATTTCCTTTGAACATCAAACAAACAAAAAAAAGCAAATAGTGATGAAAATATGTAGATAAAACACTGCTCAGCTGCATAATCGATAGCATGAAGTCACCACTACAGATACAAGTGGTCGTTAAGAACTAAGATTATAAAAATTATGCTGTTCCAATTATACAAAGTGCTTTAATAGCAACATAGCCCAATTCTAAAAACTTGCTAAACCTTTTCCCAGCTTGAGCTTTTCACTGGGACAGAGCCGTGCACCGTGCCTGAACTCTGCAGTCCGTTCATCCCCAGGAAAAGAGGAAAGAAGAACCTTGTTTTAATTCCCCTTTCACATAAAAGCTTGAAACATACAGATTATTCATCTTTCTGGCATTATTGCTGTCTTTCAGAGAGAGATGAGGTCTTGGAACAGGACAGCTATGAAGTGGGTCTTCAGATAGTTTCACTTCATCAGTTGCACTACCATTCAAACATTTGCTGTGTGCCAGAAATTTAATTTTACTTCACAGAGTTGCATGGATACATTCTGAGTCTCTAGAAAATTAAAACAGCCTTCCAAAAGGTTAAATTTTAAAATTATTGATGTGTGTTAAAAATTAGTGTATTAATTAATATATTAAAATGAAAATAAAATTAAACAACATTTCTCCTGATTCACAGAAGATGGACATTATTTTCAAGTTGTAGAACAATCGCCTTTAAAGATGGATCTTTTGCCCAGTTAACGCCGCTTCCAATTATGATACTCTATAAAAAAGGAAGATTTATTGATTAAAACAAGCCTAGTAAAATATCTCAAAGAAAGTCTGTTTTTTAATTTTTAATTTGAAAGCCCTTGAAATCCTCAACAGTGTTTAAAGTGGGCAGAATGGAGGGAAAGAGGAAAAAGGGAAGTATTGGTTTAGATCTTATTGTCAATACACACCCAAAAAAAAAGCAAAGCTTTTAATTTCCTAGAGATGCTTGCACACTACCCCTATTTTAAACACAGGAAATTAGAGGATTTTTTTAATCACCATGAAATAAAATTTGCCTCAAACACAAAGTAATATAATCAGCATTCTCACACTGACATTTTGGACTGAAAATGGGAATTTAAATTTAACCAAAGATTTGCTCTACTTAGGGCTCAGAAAACTTCAGAAATACAAAACCAGGAGATAATTCTAGGACTCTACTTTTAAGCCACTAAAATGTTTAATTTCTCAAGTTGAGATGTTATCAATGCACAATAGTAGTAGCCATAGCATGCAGTGCAAAAAGATGTGACACTGTCCTTGAAATTCTTACAATGCCTGAGGCCCTTCCACCCTATCATGAGGTTTTCTTCCCCACTTTGCATGACTCCACAGTCTAGATGACCTGCCAGCCAGCTGCATGGATACAGACTAGTCAGCAGAACTTGACACATGAGGAACTGAAAGGGCAAAGGCTACACTTCTGAAAGAATCTGGAGACTGGCTGTGGCTGCAAGCCAAGGTTTTCAGTGGGTGACACAAACACAGAGGGCATGTGGTCTCAGGAGCAGATGGAGATTCAGTGGTAACATGGGATTAACACCTATTTATTTCTTCTAACTTCGAGATGGGGGAAGCTGATTTACTGGGGTACAAAGATGACTCACAGTATAAGGAAATATAGCAAATGCTGTGACAGATGTTCTGAAAGAAAATGCATTATTTTTATAGCTTTCGTACTTTTGAACAAATATAGATTAATAGACTGTCTCTAAACTCTGTAAATAATTACTCCAAAGAAGCTTGTGACGATTTCATGCTTTTAGCCTCTAAAGTGACAAAAGTCTTCCTTTCATACAGCAGTTTTTATATTACTGCTGTTTTACGTAAAGTTTTCAGAAAACCCAATTTTCTGTTGTTGAAGTTACGTTTGCTATACAGTATATTATCTTGACTGTAATGAAAAATTGCAAACTTCGTTCTAAAAGATGTAACACATTACCTGAAACACATTTTTAATTATTGTAGTCAGCATTCTTTCTTTTTCTAAGTTCTGAAGCATTTTTGCTTCAGCCAGGTTCATATTTCCTTTTTCCTTTTGTTTTTTCTTCATAGTCTGAATTTGCTGTAGTTTTCTTCCTTGGTCGTTTTTTAGTGCTGAAGTGTTAAGAAGTAGTTAGGTGAGCAGTAGAACTAAAGATACTCTTTTTTCCTCAAAGAACTTTTCTAAAGAACTTCCACTGCAATAATCCTAACTGCCCACTCCACCCTTTCCTTCCAATATACCTCAAGATATTTCTTTCACATAAGAGGCAACACATTCTGTGACTGTTATCAAACTACATCAATTTGTTCCCTGGTTGTCTGCAGAACAGAAAGTACCTTGTATGCTGTCTGCATTTCTCTCAGATAGGGACTGTAATTGCAACATGGGTCTTAGACCCTGTTTTCAATTGCCACAACTTTTATAGGTCTTTTAATACATTTTTATGACCATTTCTCCTATTTTAGATTTCACTGAAATCAAATTCCAAAGTTGTACAAGGAACATATGGACACAACCAGTGAATATTACTATTTTTTTAGGAAACCTGGCTAAAAACTAGACTGATTAAAACTGTTAAGGGACAGTTCACACATTGAAAGAATGCTGGCAAAGCATTCCACCCCTTATTTGCAAGGATATCAGGGATGTTAATTTTTCATATGAAAACAGTTATTTCATTGTGTTTGTTCCTTACTGTCAACATATACACAACTCCTTATGTGTGAACCAAACAGTAGCTGTTAAAAACTGGTGGCAAATCTGGTCATGACAGTAGGAGCATTAAAAAAAAAAAAAAAAAATCACATTTACCTTACAAAGTTCTGAATATTGACTTCACATCTAAATTTGACCCATTCTTACTATATACATGTATATATATATATGTATACTATACATACTATATATATGTACCATGATGAGAGTTCTCTATAAGTAAATCCCCTCCCTATTCTGCAAACACCTCAAAAAGGTGCAGTCTGACCAAAAAAAAAAGTCTGTTTAGTGCTGTAGGGCTGATTTAAGTTATTAAATGATGTGTAATTTCCCGGGGAGCTTACACTAAATAATAAAATGCTGCCACATTGGTTTTGAGTATTTTCTTGCATCTCTCATTACAACACGTTGGTCTCATGCTCAAGTAGGCAACACATCAGTTCATTTTTATAGTACTTTCTACTCTTTTAAGAAGTTTTATAATTGTGTTGAGAGTTTTGTTACTTCACATGTAAATTAATATTGCTATACGAACAACTTCAAAATATGAACTGTATGTTCAAAAACAAACCAAAGTCAATACAGCTAACAAACTTACAGAGTCTTTTCCTTTTAATGTCAATCAACTTCTGTTTCTTCTCATGTGCTAGCTGAAAGGAAAAAAAAAAAGTATTTCCTACACTCTTGTCTCCAAAACATCTTGAAAGACACTAATTCAACCCACAAAAGCAGTTAAGGGCAATTCTAGAAGCAGACTTTCTTACATATTCTCTTCAAGTAATCGTTTTAGTAATTTTGACAGTAGTAAGAACCTTTGCACCACATACTTAGCTTTAAATGATTTGTGCAGTCACGTTGCTTTCAAAGTGTAATCCTGCGCATGCTGAGGTTCGTTGACCTGCACAACTGTAACAGAAGCTACAGTTGCCACTTACCTGCTGATATTTCATTATTGTCCGGCTGAGCAACGCTATGCAATTCACTGTTTCCAGGACTGGACTGAGAAAGGAAACATAGTTGCATACCTTAAGACCACTAATATAAGTCAACACCATAAGTGTTTCAATCGAGGTTATTTGGTTTAAATAAAGAATTTCCCATTTGTCTTGACACCAAAATAATGTTAGGTGTCTGCACCCTTTCTTTTTTACAGTTAGTATACTAAGTATCATTGTAGGAGCCAAATAGTCCTCTTAGTTCCCTCTCAGTTTCCCTAAGGTTTTGGTTAAATCTATTTAACATTTTGAAATCACAGAGAATGGAAGGCATCAAACAACCCTAGCCACCTGAGAATGGCTATGAATTAAAAGGCCTGAATTCTTGCATGTGACAGAGACATTATGGAGATGCAATCTCTTCAGCTGTGTTTCTGACAGAAATTAAATTTCTCACATTACAGATCATACATTACCCATTAATATTGGGTAGGAAATTAAAAGCTAATTTTAAACATGTTAATTCTTTCAGTTCTTTTTCAAAGACCCTTTGTTCCTACATTAATAATTAGTAAAGACAGCAAAGTAGAGGGAAGGCCCAGTTACAAGCCCATAATACGTTCTCAACTACTATAAATGCAGGTAACTCAGGCCCTAAAGGCAAAAAACCCTCTTAGTTACAAGTAGTTTTCACTGGTGAATCAAAAGTTATGATCTCTATAATCAAAGGTTGGTTAATTCAGAGCCCAAATGTAAATCCACTGTGGGTATATACTGATTCTAGTCAGAAGGTAGACAGTATATCATTCAGTCAAATTTAGAAGAAGGAAGCTTGCTTTCAAAAGAAGTACAATGAAGTAATCTAGAAATGTGTCACAATATGAAGTGCAAAGTCCATTCCTTTCTAGCCACCTGATTCCCAATAACACCTTACCATGAGTCTTTATCATCTTGATTCACTTTGTTTCTCAGGGCAGCCATAAGCTGGATCCTGCATAGTGTAAGGAATAACATATGACTGTTGAGAACTGATAAGAAATTGAGAGAAGCAGGAAACTGAGGGAAGCAGATTTAAATAAGTAACAGAAAAAGGTAATTTCCAAGGTTCAATTTATGTCCGCTTTCATATCAGAATTATATATACAAAATACTGAGTACATTCTAAATATCACACTTAAATAACAGATCTTAACTCTCAGGACATGGAAGAGATATTGATGATCATTTGTGAGAGTGACAACTCCTTTCTCTCTTGCCAAACATACCCAGATATGATTAATCCCAGAGTGCGCAGAAAGAAAGGTAGGCAAAGGTGGGAATTCAAGTGAATTCAAGCCATGTAACACAGGAGATGTCTAACACTATCAACATCCACCTTTTCATATGCATTTATAAAATATTGCCAAGAAATATGCTTACGGATTTATACAGTAACACTCTCGCAATTGTGAGGGAACTTTTCTGTTTACACGTTTTATCTGGTAGGGTTTTTTTCTTAGTTCTCTACAGCATCTCCATTTGCAGTCCTATGGTTCAATGGTACCAAAATCTCCCCACCTCCTCTATCACTTTGAAATTCCAGTTCAACAAAACTTATGTATATATTCATTTATGTGTGCACACACAGGGAGGAAAATTCCAAATAAAGGGGGAAGAAAATTCTACCTTTGCAAGGCCAATGTTTTGTTCGACAAAGAGACTTCTATTTCCTCTTTATTTATTTGCAAATCTTCTGTGGTACTGAAGGAAAAAAGCCAAAAACAATTAGACAGGCAAATCCAGTGTGAAGATAACAAAAAGTTTAAAAGCAATGTCACATATTAACTTTTTTCTACATATGTAATGTAAGAATTTTTCATGTGAACCCCAAAGTATTAAGGCCAGGAGTAATTTAGCAGTAGGACTGTATTAGTGAATTCTAGCAATCACATGAAGGACTGCAAATTTAGAAGCCACATCATGTAAAAAACTATATTAGGAGACTGAGTAAAGCATTTTTCCCTATATTTTTCTTCATTTTCATTATTTTCAAACTGCTGCAAAGTACTGATTGTTAATCCAGAGATTCACTAAGAAGGCACAACTAGAAGAAAACCTCCAAGCTAAGCTTCTAACCCTTCTCCTTTTTATTTTAAAATACATTAAAAGTTCAAAGTTAGCAAGTGACATACCTTTGGATATGCTTTTCTTCAACAACCTGATCAAGGAAAGTAGTTTGACCTGCAAAAGAGAGTATCACTGAAGAAAGCCCAGTGTAGACTTTTACATACAATCTGTAGAGCATAAAGGATCAGCATTTTTTGTCAAGCAAGCTATTTCTTATTTCTATTTCCAAGTCTTATAATCTCTTTTACTGTTCCTGAAACTATATTATCAATCAGCTGTATGAGAAAAATAATTAGATTTTAAAATATTTTCATTTAGCACTTTTTAAATGTGCTAGAGCTGAGTTGTGGCATATGCAGCTGGATGGTTCAGAAGAAGACAGGTACCCAGCCACATCCTAGGCTGCATCAGAAGCGTGGCCAGGAGATCAAGAGAATTGATTCTGCCCTTTGACTCTGTCCTTGTGACACCCCATATGGAGTACTCTATCCAGCCCTGGGGTTCCCAACATAAGAAGGTCATGATCTGTTGGAGAGAAGGGCAATGAAATTGATTAGAGGGCTGGGGCACCTCTCCTGTGAGGAAAGGCTGAGAGAATGGGAGTTGTCCAGCCTGGAGAAGAGAGAGTCTGGGATGACCTTACCAAGTCCTTCCAGTACCTGAAGGGAGCCTACAAGAGAGCTGAAGAGCAACTTTTTACCAGGGCATGTAGTGACAGCACAAGGGGGAATGGCTTTAAATTGAAAGGGGGCAAATTTATGTTAGATATAGAGAAGAATTTCCTTACTTTGAATGTGGTGAAGTACTGGGACAGCTTGCCCAAAGAAGCTGTGGCTACCCCATCCCTGGAAGTGTTCAAGGCCAGGCTGGATGGGGCTCTGAGCAACCTGGTCTGGTGGAATGTGTTCCTGTCTGTGGTAGGGGCAGTGGAACCAGATGGTCTTTAAGGTCCCTTTCAAACCAAGTAATTCTATGATATCCCATCTTGGTACTCTCTTTGCCCAGGCAGATAATCGACAGGCTACCCGGCAAGTCCTCAGATGATTGAAACACCTTAAATCAGTATTGCTGCCACATACTGTGGCAGACTTTTGGCAAGACTTCAGCCCCAGAAAGACTCCTGAAAACCCTCACAACATTTCAGAGGAGTCTAAAGAGCACACACAGAAAATGGGGCAAAGGGCAGTGGGGGACAACCACAGGGCATCTTTGTAAGCATTCAAATACGTCTCCAGAGCCGNGCTGCTTCATCTGGTCCCGCAGGCTGCGGCGGGGGAAAAGCGACAACGGTCAGAGGCTGCGCATCCCGCCATCGCACCCCCCACACTGCACCCCGTCTCGTCCCGCCGGCACTGACCGGACCAGCTTGAAGACATCCATGCCGAGGCCGCCCTGGGGCCGCGCCGTGGCCCTGCCCTGCTCCTGCTCCTGCTCCTGCTCCTGCTCCTGCTCCAGCTCCTGCTCCTGCTCCAACTTCCAAGACGGCGCCGCCATCGCCCTCACACTCAAACCGCGCGGCTCCCGACAGCCCGCGCGCCCCGCGCCTGCGCCGAGCCGTGGGGCGGAGCCCGGCCTGAGGGCAGGGCGGGAACGGGCGTGTGGTGTGTGCAACGAAGGCAAAATTCCAGAGATGGTGACTCTGCTACATCTCTAGCAGCCTGTTCCAAGGTCTGACAACCCTGGACAGCAGGTGTGTTTGTCTAAGGGATGGTAGAGTGCAGGTTCTCCAGCTGACCTCGTCTTCAGGGTCCCCAGTACTTCCCAGCTTTTCTCCTTCCTCTCTCAGCTCTGCCACCAGGCTGAACAGATCATCCACTTTACACAACTCCTTGCTGCTCTCCGAGTCTAATCTGGCAGGCATTCTGCCACACATTAGCAGAGCCTGTACCAATGCTCCCATTTATATACCTCCAGGGAGGACCAGCCACACCATCTGGGCTGGCCCAAGAGCTCACCCAAGCTCTCATAGCACTGGTCACAGCCTCCAGGGAGGGGCCCTAACTAAAAGGAAGCTAACTGTACTGCCCTCCTCCCTGTCTCCCCCCCCCCTTCCAATAAAACCCCACAAATAGTAGCACATCTTTAATAAGTAACACAGATAAGGTACTGTATATATACCGTGAGGAGCATTCTGCTTGAATTCGCATGAGAGTTACAACTTTTTGAATAGAGCCTCAGCTAGATCCTGTATAATAGAGGAGTGCAACTGTTCAACAGTGCTTATCTTGATGTTGGCACTGGTGGCATATTTCTTCATGATTGCCTACAGGGAAGTAAGATTGTTTTCCCCTGTTCAAGAAATCATGCTATTCCAGCTCACTTAAGGCTTGGTGATCAAGCCAAGCCCATTCTTGCACATAAGCCTGAGTTACAGCTGGCTCACACCATTTGAGTGAGATAAAGATTTTCAACTGAAATGAGCAGGCCTTATCCAAGTCTGACAACAGACTTGTTGTCTGCTAAGGCAGCCCCAGCTCACCATGTATTGACACTTAACCACACATACCTCACCACCCCACACTGTAAGATTCTTACCTTCTGGTGGCAACATCCTTATTCACAAGGACTACGTTCTTTGCCATATACTGCATAGTTGGTAGAAGATCACTCTCAGTGTAAAACATTTAGTGTTGCAGAGATGATAACTGAAAGGCAGGGAAGTCATTAGACAAACTTATTAGAATAATTCAAGTGCACTGTGTTCTTGGTCTTCAGTCTGGCTTGGGCAATTATGTTGTCTTGTCTCACAGTGGGAGGATAACAGGTTAACTGTCCTGCTGCTGTCCCCTTGTAGTGGATGACAGGGAGACAGGAACATGGTGAATACCATGAGGAAAGGAGGAGGCATGTACTTGGCTTAGACTGGCCTTTTAAGCCGGTGCACACTGAGCCTCAAACTAGGAGGTGGTATGACAAGTACAACTTACCAACTCGCATCCATTGAGGAGCTTCAGAGGCAAACAGAAAACAGCTGCTGCAATCCCGGATGGAGGGAAGTGATCCATATCACAGTCCACGACACACAACTCCATCAGGTACTTGGCAAGAACATATTGCTTGGAGTCCACCTGCAGTTAAGTACTGGCTATATCCAAGGCAAGAGTACCTTGTCAAGCCTTGTTTTAGTCAAGAAAGAAGCAATACGTCCTTAGAGACACTTTCAGAACTACAGGCCTGAAGTTCAAGTGGCTTAATCACAGAGCAGTTCTGAGTTATATTAGGCTGCTCATAGTCTAGGACCATCCCTTTCAATGGCAGTCTAGCAGTCACATACAGTATTAGACAAGCATTTTAACACCGAGTGTGGGTGTGTGAGGCTTATGTCACAGAAGAGACAAATAGGACCCATTTCAACCAGGCTCAGTTGCTAAACTCTTGCACTTTTTTTTTTTGGCACATTCTTGAAGCATTTTAAGAAGTTGACATAAAAGTTGCTTTTTCCAGATGCAGGTTACAGTAAAACCTATTCTCAACACTACCTCTGCAATCTTTGAAGCTCTCCTCAGGAAGTGCGGAGGGAGAGGGAAATCCAGAAAAAAGTCCAGGGCTTTCAGGATCGTCTTCTCCATCTGGCAAGTTCGGAACTTCAAGTGAGAGTAATTGGTTACATAGCTAAAATCTGCAATACGTGGGGACCATATCTCTTCGTATTTGCTGGCAATGAACAAAGCTGTGATACTAACCAGTTGCAACTCTGTCTTGGTCAACAGGATTGTCCTGTAGCAAAAATCAGTAGCGATTTATTTGATAGATTTGGCTCAGAACACAGGTTTTCAAGGTAGTCAGTGTAAGGTGTGTTCTATGGCAGATTCATACGGGCCCATACAGAATAACTATACATTCTCTATTACTTCTGTTGGGATCTGCAGGGGGATTAGAAGGCTTTGAGATCAAATCAGGGAGAGGAGTAAGCAGTTTTGAGACATCAGGTCACTGCTCATAGGTGAGGTTTATGTGGTATATCCAACTGAGGACCAAATGTCCTTTGTTGGTCAACTGTGTTTTGCTACGGGTCACACGTCCAACCATGTATGGTGTTACTGATCAACACTCGTTGTGCTTTAGCTTGGAATAAAAGCATTGCCTGGCACCAGGCAAGAGACACTCTCCTGCAAGAAGTGATCAGTGATTGCAAGTCATGAACAAAGTCTCCTTCTGGAGTTGAATTTCATATGTACTTTTACAAGCCAGTCTTTTACTACTGCATGCATGTTCCCATCAGTTTCCTGTCCAGCCAGGTATTTGCATCTGACAAGTTTGTTTTCTTGTGTGGAAGGAATAGAGTTAATAGATATAGCCATTTAGCTGAAGCATTTGCAAAGTCTAATCTCAGTGGCATTGTAAGGCATAAGTCTTGGAATCATAGAATCATATAAGGCTGAAAAAGACCTCCAAGATCAAGTTGAACCTATGACTGAACACCATCTTGTCAACTAAACTATAACACTAAGTGCCATGTCCAGTTGTTTCTTGAACATTTCCAGGGACGGTGACTCCATCACCAACCCGGGCAGCCCATTCCAATGCTTGACCATCCATTCAGTAAAGAAATTCTTCTTCGTGTCCAGCCTGAACCTCCCCTGGCACAGCTTGAAGCCTTTCCCTCTTCTCCTGTCTTTATCCTTATCAAGGAGTTTGGTACAGACACAGCCCATAGGTGTAGGCCACAGGACACAAAGGTTTCCTATTTACTAGACATTGGCTAGAAGGAGCATAGTGCTAGTATTACTAGTTGATTGGTCTAATAATCAGCATCTGTTCATGTTATCAGCTCAGTTTAATCTTGTATTTTAAATTGAGGGAGTGCTTATTAATACCTCTGGAGGAACTACAGGTGAAAGTGAATACCAGCTCCAAGCCACACCTAAAAGGACAGGCTCACTCCAAGTGTCAGCAGGTGCCTACTAACCTCCAGGTGTCTCAGACACTTGTAGATGTCCTTCACATAGCTGCTGCACAGGTTTGCATCATCACTG
The DNA here is from genome assembly GCA_013397135.1 of Pachyramphus minor. Classification (NCBI taxonomy): domain Eukaryota; kingdom Metazoa; phylum Chordata; class Aves; order Passeriformes; family Tyrannidae; genus Pachyramphus; species Pachyramphus minor. The sequence goes on along the minus strand of VYXB01002993.1, from coordinate 58,364 downwards.
TCTTCCTCATTTAGGTCTTCACGCTCAAGGATGACATGAGAAAAAGCCTGACACAACATCTCTTCTGTTGGAGAACATCTAGATTCTTCCATGGGCATTGAAGACTGAGGCTTTAGCTACAAGGAAATTCAGTATCAGGGCAGACAGCACCTCCCTCTGCAGCCCAGTGCGGACCAAGCTGCAATCAGAAACCCTGCAGCGTGGGAGCACTGCAGCGGCTAACGACACCTATTTCAGGGCACCGGGTAAGGCCACAGGGGCAGCCTAGCCCTGGGCTGGGGAAGGGGCAGACGACCCCAAGGAGGCAGTGGGCCTGGTACCTGGGAGAGCTCCGCCTGGGGTTCTGGGGATGGCTCCGGAGGTGGGTTCGGGGCTGGAGGCGGCACATCGTTCTTGAAGGCCACCCTCAGTGGCCTCCTGGTGACCACATACCTTCGACCGGGGGCGCGCGCGGGCCCGACAGTCGGCGGCCGCCGACGGCCCCCCTGCACTGCCGACCTCTTGTAGGCTGCCGCATCTTTGGCTCAGCCGCACGGTTGCCAATGTCCCCGAGGGCGGTACGGGGGCGCAGCCCCATCTTGGCTCCCGCGATAGCCCCGCGCTTGGCGGTCGGGGGCGCGCTCCTCTTGGACGGGGCGTCAGCTGCAGAGCGAAACAGCTCCTGCAAGGCGAGGGAAGGGCAGTCAACGGGACACCGGGACCGCGCGCGTGTGTGCGCGGGTGGTGGGGCTGCACCGCCGCACCCCGGACAGCGGGAACAGGGGCAAACGGAGAGCGCTGCAGGCAGTCCTGGCGGGCTGGAGGAGCTAAGCAGGGGGAGGACCGCACGGCTCCGAAGCCATAGATGCGGAGATAAGGGGCTACACGGCTGCTCCCCCTCACATCTGAGGGTTGAAGGGGAGCCGAGTACACTCGCAGCCCTTCCCAACAAGCAGAGCCCGGGGTGAACAGAAGAACCCAGAGGGCTGCTCTGCTGCACCCCTCTCTGTCCGCCGAGCTGACCGGAGGGAAATGATGAGGAGGCAGCAGGACACGGAAGGGCCGCGCGGCTGCCTCTCCCCGGACCAGGACGACACCCCGCTCCGCACCCCCGCCGGGCCCTTCGCGTACGTACCCGGGTGGCGCTCGAGGTCATGACGCAGCGGAGTGACCGGACGGACGGGGCTCAGCGAGACCAGAGAGGCAGGCAGACGCCCGGCAGCATAGAGCAGACGGACCGCGGGAGAAGAGACGGAGCTCAGCACGGAGCTCCCACGGCCGCCGTTCATTGGCCGCCGCGGCCCCCGCCAGGGCGCTGCCCTGACGGTGGGCAGGTCGTCCCGCCTGTGCGGGCACCGCCCCCACTTCCTAGTTTTGTAGCCAGGAAAGTCAAGATGCAATAAATGAAATATTACTGAAAAACATTAACTTCTTCCCCGTTACGTACTCACACACTGATTGCTGCCGGAGTTTGTTTTAAACTTAATCTTTCAAAGCGTTTTGTTGCAACTCTCTGCATAACTGTGACTTGCCTGTGAAGTATCCAGGAATGAGCTCACCTTCAATGCCAAGGTCATGGTCCCAGACACCCGATTTGTTTAGAGTTCTGCTGCTAGTAGCTAAAGTATGAAGTTGGCATTTGCTCATAGGAAGCTGTGGCAAGCACAAAGGCTTTTCAGTTATGTCAACCTAATGATCTGAAAAGACAATCACACCTCTCGTCCACTTTTCACCTACCTGTCACAATGAGGTTTGGTGAAATACTGTGAAGTCTAGTATAATCACCTCAAAACAGGAGTGGCACATGTAAATATTAACTGAAGCTTTTTGTTTGAGAATGGTTTTCAAAATCACTCTACTTACAGGCTAAGCATAATTGTAGCACTACTATTCAAGTGACAAGCCTTCTGGAGGAGATAAGGTGAAAAAACCACTGCCAAATGTGTATATGGACAAAAACCAGGATCCAGCTTTCAGAAGGCTGCTGGCTCTGCAGCACTGTCCCGAGACATGAGAAATTGTGATTTGTACACTCATTCTTCATTATTCAACACAAATGCAATTGTAACTTCTAGAAACTTTCTGACCACACTTTTTCAAGTCAGTCTTGTACTGCAGATGGCGTTGTAATACACCACAGGAGGAACAAACTCACTTAAGAACGACAAAACAAACCACTCAGCTGTATAAATGGTTCCAATCACAAGAGAAGCAGAATTGCTAAAGGACAATTCAAACAGTCCAGTCACAAGAAAAGCAGACAGGCTGAAGGACATTTCAAACTGCACTCCTATAACAGTACTCAGGAATCACTGAATACCAGAAGCAAGAAAACAATATGACAATATAATACTGCCGTGATACATAGGATGATGAAAGACGTAGTCATTCTTGATAACATTCTTGATTTGTTGAATTCCAAGGAAAATATTTAAAGGCTGCCGACAAGCAGAAAAGGGGGCACAGGAAGCCTGTAAGGACAACTACCTCTGAAGATGTATGTTATTAATCTGGTGGCAGGCATTCACTAAAGATACAGATTTGTTTTCTTTGCACTATTAAGACATGCAAAAAAATTCCTGAAACACACTCTTTAACCTTCCAGTTAAGACGTCTCAACTTACTGTTCATTTGAGCAACTTGCCAGGTCCCAAACTACTGTCACAGTTTGGTACTCTAAACCTAGACTGCGTCCTTGGGTAATACATGGAAGTATAGCTGGCTACAGTACACCTGCAGCTGTGTTGTGGTTATACTAAAAAAATTAGGTAAAAAAATTAAGTAAAAATAATGTATCTTGAAGAGGCAAAGTTTAGCTGCGTGCTAGGATGCTTTTACACTTCAAACTGTTGCATTTCCAGTTATTCGTACAAAAAATTTATTTTACAGAGTTATGATTCTGAGTCTTCCCAGGAAAGAGGAAAGTGTCTTAATTTTTTCCCCCTCCCAATTTCTCACTGTTAACCTGTGGATTTCTCTTCTTAAAAAATAATTTGATAAAAATGTAACATGGTAACATGTATTTGCTCTGGTGCACTAAGTTTAGAAATCAGACTTGTATGCTGAGACACAATAAAAAAACGATAGTCTTCAATTATCTAACACAGTATGCAAAACAAATGTCTTCCTGATTTTTACTCCCCATAATAAACATGAATTTTTTCATTCAAAGTCTTCAAGCTATCTTTGAAAGAAAGAAAAATATTCTCCAGTTGATTATGTTTGCATTCTGATATAAACTATTTTCCTTTCCCACTAACAAAATACAATACCAATGTTACACATTTAAGAGAAAGTATGAAATATATCCGTGTTCATCTACAAGTTGCAAGACTTCTGTTTAATAAACACCAAGCACAGTATTTAAGATTTCAATTATTTTCACATATACAGCAAATATTCAAGTCCTTATTTCTTTTATAAAAGCATTTTGATCCAATTAATAAAGACAGTATGCTTTAAAAAATTCAAATATATAGTACATTTTTTTCTGTACATGTATGTTCAAGATTTCCTGGCAAAAATACAAATATGGAATCTAACAGCTTCACCATTTACACCTCGTTTAGTGAACACAACTTTGTGTCACATGATGAAAGTACCATCCTTATAGTATTTCATGGATTCCAGTTGCTGAGTCATTGCAAGAACATCCTGAAATCCTGTACTGAGTCCAGACATGTGTTGAAAATAAGCCTCCTTCTCCACTTGGACAGTTAAATTGTTTACACCAGCATCTTTCAGAATTGCTGTGACCTGAATAGAACAGTATGGTTAACATTAGTATTACACTTCATATGTGTCTCACAGTAACTTGCAGTATTCTGGCTCTGAAATGCTGTAGAGGAAAAAAACCTCTATCATAATCGTTACTTCAGCAAAGCCTTTGATAGCATCTTCCATAGCATACTCCTGGAAAAGCTGGCAGCCCATGGCTTGGACAGGGGCACTCTGTACTGGGTTAGGAACTGGCTGGAGGGTCGGGCCCAGAGAGTGCTGGTGAACGGTGCTGCATCCAGCTGGCAGCCAGTCACCAGTGGTGTCCCCCAGGGATCAGTGTTGGGCCCAGTCCTGTTTAATATCTTTACTAATGATCTGGATGAGGGGATTGACTCCACCATTAGCAAGTTTGCAGATGACACCAAGTCGGGGGTAGTGCTGATCTTCTGGAAGGCAGAAGGGCTCTGCAGAGGGACCTGGACAGGCTGGATAAATAGGCTGAATCCCACGGCCAAGTGCCGGGTCCTGCACTTTGGCCACAACAACCCCCTGCAGTGCTACAGGCCGGGGACAGAGTGATTGGAGAGCAGCCAGGCAGAAAGGGATCTGGGAGTTTGGATTGACAGGAAGCTGAACATGAGCCAGCAGTGTGCCCAGGTGGCCAAGAAGGCCAATGGCATCCTGGCCTGTATTAG
>VYXB01002993.1:20584-53657 GCA_013397135.1 Pachyramphus minor | reverse complement strand
CTGGAGGTATTTAAGAAGAGACTGGATGTGGCACTTAGTGCCATGGTCTAGTAGACAAGGTGGTGTTAGGTCAGAGGTTGGACTTGATGATCTCAAAGGTATTTTCCAACCTAGTTGATTCTGTGATTCTGTGTAATGAATATGATTCTGATATTCTGATAATGAAGAATTCAATTTTCTGGAAAGCAAAGACGAGCTTCAGGGGGTATGGCTTTGCAACTTCTGCACAGCGGGTAATTCTTAGTGTCTTGCATAAGGAAATACGTATCTTTTTAAGGAAAAGAAAAACCAAAGGCAGATAGGTAGTGGTAATCCAATTATAAACTCATGATTAGCATCCAGATATCCCTACTGTTTACTGCCTCTTTTGCAGGCCTGTTTTTCCACCTCCCCTTCTTTTCTCATAGCAGATCTAGTGCCACTTTCAACAGTGAGTGTTTAGGGAGAAGTTCTAGCAAACAGTTCTTTATGCAGCTGCTTCCAAGCTAGCAGGCAAGGGGCAGTACAGTGTTAGAGACTAGCTCTGAGATATTAATGGATAGCTACAAAAAAGAATCACACACAGCAGCTTTAACTTCAGTCTATGATGGAAAAAGGACTACTGAGTAGGAAATTAAGAGATTAGAGTCCAAAAACTTTGCACCTTACCTGCTGCACAATTCTCTGTTCCATCACATCTGATACCACTTGGACATGTATTGTGCCTGCCACAACACTTGCAGAGTGACACCAAAAATGAGGATCTCTGTAGGATATGACTCCCTCTATTTTTTGAATCTGAAAAGAAATTACATTAGCAACAATTAAGAACTCATTTTAAAATTGTGTACGTACACGAATATTGGTGGATAATATTGCACAGTGAAACAGAGCTGTGTAGCATAGCAGCTTTCCAGCTAAGCCATATTCATAAATATCTAGTATTGAAAGGTCACCTTTCTACTACAGTCAAATACTGGAGGGTAAAAGTCAAACTAAATGAAAACCTCAGAAGAGCACAATGCTAAACAGGATGAGAACCCGCCCCTCCCACCATATTTAGTGTACACATCACAGGAAAATACATGGACAGACTAAGGAGAATGCTAGCTGGGCATCTACCATTTCTAGGGCACCTCTTATCTCACTATTTAGCAGCTATTTAGTTACCATAACTGAACTTAATTCAGAGATATAAATTCTTTCTGCAATTTATAATTTTTCAAATTGATCTTTGTTCTGGGTCTGACTGGGATGGTTTTTCACAGCAGCTGGTAAGGCACGGTGTTTTGGATTTCTGCCTACAACCATTTTGATAACACACCAGTGTTTTGGATATCACTGAACTGTTGAGTCTTTATCTTTTGTACTGGGCACTGTCAAGGCTTTCTACTTTTTCTACTCTGCCTTCGCGCCATGGATAGGCTGTGGGTGAGCAAGAAATAGGGAGGGGACACAGCCAGGGCAACTGATCCAAGCTGTCCAGAGGGATATTGCACGCCATATACTGCCATGCTCAGCAGTAAAAACTGGGGTAGAGGAAGAAGAGGGGATTTTGGCTTCCAAGGTGGCTGTTGCTTGAGAATGCCTGGGTATTGGCTTCTTTGTAGGAGGTGGTGCATTGCATTTTTTTCCTTTCCTCTACGTCTTACATTATGTGGTTTCCAGAGTTTTCTTGCTTATGCCCCTGTCCCACTGGCAGTGGTGGTGGTGGTAAAGGAGGGGAGTGAGCAAGTGGCTGTAGGGATGCCTGGCTGCTGCTGGCATTACCATGATGTATTTTTTAAAATGTTTTTCATATTATCTTTTAATGAATTGCTCTTTGATTGTTTTCAAAGAGTAACTTCTTTTTCCCTGGCCTCCCAGAATTACTTCCCTCATCAAAAAGTGAAACTACTCTCTGCACTTCACTTTCCTGTCACTGCAGAAGTCTCTCCCAGACAACTTCCATTTATCCTTTTCTTTCTCATGCAGACAAGAACACATTTCCCGCTCTAATAACTGGCAGGACACCATCAGGATAGTCTTCCTTGAAGCCTCTAGTTGATGGTATTCTCAAAGCGCTTTTAACTCTTTGTTTTACAGAGAGGAGTTCTCTGCACTGAGGTCTGCACTATGATTTTGGGCAGGAACTTAAAATGAGCCAAGAGCAAAGACCAAGTACAGCCTCCAAGCAGATGCTGTACTGAAGCAGACAGGAAAAGAACGAACTAGTATGAGAAAGTACTTAGAAAAAACAGCTTAAGTTCTGCAATCCCACCTATATGAACCAGTATGCCCTTTGTGATACAGACAAATTAGAAAATCTGAAATTACAGGCTCACGATTTAATCCTGTAGCCTGAACTGTTCACATTGAGTTTAAAAATGCTGCAAGGTTCAGGACACTGCCATGTTACTTTCTTAGCACTAAATATGTTTCCCACATTGTTACCATACTTGTCTTACATCATACCATAAAAGCTACCCATAAAACTAAAGCCAGTGCAAGTCTTTCTAGCTGCAAAATAACTTTTATCAGTAGAACTACTAATCCTGTCACATCTCTGCAAAATGGATTTTAAACAGCTTGAGACATGAAACTGTCAGACTGAACTACTTGACTTAATTATTATTAAAAACATTACAGTTCTGTATGTTTGTATATGAAAACATTTAGAATTGTACCTTCTCTAAAGCAGCATGCAGATCTTTCTCGTGTTCTGGAGGTATCCTCAACAAAAGCACTTGACAGGCATCTTTCAATAGTGGGATAACACTAAGAAAAATCAATGTAGCAATAAAGAGAGAGCAGAGTGGATCAGCTATGAGCCATCCAAATTGCTGAATAAATATTGTGGATACAATAACACCAACACTGCCAAGAGTGTCTGCTAACACATGCAGAAATACACCTGAAAACAAAATAAACGGAGTGATTAACAGTTCTGTCTAAAGTGTACATATATTCAATAGGAAAAACATAGTAAAGCTTATTAAATATCCTCAAACTAAACTAAATATCCTCTGCCTAACCTGGGGTAAAATACACAAAACATTTAGCTTTCTAATGTTTAATTATAAATTAACATAAAACCAATTTTTACTCTATAGGCCAAAGGTCTAGGCAGGCATCCACAGATTAAACTGTCTTTAAATTGTTAGTGGTATTTATACTATCATCATAATATTTTAACTCTCTATAGAAGGACCTATTGATCCTTAACAGTGTACATGCACTGACTTGTTCATGTGGACACATATTAATGTATTATTTGGCTTCTGTAAGCCAATTTTGCTTTACAAGAACATTGTCTTTTTGCTACTGCAAATTCCTAGAATTTTATATTTTATACTGCTTTCACTGTGGGCTCATTCTCAATGTACTTTCAATGGGCATAGAAAAATACCCTCTAAGCATTTGTAAGATTAGTGCTAGTTAAGTGTCAGAATTGTAAAGAGTATTAAAGAATATTAAAAGACGAATATGAGCAGACTTCACAAAAATGGCAGATATAACGAGTATGAATAACCAGGATAACCAACTGAATTAGGACATAAAATAACCGAGACTGTTCACCACATCCTGACAAGCTAATACAAAACTCATAATTCCTTTATATTTTTTTTTCTTATAAGCCAGATAGTTGGCAAATAGCTACTTTTTAACTACTACGGAAAAAAGTTTATGTTGTAATTTTATATGTATTGCCGTCTCTGTTAGCTTATGACTTCAGATTTGAAAAAGAAAGTTTTGTATTTACCGCCTTATCTTCTGAATCACAAATAAAAAATCAGAAATAGTCTAGACTGATGGTCTGATTTGTTCCCCTGCTCCTTACTCCCTCCCCAGTGTTTTTACAACCACTGCCATGTGATACCTAGAAACATGGTAGTACCTTTATAGACAGAGATCTGGTACTTCCATTTTCAGGTTGAACTTAGTAACAAGGACTTAAAGCTTATCAGATGAAGTTTACAATGGCCATTTATTAATGTTGGTGAAGACTGTAGATTACTGCTTTTTATTCGTCCTTTGGTATTGACCATATCTAAGAAAGCCATGAAAAGAAACATTTCAAGTTTCTTGAAGTTAAAGTCATAAATGGTTTGAGCAATTCCTGTCTAGCACATCTATAGGCTGTTAGATCACTCCTGGAGAGCGACTGATGGACTGGATCAATCTGCTGGAAATCGCATACATCTTTATGATTCAACAATCTGTACTTGCCTCTCATGTTGGTATTCATGCCTCCTCCAGAAGACCCATGGGAATGTCCATGGCTGTGCCCATGGTCACTGCGGGAATGGCTGTGCCCATGGCTGTGGTTGTGCCCGTGGTGAGAATGGCTGTGATCATGGGAGTGACAGCCTCCCCGAGAGGCTCCATGGGCGTGTGCGTGGCTAAAGGCACAGATACCAACAAGGTTTACGATCAGCCCTCCAACAGAGACTGGCTGTGAGAGGGAAAAAAGTCTTTAACTGCACTGCATCCTCCCAGATGATCAAATTTGTTTTCTAGTGGAAGCACTGACAGCAACACAAGAATTATTCTAATATGAATTCCTCATCATATTCCTTTTACTATACCACCTGGTTTCAAAGAAGTTTCCTTCCTCTTGCAAAAAAATCCACTTCCCACCAACCCTCCAAAAAACCCCACCCAAAACCCACCACTTCAATGCAAAACCTAGTATTCACGGATCAAGACCAGATAACAAACTTTGTTTAAGAAAGGCTGATCAATTTTATTTCCTTTCAAAAAGAGATACGTTTTTTTGAATACAAGCCTTCTCTTGCTTTCACTGGCCAAAAAAACCCCCCCACCTTCATATTTTATCTAGCACACACACAATTTGTACTTAAGACAGCAACTAGTGGTTGCTGTGTGAATTGTGCTTTTTATCTGCCTGCTTATTTTTCTATTCTTCTCTTGAAAAACTAGCAAAGCAGTAAGAGTAATTCCAGCTAATGAAGGAGTTAAGCAAGTCCTGCTTAGGGGTTAGTAGATCTTTCCTTGGCTATGCAGACTGTGCTCATGTACAGAGGGTAACACCTCCCACTCCCAAGAAACAGGATTAGTAGTGAAAATGGACCAAATGTTGAAGATCAAAAAGAAAGCAGAAATAAAAATCAAGTCTTGATTTCAGCAACACAAATTTATTTTTGTGCCTACAAAAAAATCTTTCTCTTTGTTACAGAAGAATTCATGTGTATGTGAGAGAGAAAACAAGTGAAGCTGGAAATGCAATCAAAAAAGGCTTAGATATGCAGAATTCCATAATAAAAATAATTTGAAGAAAATGAACTATTATATTAGAAAGAAAGGGATGCTATCTTGAAAAATTAAGTGGGGAACCCCTGAAGAAACTGTGGAAGGCAGAGAGACACAGGTATACTTAAGATTATCTATGCAGATCATCATAATTGCCATAGTAGCACGCTCTGCACAATATTATGGGCTCTGGCTCACTTTTGAGGTTTCTCAGATACTAAGCTCTTAGTCTAGTATTTTAAAATCTTTTTTGTAATAATTGACACTGGTATACATAACAGCAGAACCAAATTTAGTCTTGTACAAACTATTTCCTTACTATATTTTGTTGTAGAAAGACCATCTTCTAAAAGGACTGGAGCTCCAATATCTTAGGAACAAAAATCACTCAACTGTTACAATAAAATTACATTCAACCCTATATATTTTCATATTTTAAAATTAGATGTAGTTTGCACTTTGAAATTATAATCTGTTAAGAAGTCAAGGCACAGTTTAGATCCCTTGGGTATGCAATTTTGATAGAATCATAGAATGGTTTGGGTTGGAAGGGACCTTAAAGACCACCTATTTCCAACTCCCTTCCATGGGCAGGGATACCTTTCACTAGATCAGGCTGCTCAGCGCCCCACCCAGCCCTTCCAGGCATGGGGCATTCACAACTTCTCTGGGCAACACGTGCCAGTGCCTCACCACCCTCGCAGTAAAGAATTTCTTCCTAATATCTAATCTACACCTACCCTGCTTCAGTTTAAAGCCATTTTCCCCTTTGCCTGTCATTCTATGCTTCAGTGAAAAGTCCCTCTTCAGCTCTCTTGTAGGCTCCTTTCAGTTCCCAGAAGGACTCCGTAAGATCACTTCAGAGATAAACATAAATGAAGTATTACCTGCAAAACTACATTCAAATAGAGTGAGAAAACTTACGGTTAGCATGTTTGTATCTATGTCTGGAGGATCCACCAGTCTGGTCACTGATTCCATGAAGACAAAGAAAGCAATCACCATCAGAAAGAGGCCATTAATAAATCCAGAGAGAATTTCTACACGTCCATACCTGAAAGCAAACACAGGTACTTTTTAGAGTGAAGAATGGGTATTCTGAACTAATCTCAGTTATAATAAAAAAAGTTATAATATATTTAATACAGCATTAAGATAGCTATATTTTTCTCAATGCCACAAAATCATGACTCAATTTCTGACTTATTTATTTCTAACCAAGAGGTTACCAGCTTGCAACTGATATAAATGGAATAAAGCACTACTAATGTAAGTATTTTTTCCTATATACTGCCCATTCATGGCTTCAAATTGCTAAATTGCTATGCAACCATATAAAGTTTGATTATTTCAGCAGAATCTAAATCCTCATTTGAACACTGACTTTTAAAATATATTTCTGTTTGACATATATGCATATAAAGAATGAGGTAATTCCTAAATAATATTCACAACTTGTGGAGATAAATGAAAATTACATTTCAGACACATTTTTTGCAGGGGTTAGAAGAGAACAGCATGAGCCCAAATGGAACAGAAGAGACACAGCAAAAAACCCACAGAAGCATGTACGATGCCAGGGCATTTTGAAAATGAGTAAGTAAAGTAAATTGCAAATAGTCCTTAAAGAACCCAACACACATACCCATAGGAAAATATGCGAGTTGCTTTCCATCTTGTCATCAGAGCTGCAAAAAGCCCCATCACTAATGCAGAACAATCAAAAAGCATGTGAAATCCATCAGAAATAAGACCAAGGCTATTGGTCCATACTCCATAAAAAAGCTCCACAAAGGTGAAAGCCTAAAACAAAATAGAGTTTGAATTCTTCCTCATATATTAACTTGTATATTAATGTTTTGGTAGATAGCAGGAAAATGTTTTCATAGAAAACTCGATATTTTTCAAAGGTATTGTTCAAAGTATTTCTAGACCATTTTTTCTCTCCTCCAGTGAAATAAAAGTGATACATTCCAAATCTATGAAGACACATTTTTGAATCTACCCTCCTTAAAGCCTTACACTTTAGAAAACAACCGTCTGCAGGAGTAAATTTAGGCTTTCATTTAGAATTTTAAACTGATGTTCTGCAGACAAAATTTTAAGCATTTTGTCATTAAACAACGGAAGAGGTCTGATCTGATATATTAGTGTAAAAGCCATGATGTCTATAAATCTGTTACGTAAACATTTTCTTCACAGTTACATTGACTGTTAAATCTTAGGAATTAGTTTTGAGAAGGGTACACATGGAAACAATTTTAATATATACTTTCCCTGAACAATTTACCATTATTATTATGTCTGCCTAAAAACTTTTTTCCCTATCTTTCATATTCCATAATGGAATGCCACAAAATTATAATGGATACTTCAAGTTTCTCCCCTTATTTTCGTGGATAACTGCCTAAGAATGAAGAGAGATCTCTGCAAATGAGGTCCTATCAATCTTGCTTACTGCATTATCTTTACCTATTCAATAACGAGAGAAGCTAGAAATAAAACCAGCCTATTCCAAAATTACACTAATCAATCTCATACCTTCTGTTTTGTTGCGTGCATCCTTAAAGCTCGTATTAGTTTCAGCTTACCAGCTGGCACCACTGGGGTGTGTTAAATACATGATCATAAAATTGTGCATTTAGTTACTGGTGTAACAGTACACATAGAACCAATGCTGCCTGTGACAACAAATCAAAATGACCTGCCCCTTACCATAAGATTAGTATAAGAATATTTTATTTTAACATACCATCTAATTAAACTGCTCTGTCAAAGGTCCCTTTAAAAACAACCAATTATGGGAACCTTTTAAACAATAACTCTTCTTTCTGTATTACGTATGCACTACTATGACTGGGTTTGAAGAAAAGACCATGCACTTACCAGATTTAGGCACAAGAAATAGAAGATCTGCCTAGAATCATATTCCTCAAGAATTTGTTTCAGTGACTCCTTAATAAACCGGGGTAATGACTGAGAGCTCTGTTGTAATGCATCACCCATGAAGTTATAGAGAGGAGTGCCTTCAGGGGAATAGCCGATAAGAGTACCCTTCTGCCCTTTCCTGGAGGGGGATGACAGGATATTGGCAGCTGCAAGGAAAGCATTGAAGTGTTTGTTGCAGTTTCCGAGATTCACAGCTTTTTTATAATTTGTTGAATCAGCAATCAAAGTCTGCACAAAAGTGCAGGCAGCAAACTGATAGTCAACTTCATCTTGAGGTTTATCAATAGATTTCATTGCTATGTAAGATTAGAGCAGCACTTCCACAACAGATCTATTATCTTTTTTTTCATACACAGACAGTAAAAGAGCAAAATTTTACAAGCCCTCTTATTAAAGAATCCATAAAAGCTCATCCAAAAGACTTCTGCACACCTAAATTTTCTGATTGGCTTCTCAGACACAAGAACAACATTTGTTACAGTTTAGAGAGGAATACCTACATAAAATGAAGAAGACAGCACTCACTACCACCCCTCCGGAAAGAACATGCTCTGTGCTTTCATGGTGTGGTGGCTTGTTCATAGCTCGAAGCTGATCTGTTATTGGATGTGTCCAAAAGTTCCCAAAAAGCAATGCACTAATGAAAGTAAGAAAGGATCCGTATCGAGCACATGTGGAAGCTTCCATCTTCACAGAACATATAGACTCCACGTAGAAATCCAGGATCACAACAAAAAAGATAACTGTTACGAAAGGCATGATGAGAGAAGACCAAGACTCTACTTTACTCTGCAACAAAAAATAAATTTCAAACAGGACTGCTCACCTTTTGACGTGATTGCATATACAGCATTACATGTAGTTCACTTGAATTACAAATGTTTTCAGTAATCCATCAAAAAATCCATCAAAACATAAATACTTTTACACTTTCAATTTATCATAAAACCAACATGCCAGATATAGAAAGACACATATATCTAAAATGGACAACAGTACCTTATGTTAAATACTTTAGTGTTCTTAAAAGCAACGCCACATGCAACGCCATGTTTGTAATGGCCTACTCTGCCTATTCATGTGGGCATAAAGAGAATGTTTTTAAAACACAATAAAATAATTTACTGCTTAGGGATAAAAGAGCCCTGTATTTATATAGTTGTTAATACTTGTGCAACATTTGACAATGAACCCAAGATATAATTTCTGAGCTAGAAGGATGAAATAAAGTTATCATACAAAAGAGGAAATTAAGGTATCACACATATAACAACAAAAATATAGAAAGAAAACATAAAGAAAAAAATTTCAATCAGAGCTTACTACAAAAATAAAAACATCAACTTTGGTAATTTTAAAGATATTTAAAGGAAATATTTAAGTTTCACTTGTCAAGCATTAAAAAAAATTATTTATCTTTGTACTTATCTTACCTCTGTTGTCAAAGACAGGACAATGACCCATGGGCATAACAGAAGGACAGAAACTAGATGAGACAAAGCTTGAAGACGCTTCACTCCACCTATGTCTACAGATAGTTTTCGGGTAGCCATGTGAAAACCAACCTTACAGCACAACGCCAGTACCAGAAGCAGTACCCCACCCTGGAAACGTAAGCGGAACCTGTCAGAACTTCTTTAGACTCAAACTCCCCATTCCAAACACAGTGGCACTTACATGGAGAAAAGATTAATGTGCTTTCCTTAACTTGGCAATAAAAGCCAAAGACAGGATATTTCCTCTAATTGTTGCTTAGTTAAAAACAGTAACATGGCTATACCTTAGCATTATTCACAACAGCCTAATATGACTTGAATTTTAAAACTCTCAATAGTGTTAGTTGTCATACGACAGCAGTGAAATGGTAACAGCATATGAGGAAAAAGAAAAATCACACAAATCTTGTGTTCCCATCTTCCATTATTAAAAACATGTTGAAAGCATACATAAACCCCCAAAGGTTCACTTCACTTTGGCCTCTAAGCCTTTCATAACCTCTTAATCCACTTACATTTAATGACACCATATCATATTTCTCCACAATATTTTCTTTCAAAATTGTTCTATAAATGAATCACAAGATATACACACACAGCATCTTATCTCCCTTAGATCACACTTGTTTTTGTGCACCATTAACGAGTCTAACATTTATTTTTATATTAATACTTTCTCAGCTGCTCTGTATTTTTTTCATGTTTTAGTCCTCACTGCAGCCACTTTAGCACCAAGACTAAGCTAACACAACAACTCAATCAGCTGGATCAACCCTGTACAGTAAGACCATGATACTCAGCTAGTCTTATCACCAACTACAATGGGACTTTACTACTGAGAAGTATCAGCATCTGTGTCTTCAAATACAAGTCTAATGTAAAGGAAAGACTGGGGAAAGATAAAGAAGCATCAACAGAACACAGACCCCAAAAGTGAGTAAGAAATGGCTTGTATGCAAAGCATTTTGAATATCCAGAACACCGATGACAGAATACTTCACAATAATTTTAATGAGACTTTTTAGGTTATGCATTACAGCAAACTCCTTGTCAGCTACAGAGGTTGAACATTTTACAGTTGGGCTTGCTGTATTGAAGCTGCTCAAACTCCTATTAAGATGTAAAAATTACAATGCTAGTTCAGTTCCAATATGGGGGGGAAGGGATGTTCAAATTTCGGGTTTGATTTAGGCTTGGATTAGCTCTGAGCTGGTGAAAGTCCCTCCAAAACTTAGGTAAATATTATCCTTCTAAAATACGAGTTATTTACCTTGTGATCTGCAACACCCAGGAAAGCAATGATCGTATAGAGAACATGGGTAAGAGCACTGTCATGATGCCCCTCAGCTAAATAAAAAAAAAAATTAAGGAAGAGTTTCATTTGATGATTTTGTTTTAAACCAAAGAACAGGCAAAAGTAGCAAAAGACCATATAAAGCAGAAGTAAGTAAACTGAGCTTTAAGGTGTGCTGGCACATGGAGGACAGCTAGGGGATCAGGCTCAGCCCTCAGCATGGGTTTGTGAAAGGCATGGCCTGACAGACCAACCTGATCTTCTATGACAGGGTTACCTGCCTAGTGAGGGAAAGGCTGTGGAAATTGTCTGCACGGACTTTGACACTGTTCCTCACAGTATTTTCCCAGAGAAACGGGTTGCTCATTATTTGGATGGGTGCACTGTTCTCTGGGTAAAAAAGCTGTTTGGATGGTTGGACCCAGAGAGTGGTGAATGGAGTCACATCCAGCTGGCATCCCATCACCGGTGGTGTTTCCCAGGGTTCAGCATTGGGGCCAGTCCTGTTTAATATCTTTATCAGTGATCTGGATGAGGAGATGGAATGCACCGTCAGCCAGTTTGCAAGCTGAGTGGGTATGCTGATTTGCTGGAGGGTGGGAAGTCTCTCTAGAGAGATCTAGACAGCCTGGATCCATTGGTTGAGGCCAATAGTATCACGTTCAACAAGGCAGGCCCTGTGCTTGTATCACCACAACCCCAGGCAGTGCTACAGGCTTGCAAAAGAGTGGGTGGAAAACTGGGGGGGCTGTTTGAACAATGGCTAAACATGAGCCAGCAGTGTGCCCAGGTGGCAGCTTGGCTTTTACCAGCAGTGTGGCCAGCAGGACCGGGGCAGTGATTGTCAGCACTCACATTGAGGTGAGGCCACACCTCAAATCCTCCATTCAGGTTTGGGCACCTTACTATGAGGACATTGAGGTGTTGGAGCATGTCCAGAGAACAGCAGTGGAGCTGGTGAACACAGGTGGGGAGCAGCTGAGGGTGTTTAGTCTGGAGAAAAGAAGGCTTAAGAGAGGCCTCATCACTCTCTACAACTACCTGAAAGGAAGTTGTAACAACATCAGTTTTTTCTCCCAAGTAAAAGGAGAAAGGACAAGAAGAAATGGAATCAAGTAGTACCAGGGAAGATTAAGATTGAATATTAGAAAGAATTTCTTCATGGAAAGGAATGTCAAGCATTGGAACAGGCTGAGGCACCATCCCTGGAGGTAAGGTATTTAGGAGACATGTAGATGTGGCACTTAGGCACCTGGTTTAGTGGTGGGCTTGGCAATGCTGGGTTAATGGTTGGACTTGATGATCTTAAGGGTCTTTCTTAAGGTCCCTTGTTACTCAGGCCTTTCTATGAATCAACTCACTGAAAAACTAAGTGAATTAACCAATAAGGTTCCAGAATATACCATTTGCCACTGTAATTCCATGTTTTTATCCTTCTTTTGTAAAATTTACTTTCATCTTATTTTTACTGCCCATTCTATTTATTGTCAGCACACTATGATGAGATGATCAATTGAAAACTTTCTTCAGGATCACTTCAAATCATATTTTCATTTAGTACACTCAATTCCACATTCTCTCTCCTCCAGTAATAACAGTCACTTGTTCTTACACATAGCAATAAAGGATACGATGTTCTGCTATTTTAGCCATGAGGTCATCATTATCAAAAAGTAGTAAGCAGATGACAGCTATGATGAAAAATGCAGCACCTCTTGTCTGTAAAAAAACCCAAAAAACAAACAGCTAATCAACAAACCCCCCCAAATATTTTTATAATTTGCTATAACAGATTACCATAAAAAAAATTCCTGGAAATCAGTCCCCTCCCTCCCTGCTACCTGATCATTGTAAGCATACTTAAGTAAGAAAAACATGAATGAAACACCCATTTTTTTAAGAAAGTGATATCGACCATACAATTTCACTTTTTTTCCTCGTTTTCAAATCTGTGAGATAACTCAGGACATAACATCACTACTGTAGCAAGCTAGATGCCTGTACCTTACAAACTTAAGTGTGGATACTTTCCTTTTCATGGTGTGTTTCTGCCTACCAGAATGCCTGATGATTTAATACTTTGTAACATCAATGAGCAATAAACAAGATCTGGTGGACAAACTGTTGAATTTTTTCCTAGGGAAGGAAAAGGCTAGAGAACTATGAAAAGGTTATGAGAAAGAACAGCTCTGCAGTACTTTTATGCGGAGGGGACAGAAGCAGCTATGAAATCCCAGCTCCCAGAGCTCTCACCACCCAGACTTAAGCCACTGCAATTGCGGTATTCATCATTTTGGCAAGACACTGAGCTCTACATCTGAAAAACACTATCACAATTTAACTTTTGAAGCCAAGTAGAGCTATCACATTCTTGTTTTAGGAAGTCAGCTAACCAGTTCACTTCATAAAGCTGAAGCCTTCAGAGGACAGGGTCATTGCTCGCTTGTTTCTGCTGCTGTAAGCTATGCAGCTATGCCAAACATGGCCTACTAAGATACAGATTGACAAAGAGCCTCTCTGAAGCTCTACATCTATTCTTTGAGTAGTTGGCTGGAAAAAATAATTTGTCTTCTAGATGAAGATCTTCATGGTGCATGCCCTAAGATTCTCAGTTTGAGAGGGGTATGCATAGCGTGTTGGAGCAGATGAATGTTCTATTCACTCTAAGGCCAGCTTAAAAGTGCTTGGGTACTCCAGTGCAGTTATGCGACAGGGATTTCAGAACTCCCAGCCAGAGGTGGCATCAAAGTGAGAGTTCTCTTACACAGTGAGTCCTCTAGCCTCAGATATACAACAGCAGATATCTTCCTCCAACTCTTATTGGTTTTGAGTTGAAGTGGACAAGAATACTAGGTGTTGAGATAAGCTCATTCCCTTTAGGCCTAATTGGCCACATTTACAGCACACTTTGCAAAAGTGTGTGTAATGGGACTTAAAAAATGTCTCAAGTAAAGGTCTCTGATTCAGTGAAAGGCCCAAATATTCAACACATACAGGATCAGGCAGACATGAAAGTGCTTACAGACCTTTTTGGCAGAAAACACGAAAATGTGTGGAAAGCTAAACACATTGAAGAGTTTAGGCCAGCTACTGCAGACTGAATTGCTGGACTTCAGTGTCTAAGGGTGAGGACCACTACATGAACATATGTCCTTTTGTCATTTGAACCCAAAATCCCATTACAAAGAATGCTGAACTGCAAAAATAATCTTCAAGGTTCTTTTCTATCTACAAGCAGAAAAATTTCTCAGGTATCTGCTGTAGAGCTCCAACAGCTTCACCCACTGTTTCTCTCAATTTCACCAATAATTAAACTAAAAAAACCCACACTTTCTATGAACATAGATCCAAAACACAGTTGTTCCAGGTAAAGAAGCACTTGCATTTATAGCATTCAGTATCTTCTACAACTGTTAAAATAGATTTTTAAATACCTTTGCTGGTCCTCCACCTGAGCTTGTGAACAAGACACTAAGGAGTGACAGCACAATCAAATCACTGTGCTCAAACAACAACAGTGTCCTA
Organism: Pachyramphus minor; assembly: GCA_013397135.1. NCBI lineage: Eukaryota > Metazoa > Chordata > Aves > Passeriformes > Tyrannidae > Pachyramphus > Pachyramphus minor. The sequence goes on along the minus strand of VYXB01002993.1, from coordinate 39,161 downwards.
TAAAAAAGTGAAATAAAACACTTAAGTCTATTTACAACGAGTTTACCTCACAACTTTGATATATACTATTTCAGCTAAAATTAATGACACAGCAAAGATTTATCCTGTGATTTCAACAGCAAGTTTAAACAATTGAAAAGGATAAATGCAAATCCACTTGCCTTCACCAGCAGACAGATCTAGCTGCAGACAGCCAGACATATCGCAAAATGAGGACTTCCTAGCTCAAGGAACAGATTAAAATTATTCATTTATAGATAACTTTAAACTGTACTTTCTTCTAGCAACATAACAAGACACTAACTTGCTCAAGATGGAAGTATTATTCCCATTACAATACCTCCTCTAAAGCAGTTCCTGACTCCCAGAAAAAAGTAGGTCCTGTTCTGTAGTATTACATCCTTCTTATTGAGGTGGTGATGGTCTAATAGTTTATGCCACCTCAGAATCTCTTAATTGTTGAAAATAAGAAATTCTAACAAATCTCCTTCAGACAGCAAAGGCTGACTAACAAGCTTGAATTGACAGCTTTCCTGAGCAGAACATGAAAGTAATTATTGCTGTCAAGTTTACCAAATGCTCTTGCAATCCTCTGCATAGCAATACAACCTACCATGTTACTGGTTTTGTTTGGGATGAATGCCAGCAACCAGAAAGACACTACAGTATTAACAACATTAATATAATTAATCACAGTATTATGACCCTCAGGTATGCCTTCTATGTGTAGAGGATAAAACTTCACCTTCATAAAATGTATCATTTAAGGCGTTACCTTCTTCTCTCTAATGAAAGATGCTTTCCAATATATTAACCTTAATTTTTGGAAGTCTAATGTTACTCTTTTATAGTTACTCAGTCAGTACTACTAATAAACAGCACCAGTGATTTTACTCTGTGTGAACTAATGTTACCCAATTCCAACACAGTCCACACAGCTGACCAGGTAAAACTGTACCCTGCAACAAGTGAATAAATTAATTCTAGTCATCTGTCACAGGAATACCAGCAGCTATCACTAGCTGTCAAGCCATGAACTCCAAACAGGTAAATAAGCAATTGGCATTACACTAATGAGACTAGAGAAATTATGAAAACTACAGTCAGTAAAACAGACAGTGACCTTCACGTATCATCGTGTGTTTAAGCATGATCAAGAATTTCACTGGCATCTCACAAAAGAAGGAGTGAAGAAAATTACCTTTTCTATGGAAATTATATATAGTTTTCACAAGCACAAAGAGTTCACAGGAAAACACATAAGGATTCATTTAAATTAAAAAAAAAATACATCAAGTGGCTAGCATTATGGGCTGACAAACAGAAAACAAAAAGCAAAGGAGCAAGACAGGGAAGGATGACAACAAAAAACCAGTATTTACAGTAGATATATATTTACCTCAATGGTCCACAAAGAGTGAGGCCAAAAAACCACAAGAGTGAAATGATACATCCGACAACAGCATGCTTAAAAATTCTGACCCACTACAAAGGAAAGTTATTTCATTATCATTTTCTTGTTTCAAAATAAGCACTCCTTTATTAGCCTTCTTTTAGCACAGTTGCTGTAGAAACTGAGGGGAGATCATGTGCTTTGCAACAAAGCAAAGTACCTATTACAAACATCACATCTCCAAAATCCAGAATTTTAAATTTTTTAGCAATAGTAAAACCATATAGGGACAGATTATTTTGAACTCAAACAAAAGATGCAATTTATTCCTGTTCACATTTAAAACTCAGCCATACATGTCTAATGATGAAAGGAGTTGACACTTGGACCACTATGAGGCTATCCTTCAGTTTCTGTCTACTTAGCACAAACACTGTGTCGAGTTTTGCGCACACAATCACATAAAACTAAGATGAATACGAAGCAGGTGAAGAAAATTTATTTCTTACAAATCAGCAGTTTCCAACCTGGCCCTACTCCAACTCCTCAAGATACTGGGAACTCAACAAAGGTCTGAAGAGCAGTTAGATCAGCCCCTCATCACAAGCAGAAAGGACTCTTTTTTGTTGTGGGGGACAAGATTGGAGCATTTCAACATACTGGTAGTCCAGAAGTTGCCCTTCTGTCTAAGTCAGCTAAATAGACTAAGCTCTTCTTGAAAATTCCAGTCCTCAAAGTAGATGCTTATATGAAGATATGGACAAGTCTTTTCACTATAACCTCAAAAGGAGCTGACAAAAGCTAAAAATGCTGATGGTTTTTATGAACTAGACATTGAATTAGTTACACACTTCTAGAAATTGTTAGCATATCTTTCAAGTGAGTAATCTTTGTTCTACTTCCACTTTTGGCAAGAGCCACATAGCCAAGAATATTCACAAAGATGTCAATCACTATTACATATGTCAACTCACCTGACGCTTGGTCACCACTTTTCCAGAAGAAAATGGTTTTTGAAACAAAACCATCAAAAATGCAGACCTGTGAAAAGAAGAAAGTTTTCTCTATTAGAGTATTAGCTGTCAGCCTTTTATCCAAACCAGTTCTAAATAATTAGATCTCTCACATCAAGCTCAGTTTACAAAATGGCTTTCCCTACAATTTTTTCATTAAAAGGTCATGCTGACCACATTCACTGGTTTTGCTTTCCCTGATGCATTACTCGTGTCACATACCAGTACTGCAGTGATGACAAGCGAAGTTCAGTTCTGGTTAACTTTAAATGCAAATTCATGATAGAATTGCTAATGAGAAGTCTACTCATGATTTACAAAAATCAAAATAACTGATTTCAGAAGTTCAGAGGAGAAATAATACTCTGATTTTTATTAGCAAGATAGATACACCCAAAGGTTTATTCATATATGGAATGCTGTATACACAGTCCTGTTAGAAATGGTAAGACACAGAACACAATTTCTTCAACTGGGATCAAAAGAGATCGGGAAAAAAGACCATGATGCTTGGGAACATGCAAGAAAAAAGTGTAGAAATGTAAACAATTTGAAATAAAAGGAAAAAATGAAGTTCCAAATATTCCAATTCTGCCAAGTTTATTACATACATGCTCTTCTACATGATATCATGTAAACATGAAGCAGCATTCTGTCTGCAAAGGTGGTTTCTTCATATTTGCTATCAGTTTCTACACCTTAGCCCTCAATGTGGGAAAAACTGCACTTGAAACTCACAAGAACTATAGAAATACAAACTATATAGAAGCAAGCTTATCTTCTACACGCTTAAGAAAATTTGGACATGCCTGAATGTCCTGGTTTTAGCTAGGATTGAGTTATTTTTTCTTAGTAGCTGCTACGGGGATGTGTTTTGAATTTAGTATGAGAATAATGTTGATAACACACTAATGTTTTGCCATTACTCAGTAGTACTTATCTGAAATCAAGGACTTTTCTGTTTCCCATGCTCTGCCAATGAGCAAGTGCATAAGAAGCTGGTAGGAAACATGACCAGGAGAGTTGATCTGAACAGGCCAAAGGAATATTCCATACCACAGAACATCATGCTCAGTACATGAACTGGGGGAACTACCCCAAGTAGGAGGCTGATAACGGTTTGGGGATGGGCTGGATATTGATCAGTGCATGGTGAGTAGTTGTATGGTGCATCGCTTATTTTTTTGTGGATTTTTTATCTCCTTTCCTTTTGTTACTATATTTTTTCACTTATTATTAAAAATTTATTAATTTTTCAATTATTAAACTGTTCTTATCTCAACCCACAACTTTTGCTTTTCCTTTTCCTCCCTATTCTCTTCCCCAGCTGCCTGGGGTGGGGGGAAGTGCTTGTACAGTTGTGTGGTACTTGGTTGCCAGTCAGAGCAACTGTCACGCAACACCAATTCTGATGTAGGAAAAACACGTTTCTCGAGGGCAGACTGGCCTTACAGAGACATGTGGAGAGACTAGAGAGCAGGGCAATAACCAATGGTATGAAATTAAAAAGAGCAGGTGCTGGGTTCTCCATCTGGGGTGGGTAACCCTTGCACATATGCACAAACTAGGGGACGAAAGGCTGGAGAGCAGCCCCATGGAATGTCTGGGCTGAAGGCAAGTTGAATATGAATCAGCAGTTTGCCCTGGCAGCAAAACGGTCAGCTGTGCCTTGAGGTGCATTTGCATTGAAGCACAGCATCACCAGCTGGTTGAGGGAGTTGACTGTTCCACTCTGCACTGCACAGGTGTGGTCTCGCCTTGAGTCCTGTGTGCAGTTTTGAGGACTTCTTATAAGGATATCAGACTGTTAGAGTGTGTCTGAAGGAGGGCAGCTGAGATGGTGAAAGGTCTCAAGGGCAGGAGAAGCAGCAGCTGAGGTTGCTTGGTTTGCTCAGTTTGGAGGAGTACGAGGGGTAACCTTATGGTAGCCTAGAACTGTGGAGCAGCAAAGGGGCAGGTGCTGATCTCTCTCTGGTGACCAGTGACAGGGCATGAGATGGAATGAAACTGCACCAGGGAAACTTCACATTGCATGTTATGAAAAGGTTCTTCACTGAGAGGGTGGCCAGTCTCAGGAAGAGGCTCCCAGGGAAATGTCATAGCACCAAGCCTGTCAGAACCCAAGAACAACATTCTTGGTCACATGGTTTAGCTTTAGGTAGTCTTGTGAAGAGCAGCGAGTTGGACTCAATGATCCTTATGGGTCACTTCCAGCCTGAGACATTCCAAGACACTGAAATTATAGTGAATAGAGATGTAAAGCAAAAACACTCCTATGAACAGAGCATTTCCTGGATTGACTACTATGCCTTCTACTTCTTGAGTCATCTAGAACAAAATAATGCAGGGTACAAGCTTGACGCTATCACAGAACACCCCAGACACAGCACGTTGTTAGGGTGGGGGACAAAGCTGCATCGCGTGCACACTCACCCCAGCTGCACTACGAAGATAAACTGCACGAGGTGGACCGCTTTCAGTAGATCATAGGATTCAAACAGGCCCACGACTTTCAAAACCTTGGTGAAGCACAGCAGCACGATGTACCGGGTCAGCCTGTAGAAGGAGAGTAGCCGGTTCGCACCCGCCGCCGCGCACACGCCGCGACCGCGGGGTCCTGGGCCCGGAGCCTCAGCGGAGGGCGCGGCCCTCACCGGCTCCCGGGTGATCCAGCTGCTCCCCTGAGGGAGGGATGGCCACGGGCCACGGGCCGCGCCCCGCTCCCAACGTAGAGGCCGCTCCCCCCCCTCGCTGTTACCGGGCGCTGGGTACATCCACGGGCCCCAGCGCGCTGCCGCCGGCCAGGGCCTGCCCGCCGTACGGCTGCTCCATGGCGGCAGGGAGGGAGCTCCTGCACAGAGGGCTGCGGGCGCTCAGGCACTCGGGCACGGCCCGCCTGCGCCGCGCCCGTGGCACTTCATCCCCTGCGGGCGGTGCAGTGGGAGGGGAACGGGAAGAACGGGACGGGAACCAGGAACAGGAACTGGAAACTGCAACTCCGGCTCGGCGAGCGCCCTCCCGCGCGCGTGCGTCGAGCACCGCTCAGGCGCCCCGGCAGCGGTAGGGGCGGGGCCGGGGTCGGTGGGGTGGGGCCGGACTGGGGCTCCCTCCCCCCGGGGCGGAGGCGGGAAGGGGGGGGTGGAATTCCATGCTTATTTTTTTTGTAGTATCCAGTTGAAACTAATGGGAGAAATCGAGGCGGAAGGTTAGAAATGTCCACATTGTGAGCTAGCTGCTTACTTCCGGCTGTGTATCAAACTTACTGGTTTTGGGACATCCCAACACATGATTTTGGTACTCATATCTGTATGTATATATAGAGAGAGATATATACTGATATATTGAAATAATCTCAGAAATGGTCAGCTGCACGTTGGTTTTCTTTGAAATAGACTTGGTAGACTTTAACTAGGAAGAGAAGGAGGGACAGGAGCACAGAGGAGCATGACTGCTGACAAATGAAATTTTCAGAATTTCATTGGTCAGAAATCGAAGATTTTTTTAAAATTTGTTTGCAGATTTTCAAATTACTCCCAGTGTATGTGGAAACTTCTACATGGCAAGCATAAAACTATTAAGAGAAGTGCCAGCTCTGCTCTTCAGCTGCCTCGTGAAGACCGCTTGAAAATTTAATCTACAGGTCCTGTCTCCTATCCAAACTCACTCAGTTAACAACTTGGAAGCCCAAGGAATGGGCACATAAGATGTCGATAATGTTTGTAGAGAGGGGGAAATAAATAAATAAATAAATTTAGGGAATGGGGTGTTTGGGGAGTGGGGGGTTGCAGTTTAGTTGCGTGCCGTTTGCTCTGTGTCCGGGAGATGGAGATGTTGGCAAACAGTACAAGGTAGAGGACTGGACTGCGAATGAGAGGCGGGGCTGGGTGGTGGGTGGATGGCCCGGAAGCCGAGTAGAGGGGCCGAGTGATGTGGGAGAGGGCAGAGGGTGAGAATCAGCGGGCTGCGCGAGGGACATGCAGAGATCGGCAGAGAAAAAAGCTAGAGAGGCATAGGGGAAAGCTTTCTGGGACCAAAACTGGGGGAAACACAAAAAGTAGAAGTGTTAGTTAAACGAAAGCATTGCAAAGACTAAGGGATGCATCCTCAACACCTTTTAAGGGTAAGAATATGTGTCATACTGGGGCAGGCTGCTGCCCATCAGTGGCTTTCCTATGACTCTGGAGGTAGACAGCACAAACCAGCCTTGTATTGTTACAGTCCCTGGCCTGCCAATTCACTGATCTGCTCCCACAAGGTGCCTCCTCAATGCTGTTTCAAGCACCTGTTCCTGGTGGCATCCTCTTGACCTCTGAGTGTCCCAGGCTGGAGGTATGGCAAGGCACCCCTGTCTAGGCTGTGCACCCCAGCAGGAGCCACGGCTCAAAGGAACCTTCTGGGAGGACACGTATCCTGCCACATCAGCAGACCTTCCTCACCTGCATGTGCATAAGCTTACCTAGGACATGAACTTACATGTGTGTATAATCCCAACATAATGGAAACCCACTCTTGGCTTGTAGCCTGCTACAGTGGTATTTGGTTTGGCCAAGAGGAGTCTTGGTGTCGGCATGTGAACTCTATTGTGTGTGAAACCATATAATATCTCCACTAATTGTGGCTCTGCCAGGGTCAGTGTAAGGGCTATCAAATGTGTGCTTTCATATATTTCAGTTGAGCATCACTGCAGACACAGATAGCTACTGCACTGCTGCAAAGACAGGGAGCAGATATCTAAAACCCAAAATATTTAACAGAAGAAAAAGGCATTTGGTGGAACTGGTTAGGATTGTTCAAGGGAATAGTGAAAATAAATTACTATTAACTAGAGCACAATTGGTGTCTGTAGGAACAGCTAAAGGAGAGAAAAGCTAAAGTCTCTGAAAGAATAGACCCAAACCCAGAGGCTTTATGATTGAAAGAGAAACCATATGTAGGAGGATATGGAGTTCTTAGATGGGATTTGAAAGGACCCTTATTTAAACCTTGCAAAACGTGCAGACAAAGACATAATGTATAATCATCTACTTTTTCCTTTAGTTCCAAATGTGTTTCAAGATAGGTTTCTGTGTGTCTGTTTGCTTGAATGTTGCATGCTCCTAAATAATTGAAATGTGAAACTAGAGTATCTAAAAGGCTAGAGACTGGAGGAAAAGGTGTAGTTGGTGTTTTAGCAGTGGTTCTAGAGTATCTGAGTTATTCCTCAATAAAAATGTGATGTGGTAAGAAGCAGAACATAGGCCTAAGAAATGTCCTTGTGAAACAGTAAACCTGATTGTTTCTACAGCCTAGTAAGACCAAAGGAAACTCAGAAGGAAAAGACTCAGAGACATTTGGGAGGATAAATTACTGCACTTCCTCCAGTAAATGAGATCTTGGGGCAGTTTAAGCAAAAAAAGAACCTGTGCCACTTTCTAAGTGATGTTCTTCTCTTTGTTATTTCAGGATTAAAGTTAACTATGGTAAATTAAGGGGGAAAACCCCAGAAGATTCCTTTCTCTGTGAAAGCAAAACTACTTAAACTTGTGCTCAGTGAAGAGCTGCAGTCATTTCAAGTTTGGGCTTTTAGTCTGTCAAGAAACATCAAGCATTTTGTTTCTTCATTGAAGGAAGCCATGTCTGGTGGGTGCCACTGAGTGCTGGAACAGTTATCTGGAGTTGGCTCTGGACTTGGGTCTGTGGGGAAGCACACTCAGTACAGTAGCTAATGTCCTGGTAAGGGAGCTCTGAAAGAGCTGCTGCTGGACATTTATTTCAAGCTGTGCTTTCCTGAAGAATTTTGTTTAGAAAATATCTTAATGGCTTTGTATTTATTGAGTAATGGTGACATAAATATCTGTTCCAGGAAAAGCTTACTGGGATTAACTAAGTAATTGGATGGCAGAAAATGTCTTTTCTCTCTGACTTGACATGAGAGGACAGTGACTTCACTGAGAATTTTCTTCCTTCTGATTCTAATGCAAGCTGTGATCTTTCATTTTTCAGCTAGTAAAGATCAACTAAGGGGAGAGAGGCGCTACTGGGAAGTGCACAGACATCCATGGTTCACGGATTTTGGTTCAGTCATAATACTAACCTGACACAGGTCAATTTGCAGCAAGGAAAGAAGGTCGTGAAATAGGGTTGTGAGTAGTTGGATTGTTGTGAATCTCCATCTCTTGTGCTGCTGCTGTTGTATAAATACATCACTATGCAAACAAGTGAAATTACAGTGATAGAAGAGAAAGCAAAAAGAAAAAGCCTCTGGTGCAATAGAGAAAATAAATGACATAGTAAGGAAGCCATAATGTGACTTAAACGTAATATTTTCTGATTATAAAGCGCCAATATTAATTATGAAGCAGGCATGAGAAGGGAAAAAAAGGATGAAATAAAATCAGAAGTGCCTGAAAGTCAGGGTCACTTTGGAGGCTTTTGTGATTTCCTGTAATGTGACATAGACCACCTATTGTGTTTTTTCTGGGAAATTTGTAGCTGAGGCCAATGTAGCAGGAAATAAAATTTGAGGAAACAGACACAAGGTTTCTGTGCTAGTATAAGAGTTATGTTCATTATTGAACCATTCAAGAGAATGGTGTATGCTCAAATTTATGTAAAACAAATGCTAAAATGTATGTTTGACTGTATTCTACAATATTTACTGCTTCTTGTTAGTTTAATTATGCATTATCACAAAGCTTATATTAGATATAAGCAGTTTTTTTACTTGGACTCTTTGACACAGGTCTCTGGCAGTGGTTTTCCCTCCTCTGCCTGCAATGCTGTGGCCCCGATGCTATCTTCCCAGTGAAGTTCTGGCTCTGCCATGCTCGGCACAGATGGGGCTGCTGGTGGGGATCTGGCTGGCTCCAGCACTGCTGGCTGGGAGGGCAGTCAGTCTCTGCCACATAGCTCCATGCTCAGGTGTATGGCCCCGCTGAGAGCTAGTCTGCAGTCTGACCTGGATTTTCCCTGTGAAAAGCAAGAGCCCCCAGAGATCAGTCCTCCCTTCCATGTTCCTCACCTCGGGGTTTGGATCTTTGCTGGTGGTGATATGTGCAGAGTGCTGAGCATCTGCCAGGGTCATGTGTGGTTTGATAAATGTTCAATGGGGGGAACCCATACAGCAAGGGCCAACAACGTGCTGTGGTTTCCTAAAGAGCTGAGTTGATGACTGGACCTCAACTGTAGGCTAGTCATTTAACTAAAAGGTCATTTCCTCATTAATTTCAACTTATCTAATAATAAAGCTGAAATAACTACTTGAAATTGTGTTAGATAATTTTTTGCAACTTTCTGGTCAGAATTAATTAGATCTTATGAGTAGAGCAACTGAACAATTAGAAATTATTCACTGCTTTCCTTCCAAAGCATGTAAATTAACACATGTTCTGTTTTGCTGGCAAAGTGAATTCTGCTTTAGGGAAGTCATGAATATGGCTGGTGTGAGTACAGACAAATGCATGATGCTAACTTTCTGTCCAAAACCAGCAGCTTTAGTTACCTTTTGTTTGGCATTGTCTTTCCTCCCCTATGCCAGTCCTGAGTAACAGGGAACATGCACTGCTGAAAAGCTCAACCTCACAAACCTCCTTCAATAGTGCCTTGCCTCAAATTTCTCCATTCCCCAGTATGACTGAAGGCAGCAATTGTGGAGTCACAATCACATGAACTATTTCATTTAGCAATGAAACATTGGCTTCTTCAGCATCCAGGATGATACAAAGACATTAATGATCAGTTTATACCAGCTCACCTATGTTTTCTAGGAAGAGCAGAAAATGGAAGAGAGTTGATTATGCAGGCAGGGGAGATGATGGAGACATGGTGAATCCAAGACAATAAATAGTCCCAACTTTGTGACCTGCTTCATTGCGCTCCTGCCTTCATGCAGAAAGTACCCAAGGACTTAAAAAATAAGCCATTGGGCATGTGATTAAAAAAAAAAAAAAAAAAAAGAAAAGAATAAAAGGGAAAAAATATAATAAAATATGCTATAGTTTATAGGGCTATATATGGGCTCGTAGACTGTGCTTCAATGTATCTGGCTTTGTTCTGGTGTCAGGCATGTATGGCCCATGAGTAACTGCTTAAATATCAGGTTCCTGCCTGTGGAGGAGTACAGATGTGTGGGCTTGAAATGATGTGGATGGTGGGCAAGCCCTGCCTTGGAAACAAGTCTGGATATGCATAACTCACAGCACAGGAATATTCAGAAAGCTCTCCATGCTGACGGAGATAGATGGAAGCTGTAGCAAAGTGATAGAATGCCGAGTTCAGACTACTCACTGTGGGTGATATTCCTTTTCATGTTTTATTTCCAGTTATTTTAAAATTAAGCCATAAATTGAAGACAGAATTCACATTACACATTCGTCTCATCTTCTGCAGGCCCCAGAGGGAAAGCTGGACTACTTTATCAGGATGGAGAGTGGAAGGTTTCTGATCATTGCTGGACTCTTGTGTCTATATATATGTACTGCTTGAACAGGCAGCTGGGGTTTTTTTCTGTTGTTCTGGGATATAGCATGGTTTTTATACCACACTGTTAACAGTTAACATCCATATCACTATTCCTCAGGTCTTGTTTTGACAAGATATAAATAGGACCTGGTCCCTGGAGACACAGGACTTGTGCTTAGGATGCCTTTTTGCCCATATTGAAACATAGGGCTATATAAAAGACTTTTAAAAATTATTTTATATAAAAAGGCATCATTATGACAGCAGATAATGTGAGGAGAGAAGGGAAGAGAAATGGAAAAATGGCACTGTGAACAAAGGAATATTTTTCTTCCCGAAACCATGGCTATTAATGATTGGTAGATTACCTGGAATGACTTTCCAATCACTGAATCACCAATTAAGCCTGAATGAAACTTTGCCTGCTACTGAGGCATTTAGGATGGTCTTAATGTGGGTGGATTCTCTTCTGTCTGGTAGTTGTGTCAAACTCTTACTGAAGACTTCTCCCCGGTGGGATGCCAGTCTAGATCTCTCTCCTCCACCTGGCTGCGTATATTCACAAAACTTTGAGAACTGAATGCCTGTAGGACCTCTGTTGCTCTGTCAGTAGCGAAGGCTGGCCTTATCTCAGGATGAGGTGACAGCAACGCCAATTAAGTTACCTGTAGGCAATGCTTAGTAGAGCAGAATAATAGGAAAGCACACATCCAGCAACAGTGAACCTAACTAGGAAATAAACTGTGAAATAGTTAGACTGGCTTCTGCCACACGTAGCAAGGCTGTCTTGGCGTATGAGTTTGGTTCTTTCCCCAGGGAACTCATCAACATGGCGGCTCACAGCTAATTCACTCTGTGAGATCTCATGGGCTGGTTCAATGGAGAGAGGTTGGCTGGCTGAGGAAGGGAACTGTGTGGAGTTGCCGGGGACACAATGAGGTATCTTCTCATAGTGTTGTGGAAGGAAGGGAAACCTGAGAGGTAAGTCCTTGTTGCAGAAAAAATGGAAGTGGAAACCAACAGAAGAAATGCAGCAGGGGGGAAATCTCAAGGAAATGAATGGTTGAATTAAAATGGAGGTGCTCTGATGAACTACTTCTTTTTCTTTTGTAATCTGGTCCTGCCTACCACCCTGAACTCATGTTTTCTGTACTCTCCAGCTTGCTCCCTATGCTCCCACTTGTTTGGCAAGACTGAAGGTTTTCATTGCTGGGCTACAGAGTACTAGGCTCTTTGGCACAGCTGGTGGCTGGGATCAAGGCTTGCTTTGCATTCTGGCTTGGTGGGCTGTGCTTCCTCTCACTATAAATCGTCTCGGCTTTTGCCACCCAGGCTTGTTCTCTCCTGACTGAGCATAGCCTCCCTCCACCCAGCTAATGATGCAGCATTACCCTCCCAGCAGAAAGAATTAGCACTGCGAGCAGCCCTGCTTCTCTCCCAAATTGGCCTAGAGGAACCTCTGGTGCAGATGCTACAAACCTGTCCTTTTTCTTACCTGACAAGTGTCAATTGTCTAACAGAGCTTCCTTGACTTTTGGAGGCGTCCAGAGCACTGCAGCTGTATTTCACATGAAAATCTATGGTACTCTCTTTGTTTCAGGCAGTAAAAAAACAGCAAGAAAAGGATATGGTCAGCAAGACAATTCTCCAGATAATTGTAGAAACATGTTTAATCTTATGCTTCTGTGACCCCTTGTTTCTAGATGCCAGTAGTTAGAATATTCATCATAACTATTCTGAATTATCTCAGCATGATGATAATTCTTATGATGTCAGGCAGGGTGAGAGTCTCCCTTTGAAGTGGCCTTTCTTTCAGTAGACAGATTTAGCAAAGAAAAGGAGAAAAGATTTTAGTCAAGATTATTGGAACAACCCACAATCAGTGAGCACACCCGCAGTGGATGCTCCTGCATGAACAGTTGCTTTGTGTGCACTCAGAGAACAGCAGATGGTGGGTGGCCCTGTTGGATCACAGATAATGAACAGCAAGATTTGACTCTGGCATCTACAAGTGTGGGTCCACTGAAACCAACAGGGTGGCCTGTTGTGTCAAGTCTGGATTTGGTAGTGAGTGTAAAGGTAGTTGGGATGTGGAAGAAGGAGATTACCAGAACTCAGGAAAAAGCAGTGGACTAAATTTTTAATCCATACTGTAGATGATCAAGCTGCTCACTGTCTCCTGATAAACAATTACTGGGAATATGAGCTGAGGAACAGATCATGTCTCAGTCCCTCTAGTGCAGCATATTACAAAGGTTCATTTTACTCATGTGTGGAGCAGCTGGAAGCATTTAAATTGTGCCATGACCTGGAGAGCTTGAGTCTTGTAGCTATTAAAACACAGCCATGGGGTAGGCTGGAGGGATGGTGCTAGTTTTGCCTGTGCTTCGAGCTGGTTGAACACCAAGCTGTGTACCCCAAGCATGCTGTTGTCAGAGGCTCAGCCAGAGTGAGTGCATGCTGCAAGCATGTGGAAGCATCAGTATTCAGCTCAGCATCAAGCTGTGGTGGCCACACGCTTCCCAAGATGGCGTGGCCCATGTCCTGCCAAGGAGGCAAAGCAGGTCTGTTCCTCCCTTTGATCTACCCTGCTACATGTCTAACGTGTCTGGAACCAATGATGGTATGAAACGGGCTTCGGCCTGGGCAGTTGCTGCGGATTCTGCCGTGAAAGTGGGACATTAAAGGAGTACGTAACCTCACTGGGGAGATATGTTGATGCTATAAACTCTGGAAATACAGCTCTAGAGAAACCTGAAGCAGCAGAGGGGATTAAGAGGGTGTCAGGGCTCAGAGCAGCACGGACATCTAAGTTGCCAAGATAGAGGTATTTCAGTTCTGATGGCAACCACATTGCTGGTTGTGGATCTGAGGAAAACCCTGGGAATGTAGCTGGGACAACTTATATGTGGTTTAGCTTCATATCCTCGCAGCAAGACAGCAACATGCCTTCCCCTACACATATTCTTGTCAGGAGCTTTTGGCATTTTTCCCGGTTATAGTCCACTCATCCTTTTTGCACCTTTTCCATACATTGCACATGTATCTGTTTAACAGGGACTAAGTTCCCAGAGCCAGCTTCCCATTTACATTACAGCCTCTTTGCCACCTTGGCAGTGCAGTGCCATACTTATATTGATGTAGGTATTGACACACAGCTGCACCCAGAGCTACACACAAATCTACGTGTGCATTTATCCCTAAAATGTGTACACATTACATCTATATATAGATATATTCTTTACAAGTGAATCCAGACAGCAAATATCAAACTTCTATGTTACACATGGTGATTGCTCTGTTCTCCTCTTGACACCAGTGGAAGACTGCTCATGTCAGAAGCCAGCTCCAGCCCCTTTTTATGGTATGTGTACTGTTAATACAAACATCCTACTCTAAATGCTGATCATATGGAGTTCAGTGGCAGTTCTGTCATTAATTCCAGAGCAATGAGGAGTTGGCCCAAAATTTCAATTTACACCGTCTTCCTAATAGTTTTGTCTACTAAGTTTAAATTACTGGTGACCATAAGATAAACAGTGGGGGTAAAAAAATGTAATAAGATGGCTTAATTTATTTCTGGGACTACCAAATATTCGTGCTGATCATGATTTTATGTCCTTAGTTTTCATTTTAAAATAAACAAAAACACTGTGATGGGAGATCTCGTAATTTCCTCTTAATAGGGTTTAAATCAAAAGGCATTTTTCAGTGGGAGAGCTGCCCATTTAAATTATGGATAGCAGTTTTGTTACGTTTTTAAGCTCTTCTCTTCTGGCTGGAGATCCCTGAGTCATTATAGCTTCTTTAACAATACATAACAACAGAATTGACACTTCCATGTACACCTATAAAGATGATAAAACCTTATATATTACAACAGAGAAGAGAAAAATCAACAGCTTACAAGAGGGAAGGCCAACTACATCTCTCCATTCCCCATAGGGGTGATTCATCCTATCAGTTCACAACCAGACAAGCAGAAGACTACTTGAAATGAGAGTCTCAGGAGAGCCATGACCCTGTGGTGAGGGACAAGACAGGAACATCCCCATGACCCCGACTGCATATGAGACCCACAGGAACCACAGTCCAAGTTCCATCTAATTTAGAGCAGAGGGAAGAGAAAACTAGGAGACTAGGAGATGACATTTCTCCTGTGTACTGATGCTCCAATATAACCTGGGCTATGCAGTTGGACAGGATAACTATGTGAGCCCACACGGCACTGGGACCTGTACATATTTGAAATCTTTGGTTTAGGTGTATACACTTCATCTTTCTCTCCTTGGAATCATAGATATACATATATGCATATATATGTATCTGTATCTGTCTCTGTATGTATATGTGTATACATATACATACATACAAATGTATGTATATGCCTCTGTATCCATTTCCATACACATATGTATTATGAACCATGTGCTCAGTAAGAGGTAGGAATTTCTTGCTGCTAATGGATCTGTGGAGCTGTCTGGTGGACAAAAAGGTTGGGAAGCGTAGGTAGTGGGAAGGGTAGGTAGGTAGGTGTAGAGCTTGGCAGGGTTATGCTAGCCCACTGGCGCAATAAAACTCCAAGTGTGAGGTCCTGGCCCCCTGAGGTAAATAGAAAAATTGCACATGTGTTCTAGAGCCAATATATCACGCTGTATGAGCAAGATACTAAAATGAACTGATTAGAAGGGAGAAATCCTTGTAATGAGTGGCCATGGAAAGGAAAACTGGAAGAGCACACGACATCTTAATGAGGCTTTAGTTTAGCAACATATTTTGTTCTCTTAGGGAGTGATGCAGACTAACAGTGATTCTTCAGTTCCAAATTTATCTGCTTTGCTGGTTTTGTGTCACTGCCAAAATTTTAGTTGATTTTTTTCTTTCAACAGTGCATCTATAAGAGACCTCTGAAGCTAAAACATATAATAAGTAAAATTTTCTACATTTATTTCATTTTGCAAGTCAGCCTCCTGTTTAAATTTGGTCTTCCAAAGTGTACTTTGAGGGTCCTTGTAGCTTTATAAATGGCCTGTATATGGGAAAGGAAAAGGGAGAATTCTGTCCCTGAGGTTCATTTTTGATGTTCCTCTGATTTGAGATTATTACTTTGAGATTATTACCATTGAGATTAGGGACTGCAAATTGGGTCGGTCATGTTTTATATGCAGTAAATGACCTCAAGTCTTTGGAAACCATCAATCAACAAATCATCAACAAGATAAAACTTAGTGTCTCTTTTTGTGCCTTTGAACATGAAGGACAGTGCCTGATTGTTCACAAGTCAATATAATCAGAAAACAAATGCCGATGAAGTCCTGTGGGCTATCAGGAGATGTTTTGCTGCCTGCTCACTCATTGCCAGGGAAATTTGGAGACTGGAATTTCTTGATTTTGTGGATGTGAATAGTTTTTTGGGAGAGCTTGCCTGGGGCCTTGAATTGAAAACCAGTCCACAAGTGGCTTTGCTCGGAACACTGATTTTTAAGCATGAAGAAACACAAAAATCCAAACATAGTGTGTGGTTCTGCAAAAACCTTTAGGCATTATCATACCTCCCACTCTCAAGAGGTGCAGGGGGCTAGAGAACCATGTTTTGTCATGGGAGATAGGACTTGAGGGAATGGAATGAAGCTGTGTCAGGGAAGGTTTAGGCTGAATATTTTAGGAAAAGGTACTTCACCCAGAGGGTTGTTAGACATTGGAACAGACTCCACAGGGAAGTTGTGGGAGAAAGTCTGCCAGAGTTCAAGAAGCATTTGGAAAGCACTGTCAGACATGTGGTCTCACTCTTGGGGGTGTCCCGTGTGGACTTGATGACTGTTGTGGGTCCCTTCCAATCAGGATATCCTATATGGGTCTATGATCCTAAAATATGATTTACAATTTCTTGGTTTTGGTGTTGCTGGTCCAGGGCACTGACTATATCAGTGATTCCCTTCGTTATGGCTTCAAGCTCAGTTCAGTTTTCCTGCCATCTATATTTGTACTTTACCTTCAGCAGAGTTAGATGTTAGAATAAGCACGGACTTTTTGCAGTGTTTCTGCTGCTTTTTAGAATGCTTTAGCTAGAACAGCAGTTCTGTCTGATAAAAGAGGGATACTATCGGGCAAACTTGATTTGAGCAGTCTTGAAATGTGGTGCCCAAGCCTGTAACATGACGGTGACATACACTCAACCCCTGATACGTTTTTAAAACACTTCAAAGTCAAACCTTTTTGCAGTTCTTTCTTGTGTTTCCGGTATTTATTTCATAAATATCTACTCATCCACACCAAAATCTGAAAAGGTCCTCTCAATCCCTCCTGAAACCTTCAGATTTCGTTCAGTATTTACAGAGTAGATGTGAGCTCAAATCCTGGCTTGCTTGTGTTCACAACACAACCTTTGGGGGATAGAGATTCATTGGGTATCTGATAATCTCTACAACAGAGGGAATGTAGGTAATTTGTCCTTTGTTTCCAGCAGGAATATATCAAGAAATATGCTACCTTTTGCATTCTAAGTACCTCTGTCTTACTTTCTTTATGGAGTAAAATGATGTGGAGTGAATGAGACATATAATCCACTTTATCACTGTTGGTTCATGCATTGCAAATGAGTTAGTGATTTTTAAGGAAGAAACTGTTGAACAGTTATATGTGCATTCTGTGTAACAGAATGAGTCATGGTTTCCAAGGGTTACCGCAGTGGGTATGCATGCTCTACTCCTGGTAAATCTGGGTCTCAAATAATAATATAGAGATATAACAGTACATCCATACTTTTCTGTTGAAGATTTCTGAAACAAAGGACACAGTACCACTAGAGTGAGTGCAGTATAAATGTGCTGGTTTGCATTACACATATTAAAACCCTGACATATAGTACTTCCCCCCACCTGTGTCTATGTTTGCTGATAAAGAGTGAGAGGGACAATTAAGGTTTCTGCTGGTAGTTGTGGACATCAGCTGCTAATTCAGGTAAGTTACAGTTTTGCTGTTGCGCTCTCTGACAGGCAAAATTCTGCTGAAAATTAGTGAATCACATATATCTGTCAGTGCAATTATTAGAACAATAAACATTATTATTGGGTTGCCCTGTAGGATGGTAAATCTATTTCCTTTACTGACTGACATGGGAGCTCAAGGTCAGTAGAAGAGAGGAAAGTTAAGTCTTGGTCTTTTGCTCAGTTTTAAGGTTCTCTGCCTCTGTTACTGTAAATGGCACTTCTCAAGGGCATAGACATGAGTTGATTTTAAAAGCTTGCAGGTATGTAGGCTAAGAGCATCCTAGTATGGGACCACAGGAGAAGAAGCTTTAATTGTCTTTCACAGCAGCGGCCAGATAGAGTTCTGTCTCTGAGCTTTCACTTTTCTAATTTTACCTCTATATGACCTAACAACTTCCTTTTACCCTTCCTGATTTTTTTGCCCTTTCTTCCAAAGGTCATACTCTCTTTTTTTTCCCCTGAGTTCTTAGAAAAGCTCCCTGTTCAGCCAGACCAATCTTCTTCCTGGATGGCTTTCTTCTGGTACATAGGGATGACCTGCTCTTGTGGCTTTAAGATTTCCTTCTTAAAATCATAGAATCATAGAATCATAGAATCAGACAGGTTGGAAAGGACCTCTGAGATCATCAAGTCCAACCTTTGATCCACTACCATCACAGTTGCTAGACCATGGCACCAAGCACCACATCCAGCCTCATCTTAAAATCCTCCAGGGACGGTGAATCCACCACCTCTCTGGGCAG
>VYXB01002992.1:0-11856 GCA_013397135.1 Pachyramphus minor | reverse complement strand
CTTCCCGGCAGCCGTGGCGCTCGGGGAGGAAGAGTGGTAATTAAGTTAATTTGCACATGCAAATCATCCGCAGTTGGAATCTGTTAATTTTATAATTTGATGTTTAATGTACATATCTGCTGTGTTTTCCCAGCCAGAAACCCAACATTTTCTGGGTGCTAATGACGGGGGCCGTGCTCGGGGGTGGGGGGGACAGGGACCCCCCGGCTGTGCAGGTGCTGGTGCAGCACCAGAGATGGGACAAAGGCAGCAGTGGGTGCACCCCCCGGGTGGGTGCCCGATGGGGCCAGTGGACACGTGGGACAGCCCCAAAAAGGGCTGAGTTTCCCCATTTTGAGGGCAGAGTGGGGTCTTTCCATTCCCCCTGCCCAGGAGGTGCTTTGGGATGGCGGGGGTTGAACTGAGCCCTGGCAAACTCGTGTCAGCCAAGGCACAGAGGGATGTGCTGGTCACCGGTGGCGCTGGTGGCAGCGCCCAGCACCAGCCATCAGCACCCCAAAATGCAGGATACACGGACAGGGCATCCTGCCCCCCTTCCCAACACATCCCTGCGAGCGCTGGAGACTCAGCCCCGTCTTCAAAGTCCTGCCTGAGGATGGGGGGCTGCAAAAACAGGGGCTGTGCCTGGGGTGGGCATCACCCCGGGGCCAAATACTGCCCCGAGCATGAGCAGCACCCCGGGGCTCAGCATCACTGCAGGGCTGAGCATCACTGCAGGGCTGAGCATCACCCCGAGCCCGAGCAGAACCCGTGGGCCAAACACTGCCCCGGGGATCAGCAGCACCTCGAGGTCAAGAATCACCCCAAATTTAAACATCACTCCAGAGCTGAGCATCACCTGCAGATTGAGCATCACCCCCAGGGCTGAGCATCACTCCAGGACTGACCATCACCCCAAAGTCGAGCATCACTCCAGAGCTAAACGTCATCCCGGGGCTGAGCATCACATGGGGGCCAAACCTCCCCCCAAAGCATCACCCCATGGCCCAGCATCACCCCAGCACCCCAAATGCAAGCCAGGTGTCCCCCCAAGGCCGAGCCCTGCCCGTGGCACCGCAGCTGGGACTGGCTGGGCCGCCCAGCCCGGTCCCTGGTTATCTGTAGGACCAGCTGGGGCTTTGCATACGCCGGATTTGTGGGTTCCCTTTGAAGCTCCGGCTGCCTCGGCGGAGATAACTCGGTTCCCCACAGCCTGGAGCTCAGAGGGATGTGGTCATTCTGCTTCCCGGGGCCGGATCCGGCCGGGAGATCCCCCGATCCCCAAGCAGGCAGGGAGCAGCCCCTGGGGAGCCGGGGAGGGTGATGCCACCTTTCTAATGAAAACTAATTGCGATTAATCCCGTCTCATTGTTTACTCGGGGCTGATTTAAGCACATTTCAGGCAAGACTGAGCAGTTGAACATTTCTAATGTATTTTTCTTTCTGCTTTAATGACCTCGTTCCTGCCACCCCGCTGCCATGTCCCCGCTCTGGGAGGCGACTGGTGACTTCATCGAGTTCATCCAGAGAAACCAGGACCTTCTATGGCTGCTCTGGGGGGGTTGGGAAGGAGCTGAGCCCCCCCTGAGCCCCGTGGGGACCCAGCTTGGCTCGGGGCCAGCTGGGACAGCATCTTGTCCCCATAAGTGTCACCCAGTTGTGGCTGCCACCTTCACCAGGGTCTCCCATCCAGCTGTTCCCCAAGGCCAAATCCAGCTGTTGCCAGCACTGCACAGCCCCTCGGGCTGCTCTGCCCAGGGCCCTGCTGTCCAGATGTGCCCCCCGTGACCCCATCCCAGCTGTTCCCACTGTCACCCCAGGGCCCCCCATCCAGCTGTTGCCCCCAAACCATCTGTTCTCACTGTCACCCCATCCAGCTGCGCTCCCAAGGAACCCAGTTGCTCCCAGTCCATCCTCACACCCCAGTCTTTCCCCATGTCCCCCCACCCTACTCCCCCCAGCCTCCCACCGAGCCGGGGCTATTTTTAACCTCCTTTCAGCTCTCTCCTGCTCCGGTTCCATCCGGAGTCAGTGACTTTCACAACCTCCTTTATTCCAACCCGGAGACTTTCAGTTCTCCCTCCCTCCAGCGATGAACCGATGCTGGGGCGGGGTGGGGGGTGTGTGTGGCCCACAGAGGTGCCCGTCCCCCCCAAATCCCTGCTGAGGGACTTTGCCACGTGGTAGAGCTGCCCCCGTCCTTGCTCCCTTCCCTCAGTTTTCCTCCTCCCTCCCCAGCAGGATAAAAATCCTTAAGATTTCCGTATCCTGCCGAGGAAGAGGAGCAGAGTGAAGGCTTTTGGGTGGGCAGGGGTGAGATTCCCCCTGGGATCACAGTGTGGGGATGGGGGGATGAGGCATATCCCTCCTTCCAACCCCATGTCCCCCCACTGACCCTTTCCCTGTCCCGCTCACTCCCACCCTGTGCCTCAGTTTCCCCAGTGACCCACACACCAACCACCACCCCCAGCTCCCCCAAAACGGGCTGGCACGGATCCCACCAGCCCCCCATATGGATCCCCCCTGGCAGAACAGCTCTTCCAGGGGAAAATCCTGGCCTGGGGCCCCGGCAGTGATTGTGATTTTCCCCTCAAGCGTGGCTAACACCAGCCCTGCAGCCGAAGCCAAAGCATTTTCCACCCCCCCGGGGTAGCTCAGGCAACACTCGCTGTAGAGACAAACCTGGGCTGGGGGATCCCCTCCCACAGCCAGCAAAGGGATCCCAAGAATTTCACCACCAATAATGGCACAAACTCGGCTGCTGAACCCACCCTGACATTTATTGGGATTTATTTTCCCCCTTTTTATCAGCTGTTTTCCAACCTTCAGCCCAATCCTGGGGCTCTGATGTCACCTCTCCAAGAGGATAAGCCCCAGGAAATGGGGTTCTGATCCTCAAAAAAACGACCAAATTCATGAAATTCAAGGGCAATCAGAGTAAAAAAAGCTGCTTTAGAAAAAACTCTCTTTATTTATGCCATTATTACAGCCAGAGAGTAAGAATTATATACTCCCAGCTTTGAAGTAGAGCAAATAAACCGCCCGAAATGGTTAAAAAAAGCCCAATTAAATGGTGAAAATCCTGCCCTTCCTCCCTGCCTAAGGACTGGCGTTAAGGTCAGCTCTTTCCTTCCTTAATCTGCGATATTTTTTATCTGGATAGCAATTTTCCCTGGGCTGCCAGCCGGTTGGTAAACGGCCTCTTTTGTCTTTAGCCCTTCCTTTCTCCTCAGGAAAATGGAATCCGGGTTTTTTTTATCGGTGTGTTGTTTGTCCCCCCCGGTACCCGACGCCACGAGAGGGGGATGCTCCGGTGCCCCCAGGGAGCAGGAGACCCCCGCACCAGGTGCTGTGGGAGTAGCAGGACCGGGTGCTTTGGGTGGTTTGTTGAATGTCCCCGTCTGTCACCGGGAGCACCCGGGACACGATCCAGGAGCAGTTTGTGGTGGTGAAGTGCCAAGCCGGCACACCACGGGCGCCTGGCAGGTGCGGGGAGGCTTCACCGGCGTTTCCCATGGCCCAGCACGTCCCCACCCCACCGTCCTTTGTCCCCCACGCGGGTTTCTGTGCCCACTTCGGCCGCCAGATCCCCAGGCCAGGTCCTGCAGCCCCTTCCCGGGGAAGCCTTTGGCCTCGCTGAGCCCACGGCTTCGCTCCCGATCGATGCTCCAGCCTCTCTTAACACCTCGCAGGGATCGATGGACAAGGCAGGGAATTGCCTGCACCAAGGGATATGGATAATCCCCCTGGCAGAGCTCTGCCTGCAGCCGCTCACCTTAACCCTGCCTGTGCCGTGGGCTCCCCGGCAGCGTCACCCACCGGTGCCCACCACCCATCCTGGGCACCACCATCCCCAGGGCTCTGCTTACCTGTACCTGCCTCTCCTCCAGCTGCAAAGAGCTCTGACAGCCACTGAGAAAACACCAAAATCCACCCAAATCTCCCCGAAACCAGACCTGCTGCTGGTGCCGGGATCATTTCCTTGGTTGAGGGGTCACCACTGCGCATCGCTGAGGATCCCCTGCAGATCCCTTCCCAGATGCCCTGCCAGATGCCCTGCCAGATCCCTTCCCAGATCCCTTCCCAGATCCCTTCCCAGATCCCTTCCCAGATCCCCACACTCCACTCCCACAGAGCAATTTATTCACTAAAAGGCAATTTGGCACCTTAAAATCACACTCTGCGAACGGGTGCTGGGGTGCCCACGCTCCCGCAGGCTCCTGGGTGGGTGCACGTCCCCAGAGGCCCCTCGGGCCGTGGGAATGGTGTTATCTGGCCCTGCCTGCGTGGCTGGAGCTCCAGAGCATCCTAAAACGGGAGAAGGAACCGGCTCAGGCCGTGCCAGAGCCCTGCAGAGCCCTGTCACAGCTCAGCACACGCACGAACTCATCACAGGGCGGGATCCAGGTCCTCGAGGGGTGACAAGGCCAGGGGCGCTGGGGAGGAGGAGCTGGATCCCATCCTGGCAAGTCAGCTTTCGAGGAAAAGCAGTGTTGGGGGGGAGAGGGAAGAAGAGGAGGCTGGAAAAGCTCCAAGATCAGCGGCACTGATACGAAACCATAAATTATCCTCCCGGCTGTGCCGGCAGCGGGGACAGGCAGCCCCCTCCGAGAGCCGGGGAAGCGGCACCGCCGGCATCGACCCCGGCACCGCCGCCGTCTCCCCGGGCCGCAGCTGAGCCGGGGTGAGCCGCTGCCATCGTTAGCGGGAGCTGCAATTTCTCATCAATCCAAAGCGACTAATTAGCAGGCGCCGCGGCCGGGGCTGCTCCCGCATCCATCACGGCACGCGGCGGGTCCGTGCCCGCCGTAAATCACCGGCACCGGGGCTCTGTGCCAAAACCCGCCGGCCTGGCACGAGGAGTGGGCAGACCCCCACCCCCGCCCCCCGATTTTGGCAGCTGGGGAGCATCCGGTTGCGTTGGGATGACTCCGGTTCCCTTCATCCCCCTCCGGCGAGCGTTAAACCAGCAGCGCTTCCCGGCATTCCCACGATCTAATTACACCGAGGATGAAGCAGGGAATGATACCTCGCCGTTAATTAATAACTCGTCACGGCTCAGAGCAGGCGGAGAGCGGGAACGCCGGGTGCTGCTGGATCAGGGTGCCCAGGTTTTGGGGTGCAGGGGGGGTACAGGCGCCCTCGGAGCCGGAACGGGAGCGAGAAGCTGAAAAACGACATTTAAATAATAAATCCCAGCTATTAAGAGAGGCTGTACCTGGGAGCGCCGGGCAGCGCCGGCGGCCAGCGGGGTAATTAGACCGCGGCTGAAATGATGAAAAGATATCTGCAGGCTTTGAGGCCGAGGCTTTGAAGCTGTAAATCCTGTGAAGGCAGCATCCCCGCACGCACCCGCCGGGAGATATTTACCCGGGACCTGCTTCCCACCATCCACGTGGTGTGCAGAGCCAAGGAAAAAATTCCCCCCCACAACCAGGGGAAGATGATGAGCCCGGAGAGATGTTCCTGAGTAGCCGAAATCCTGTGCTCTGGGGGAAAGGTCGCCCCAGCACCGGGTGCCACGGGGATGTGGTGGTTCAGCAGGAGGTTATTCCCGTGCTGCGAGCAGGGAATGTCTGTGCCGGGAATGTCAGAGGCTCGTCCTGTGGGGAGCCCCTGGGGATCAGGGAGTGTTGGAACTTCTGGGTTAAAGTCAAAGGTCCCGGGTCAATCCCGGGGTTGGATGAGCTCAGCACGGGGGACCAACCCCACCAAGGAAGGGTTGGTGTTGCCGGAGGCTTCCGCCGGCCTGAAGGGGGATGTTCCACCAGCACGTGGAAGGGTTTGGATTTGAAACAGGCCTGTTCCCTGTTGGCATGTGTTCACACCCCCAGGCACACACAGACATCCCTGAACCCCCCACCTCTGCTCACACCCCCCCACGGGCACCCCCTGGTCCCTGAGCTGTGCCAGCTCATCCCGAGGGATGTGACCAGGGTGTGGGTGGCTGGATGGCACCAGCCTCAGAGCGGCCATCCAAATGGGAAGAACCTCGGATTTGGCCTCTCACCTGCCCCCAAAACCCCTTGGCACGGGGGTCCTGGGGCCGGGGGTGCCGTAGGGATGCTGGTGGGAGCCGAGTGGCACAGCCGGACAGCCAGAGCCCAGCGGGAGCGATGCAGCAGCTCGGCACAGGGGTAATTAGCAGCTTTGATTCCAGATCCTCATTAGGGGCTGGCACCCCCCGCAGTTGCGCTCCGTGCAATTAGTCGCTAAGTAACACACGGATATTTATACCCCGGCAGAGAACCGGGCCCGGCACGATGCCGGATCGGCATCGCCGGGATGCTCCTGCTGGGACAGGCCACCGCCATGACAGCAACATTTTGGGACAAGCAGCCTGTCCTTGCAGGCCAGCGAGTGGAGATGAGGGTCCAAAAGGCGCCCGGGGGTGCTCAGCAGTGGGGCAGCACCCAAGGGTGGGCACCCACGTGGACACGTGTGACGCTGTCACCGCCCTGAGGAAGCCGCATCCTTGGCACCACCACGGGGGACCGGCTGCTCCAAGAGCCATTTCTATGGGGAAGATGGTTTATCTTCCCTCTCACCCCACCCTAATTAATTGTTTTAATTAAGGAAATGCCACCTCCACTCCCGACTGCCATTTGCCTGCAGAAACGTTGCTAATTACGGCGAGGGAAACGAGCCGGGGCTTGTTCTCAGGCAGCTGGGAGGGGGGCTGTGAGTGTGTGTGGGGGGGCTAAAAATATATGGGAAAAAGGAAAATAAACGAGCTCTAAGATGCAAATCCCCCTCCAGGCAGCGGAGGGGGTTTGGGGGCCCGCTGTGATGGAAGGGGTGCGGGTTTGGTGCCTCCATCCACCACCTCTGCCCGGCAGCCGGTGCGTGCTAAGGAAGAGCCCCTTGTTACGGTGTCCCCCAGCCAGAAACCGGCTTGGGAAGGGCGGCTGAACCCCCAAATCTGCCGCTGCACGGAGCTGCCACCGCCGCCTCCCTCGCCGGCTTTGTCAGCAGCAGCCGGGAGCTCGCGCTGCGCTCTGCTTTTTAACAGCTTTCATGAATTTTAATGGGCAGTTGCTGCTGGATTTCTCCACTTCCCGCTGCTTTCCCGCCCCCCGCGGCCCTTCGGGTCGCCCTTCTCCTCCCGGCATCCCCCGAGCTCCCCCAAAATCCTCCCCGGTGTCCCCCCGATCACCCCCTCAGTGGAGATCTCGCCCCACCCGCGCTGCGCGTTCACCGCGGGGCTGCACGAACGAGGGGGCCACGGCTCTGTCCGGGGGGCACCTGGGCGGCTTTTCCCGAAATTCCAGGGATATACAGGCTCCGGAGATGCCACTTCAGAACCATCCGTCTTTATTAGCAGCTGGTTAACACCTCCCCGAGGGACCATAACGAAGGGAAGCAACTTAATCACCGTCATGCAGCAAAGTGCGGGCGGGCACGTCTCTCCTGACCATTCCCACCCCCTCCCCCCCGAGCGGCTGCTTCCCGGTGGCTGCGGTGTCCTCGGGTGCTCCCACATGGTGACAGTGTCCCTCCTGGTGTCCTCTGGCCCTCTGATGATGTTTCTGCTGGCTCCATGTGACAATATCCCCCCCGGGCCTGAAGCTTTGTCCCCAGTGCTCCCTCTGGGTTCTCCTGGTCCCTCCTGACCCTGTGGTGGTGTCCCTCCTGGATCTCCAGCCACATCCCTGCTGATCCTGTGGTGATGTCCCTCCTGGATCTCCAGCCATGTCCCTCCTGGCCCCGAGCAGTGATGCAGCCCTGGTCCTTCCCATCCCCTGGTGGTGGTCCCTCCTGCTCCACACAACATTATCCCTCCTGATCTTACAACCACAGCTCTCCTGGCCCTGTGGTGATGTTCCTTCTGGGCCTCCAGCCTTGTGCCTCCTGGATCCCACGCCTCTGCTGGCCCCAAGCAGTGATGCCTCCTCTGATGTCCCTCCTGGTCCCTGATGACGTTCCCCCTCATAGTCCATCTCCAGAGCCCACAGCCACGCTGTTCTTAGGAAGGGAGGCTGGATTCTGCTCTTCCCCTGGGGGATTTGGGATGTGGGGCTGGGGTGTTGTGGGCTTTGGGTCTGCAAGCAAAAGGCCACAGGGCCACAGCCCCTCAGCCCATCTGCCCAGGCACAGGGACACCGGGACTGATTGTCACCAGGGTCGTGGCACCCCCTGAGCAGCGGGAGGGTAACGTGGGGGTGCAGATCCAGCCCCAGGGGCTGCCAAGCCCAACACTCCTCACTATGGCTCCATCCCAGCTCCCAGCAGCTTTCCCAGCAGCTTCATTCCCAGCTCCTTTACATTTGGGTCCCATTCCGAACACAAAGCGTCGCCTCGAAACGACTTTGGCGGTTGCCGAAGGGATCGAAATAACATTTTCTGGCGAAGATTTCGCTTTGTGTTTTGTAAAAATGCTGCTTAGAAATCGCTCCTTGCTGTCGGTCCCTCCCCTGCCATCGCCAAATTCCCAGAGATTTTGGAGCTGATCCCATCTGGCTCCAAAATTCCCCCTGTTCTGGGAGAAATTTCCCGGCTCCAGCCCCCACCCCAAGAGCCGGTGTTGGACCTGGGTGAATTTTGGGAAAGACAGAAACAAGGCTGAGCTGCCGGTGGCTGTGCTTGGCTCCCTGGGCTGGGAAAAACCTGTTCCAGGAAGAGGGTGTAGGAGAGGGGGAAGGAGCAGGAGCAGCTGGATGAATCCTCCCCAGAGCTTCTGCCACGATGCTGAGCCAGGTACTGCTGTCCCAGCACGGTGGAGGGAGTGTGGGATCACCAGTGAGTGTCTGCCCTCCTGTCCTTGGCCATTGAACTGCTCTGATGGTGTGAGGAGAGGTGGTGGTGGCCAAGGGGAGGTGGTGGTTGCAGGTTCAAGCACCTGATACAAACCCCAAGGCCACAACCACCATCTCCTCGTGGTCACAACCATTTCCCCCTGAAAACATCTCCCTTATCTCCCACCTCCATCATCCCCATCCCTGCCTTCTTTCTCCATCCTTCATCTGCATCACCCCCAGCCCTTTTTGCATCCCCTGACTCCCATCTCCATCCATCCTTCTTCTCCATCACCCACAACCCTTCCTTCACCCCCCACTCCTGTCTCCACCACCACCAGCCCTTTCTTAACCCCCATTCTTCATCCCCATCACCCTGAGTCCTGTTTTCATCCCCCAACTCCATCCCCCCTTCATTCTCCATCCTCCATCTTCATCACTCAACCCTTCCTTCACCCCCCTCACCTCCATCCCCCCAATCCCTTCCTTCATCTCCATCCATCCATCCATCCATCCATCCATCCATCCATCCATCATCTTCACCACTGTCATCCCTTCCCTCATCCCTCACCCCCATCTCCACCACCCCCAGCCCTTCCTTCACCCCCCATTCCTCACCCCCACCATCCCCAAATCCTGTTTTTCATCCTCCAGCCCTCACCTCCACCAGCCCCAGCCCCATCTCCTTCATCCCCACCATGGAATTCCCCCCACCCGGACACTGTGGATGCCACCAGCTCCTGCGTCCCCGGGAGGAGGGATGGAGCACAGGGTGACACCGGGATCGCGCTGAAGATCAACAGCAAAGCGATCAAAGGAGGGATGTGGGTGAGCGCCGCCGGCAACCCGGTCACCCTGGAGACGGGAAGCAAATATTTGGGCTAATGGCGCTCCCGGGGAGCGGAACTGGGCACTTCCCATTGTTGGGTGACAATAGGGATGGGCAGCTGATCCACCCAGGGCCATCAGGCACGGCTGGAGTGGGGGCGGAATTTGGGATGTTGGTGGCTTTGTTGTGGGATAATTGGCCATCAGCCAGTGCTGGGTGCTGGGCTGGGGGGATGCTGAGCCAGAGGGGTGCTGATTTGGGGGATGCTCAGCCTGAAAGGTGCTCAGGCCCTCGGCTGAGGGATGCTTGGCCAGGGCAGGATGCTCTGCCACAGGGATGCTTGGCTGGGGGGGATGGTCAGCCAGAGGGATGCCTGGCTGGGGGGATGATTGTCCAGGGGGATGATTATTCAGGGGGATGCTCTGGCAGAGGGTGTTCAGCTGGAGGGATGCTGGTGTGAGGGGATGCTTGGCTTGTGGGATGATTCCCCAGGGGGATGCTCTGGCAGGGAGAGGCTCAGCTGAAGGAATGCTGCTTTTGGGGATGCTCAGCTGAGGGAATGTGTGTCCAAGGGGATGCCCTGGCAGGGAGGTGCTCCACAGGGCTGCAGCATTGTTGGGTGTCCTGTGAAGGGCCTGGAGAGGGACTTGGAGGATCTGTGTGGCTCCCCTCTACCCCAGGATATTCTGTGATTCCAGGATTATTTATGCTACCAACACCTGCCTTTCTCCTGAGACAGACCAGGAACAGAACAGCAGCATTGGAAAAATAAGCATCTTTTATTAACATGTTGTGTTGTCTTCTCAGTGTCCACCTCCATCATCCATTTCTTGTCTCTCTCCATCATCCTGTTGCTGTCTGTCTCTGTCGTCTTCTCCTTGTTCATCTCCACTGTCCATTGCTTGTCTGTCTCCATCATCTTCTCCTTGTCCATCTTCATCATTCTCTGTCGATCTCCGCTGTCCTATTTCTCCACATCTCCATCAAGTCCTCATTGTCCATTTCTGTTGTCCTGTCCATGCCCATCTCCATTGTCCTCTTGTTGTCCATCTCCTCCATCCAGTCCTTGTCCATCTCCATTATCCTTGTCTGTTTGTGGTGTCCTGTCCCGCAGAGAGATGCAGTGAGCTGCTCCCTCCTGGGAGATCATCAGTCCTGGTTCCTGTTTTGGTCCAGGAGAAGGGATGTTAATCCTGTTTTCTGTGTTGATCCAGCTGTGCTGCTCTGGTCGATGCAATGTCCACTTGCCTCCTCGGCAGGCCCGGCCATTGGCCCTGGACAGGCTGGGATTGGGGTTCTCCTTCTCCTTGTCCATCTGTGCCATCCTCTTGTTGTCCATCTCCATCGTGCTCTCACTATCCATCTTTGTCATCCTCTTCTTGTTGTGTCCTCAGTCAGTCCTCAGGGTCCATCTCCATTGTCCTTTTCTTGTCCATCTCCTCTGTCCTCTCCTTGTCCAGCTCTGTTATCCTTGTCTGTCTCTGGTGTCCTGTCCTGCAAAGGGAGAGAGAGAAATCTATTGAACTGTTCTGTCCTGGGAGATTATCAGTCCTTGTTCCTGTTTTGGTCCAANTCCCTCCTGGGAGATCATCAGTCCAGGTTCCAGTGTTGATCCATGAGAAGGGATGTTAATCCTGGTTTGTGTTTTGATCCGGCTGCTCAGCTCTGTTTGATGGGATGTCCACTTGGTCTCCTCCCTCCATTGGCCCTGGATGGGCTGGGCTCAGTCCTCAGGGTCCATCTCCATTGTCCTTTTTTTGTCCGTCTCTGTTTTCCTCTTTTTGTCCATCTCCATCCTGTCCTCATTGTCCATCTCTGTTGTCCTCTCCATTCCCATCTCCATTGTTCTCTTGTTGTCCATCTCCTCCATCCAATCCTTGTCCATCTCCGTTACCCTTGTCTGTCTCTGGTGTCCTGTCCTGCAAGGGGAGAGACGCAGTGAGGTGCTCCCACATGGGAGATCAGTCCTGGTTCCAGTGTTGATCCAGGAGATGGGATGTTAATCCTGGTTTCTGTGTTGATCCGGCTGCCCAGCTCTGGATGATGGGATGTCCACTTGGCTTCCTCCAAGAGCCCATCCATAGGCCCAGGGTAGGTTGGGATTGAAGTTCCCCTGTTCATTGTCGTCTCCATGTCCATCTCTGTTTTCCTATTTTTGTCTATCTTCATCCTGTCCTCATTGTCCATCTCTGTTGTCCTCTCTATGTCCATTTCCACTGTCCTTTTCTTGTCCATCTCCTCCATCCAATACTTGTCCATCTCCGTTATCCTTGTCTCTCTGTGGTGTCCTGTCCTGTAAAGAGAGAGAGAGAG
>VYXB01002991.1:42732-97475 GCA_013397135.1 Pachyramphus minor | reverse complement strand
TCCGTGCCCTCTCGCCACAAATAAACCTCTCAGCGTTATTGTACTGAATAGCACGTTACTCTCACCAGACCACACCACCCCATCATTTGTACCCTTCTTTAGACAACTCATGGATGGGCTGTAACACATGAGCATGGCCTTTGGTTGGACTCAATGAAGTGATTCTTATGTTATATATATATATTAAAGTGAAGGTATGTATTATTGCTGAACTGCTGTACTTTGTATGGGAGAAAGGCATCAAGGCACACTGCACAAAGTCTTGGCACGTGTGTTTGTTTTATTAACGTTACCCGTCTCCATCAAAGACTTCGGGTTACACTATGTAGATTTTGCAAATGGAATCCTGTTGTTCTTACTTTTGTAATATTTCAGTTTAAAAGACTATTTTTTTTAAGGTAGTCTTACTTATAAAATGCACATTCTCTTTGTTCACTGCTTCCTACTTATTCCCTTCTACCTGCCTTACTTAGGCATATTTGTGGTTGCACAATTATTGTCTAGAACAACAAAAAAAAGTTATAGGATACACACAAATCTCACATTAAATAAACCTCTGATTATATACATTTTTTGAACAGTTAGATTAGAACTTCCTGCCTGCTGAAGAGTGATTTCTTTCTCTGTGTTTCACCTGACCGCTTTCACTTGATCACTTCTGAATCTTTCAGTCCACAAAATATCTGCTGCTCCAAGAGCTGTGTTTTCTTTGAAACCCATATAGATATTTAAGGAGTTTAAAGTCTACCTTATCAGAGGAGAAGGAGGAACCTGGAAGAAAAGTTTGCTTTTAAAGACGACACCCTTATGTAGGCCCTCACGCAACCCAATAGTAGAGAAGGTCTCACATTAATTTTTGATTTGTAAATACTTTTCTCCTACACCCATAAAACATGAAAAATGTAATCTGGGTCTGGAATGAAGTGAATACCCCTGCAATTTATTTCTCAAAGTTAATGCTGGTGATGGAAGTGTAGCTCCTATTGATTCCAACATGAGATCTTCTCTTGTAGGTTGGGTGCCAGATGCATCACAGGGGAGCTTTAGTTTCATTATCAGTTTTAGTAATGGTGTCCCATAATGCAGCATGTCCCTTAGGAACTACTGTCTCCCATGACTGTGTTCTCTGAAGCTTTCAGTGTTGCTCCAGTAGGCTGAAAATAAGGACATTATTTGCTGGCAAATGTTTCCTGGCAAGAGAGTGAAATGTTAGACTAGACTAGCTAGTCTAGACCCCTACTAGAGTAGGGAAATTTCTTCACGAGAAGCAACATTTGAAGTTGTCAAGTCTGGACATCCTAGAATGCATTTGTCAGCTACTCTGATTCACTAATTAGCCAATTAATTTAATTAACTTATTGTTTAGGAGGCAATGAGTTTAATGACTGGAGTTTTGTAAAAAAATTTGAAATTTTTAATCTGCAATGCACTTTACTGCTTATATAAACTGAAAACAGCATTCAGGGCATCAGATCTGAAAGGGTGGAAGTTTCCAGAATAGGGGGGTGATTACAGGAAGTTGGAAAGTAGGCAGTAACCTATTTTTCTTGTACTGCCGTTCAAGATGCTGTTTGCATCTGTTACACACAAATGTAGCTTTCTGAGGGACAGGCTACCAGAGGCAAAGTTGGGGGGATAGGCAGAAATATCTTAAAGACAATTTTACTGCCAAAAGAAAATAAGAAGTTAAGATGGACTTCTACACCAAATGACATTACTCTTATTCAAAGTTAGATGTAGACAGATAACATGTCCCTTCTGTAGCAACTGTGGCCTCATGGAACATGGATACAAGTTAATGAATCAAAAATCAACAGCATCTCTGAAAACTTTCCCCACTGGGTAAGGGGGTAGCATTTCTTTTGCTGTCTTTATGTGCTTACTTACAGTCTGACAGTGATCTCTACACCTGAGCTAGTCACTCTTCAGATACTATTATAGCCACGGGCAAAGCACAGTAATGCTTTTTGGGTGCTGTTCATCTGATATATGTTGGTTATCTACTTTGGGTAGAAATGACACACCCCAGAAGTGCTTTTTTCTTCCACTGATCTTCGAGGAAGCCCGAGGCTATTCTCACAAGGTGCTTTTATTGCAGGTGTGTATGTTTAGCTAGATAAATCCCATCGAGAAAAACAATAAAAGTGCAAGAAGTTGCTAAGGGAAAATAGTAACACCGATTATAGGAGATAAAAGCCCACAGATGTCAATAGATGGCAGCATTGTAAATGGTAATGCAGAACCTTCCTCCTAAAACAGCAGTGCAGGGGGAGTCTGAACTAGTTGCTCTGAAGGGGTAAAAGAGCTGCCAAATAGCCTTGACTCGTGTACCTCTGGCTTGCTAAAGTATGCTGTCTCCTCTCACCTTTCAGATGGCACAAATTCTCCCTTTCTTGTAAGCTAACAAAAGGTTCTTGATCCATGCAGATTTCCAGAGTCCGAAAAGAAAAAGACAACTGAACACTCAGCTAAGTCTTAAATTTCTATTCCTGGACACTTAACACTGGGACACATGGCAGAGAAGCTTATGATGATTTAGATTAAAATTTTATGTGGTAATTGTGTGCAGTATACACACACAGTAAAACTTTATAATGATACATTTTCATCTTATCTTTGAATTTCATTCTGTTGGTCTTTAGTAATTGGATTTGTTTTATGTATCTTTGCTAATTTTGGCATTATTATACAGCAACAACATTTAGAGTTTTTAATGAGAAAATACAGATGTTTCTCTTACATAGAAAAAAATTTAATTGTTTCACATTTGTCATCAATTATTTTTAATTGAGAAAACTCATTAATAACATCAGATGTGCTTTAAGTATATACAGTCAGTAGGTAACATGTGAAGAGATTATGGTAAGATTGAAGACTGTAAAGACATCAGAATATGTGGCCATATGATTCCTTTGCCCAAGGAGAGATTCTGTGCCTTGGTCAGATCAGGGAAGAGTTGTGTAGTCAAATGGAAGTAACCACAGCAGCGAGGGATGGGACAAGATCCCTTCCTAAATCCTGTGCTGAGTAGCTTCCACCCCATTAGCAATTCCCCAGGCCTAAATGCTACTGCATACAAAGTGTCTGGTTGATATGAGCTCCTCACACCTGAATGTGGCCCCAAGAAAGTGTGTTGGATCAAACTGCATATGGCTTAAACTGACCCTGTGCCTTCTTTCATTATTCCCTTTCTCCTTCAGTCTTTTTAACATTACTAACTCTCAAAAGATTCCCAAATGCACACATAGACATACTGAAATACCAGCCCCCATAATTATTAGAATGCAGTCCACAAAACTCATCATATCCAAGTTAATGCCCCACACTAATATTTAATCCACTCAATTGTGTGTTAACGTTGTAAGAATTTGCAAATTATTTAGGATCAGTAATGACTAAATAATATTCAGCATTTTAATAAAGCATGGGCCAGGTGTTTTTTTGTTGTGTTTTTCCCCCATCTTCTTTGAAAAACAAGTTATATTAAGGATACAACTGGCATCCTGAAAGAGTTTATAGGTTCTTATTGGTTTTATTTGTTCACTGAATTTCTTCATTGATCTTTGAAATATCATGAACTGCCTGAGAGGTATGGGTATGAAGATTCTAACAAAACATAGGCATCTATGTGTGGAAAGAGTTTGTGGAAGTCTTGTGATTTGGAATCAGGTTTGTTCATCATTGTGCATACTCTAACTTCTGCATAACCTTAGAAGTCAGGTTTTGATTGAGCTGCATTTAGTCACAGAAGAGCTAAAAAACACTTCGAGATCAATTAAAATCCCTCAGCCACATACAAGGCCTTGTAGCTGTTTGGTTTGCTGGCATTTCCCTCCACCTTTCTTGTATTTCTGTCTTTCTTCTATTATTTCTTGTACCTACCTGTTGAGTCCACAGCTATTAACGCTGGCTGCTTGTTTGTGAGCCACTTTGAGTTGTTATTGCAGATTGCCTCAGTGATGGTGTTTCCATGACCTTTGGAATTTCACAATTGTAGATGGCTGTGCTCAGTACAGTGGGTAATAGTAATTCTGCACATAGCTGCACCTAGATCCTGAGACTGACAACAGCCTTGCTGACTGATCTCCCTGCTACAGGAGGCCTTTCACAAGGCAAAAGGCTTGCTCTGTGTTATTTATATCCTCTGTGACTATGAAAAGCTTTAGTCACAGATACTTTGAACTGAGACTGGAAGTGCACTGAGAAGCAGTGAAGAATATAATTAGGTGTGTACTCACGTTAACCTGCTCCAAATAAGGGGAAGCTGCCTGATGCTGCAAACTGTGCTCAGTCTCCACAGGATTGAGAATGACAAGATGCCTGTTATGCCACTACAGAATGTTCTGGACACAAGGACAGGAGCTGGCAATGGCTCTTGAGTTAGGTGCAGTTGGCTTGCAAACCAGCAAAGGCAGTCTCAGCAGCTTCTATCACCCAAGGATTGAGACGACCCACTGGCTTTGGGGCCAGCACAGCCCTGAGAGGTACAGTTTAAATGTAAGTGTGACATCTGAACTTCTTGTAGGTCTCCTGCAGCTGAGGAGCTACATGTGGCTCTTTAGTATCGGAGTTTCTGAGGTTTTTCAGGGTAGTTCCTCAGGGATCAACATTAGATCTATGAAACCTGAATGTGACTGAGGAGTTGACTAACAGGGAGGAGAGGGGAAAAAAAAAAAGATGTAGTGGAAGACATAGGTGGATGACTTAGATCCTTAATCCACAAGCTGATGCAAAGATGAAAGCCATGTCTGTGGTTTTCTGTTCAACTCAGGGAAGCAGTTGGGTACCCCAGAGAGTTACCTGAAAAACCTTTATACTGGTATCTGCATTTATTCTATCAACTTCCCTATTAAGTTTCCAGCTGAAGTGCCTGTCCTTCCTTTATAGTCATTGAAGACCTGCATCTCCAGGAAACAAAGTCCTACCTAGCATCTCAGCTAGGTGCTCTGGCTGGTCCCATTGACCTTAGACCAAACATAGATACAAGCTTAGGTACTTCTGCTGTGTATTTAGAGGTAGGTGAGAACAAGGTGAAGAAACTGCAGCATGGAGACAACTTTATCTGCAGCTGTTCCCTAAAAAAAGGACACCATCTCTCTCTTTTAGGTGGCAATGAAAAGTCATGATGACTGTGTCCCTGCTGATTATGGAATAGCTTGCTGAGTACATCACTTCCTTAGAAAATGAAACATCTGGGCTTAATTCCCTTCTAAGCCTCACAGGCTTAATACTTACCCCCATGAGAACAAACAAACCACTTACCTCTAGTTGACCTTGAAAGCCTGACTCCTGTTTATAGGCCAGCATCAGCATTTTGTTTTTCATTCAAGCTTTTGTATGTGTCCACAGACATTATTTGGCAAGCCATTCTGCTGGATTAAATTGGGATACTGCAGTACACCAGACACAAATATTTTGGCCAACTTAGAGAAAAAAAACCAATTTAGAGGAACAAATAGCATGTTTGTTACAGTAGGAATGTCTAATGAAAAAAAGAGGTAAATTATTAGGTATTTTGAGCATCATCAGTTTATTTTGCTTAACTTTTGTAATCATGAGTTTGAACCAGCTCCTCTGTATAATTACCTCCACTATGGTTTTTCAGTGAGAATGCTCTCCTAGGTTGTTGTTTGCATTGAAATATTTGCTGTTGCTCTTTCAGTGTAGTTTGTTCTTGTGCAGAGGACCCACCACAGTGGGGGCCTCCCTCAGAATGAGGGCATAAGAAGGGAAACAACTTTTGTCAAGAAAACTTGTTGTGGTCTGAGGGAGGTGAGTCATGTTGATCTTGCCTTCACTATATTCTCAGCTCTCGCCCATGGGATCTGACTATTGGTGATCTATGGGAAGACAATTTCTGCTTCTGGGCAGGAGATCTGAAATCTGAGTCTTGGAAATGTCAGAAGTATGTGTTCATACATTGCATCGTAAAAGCACAGAAAGATCTCTGCTATTGAGAAAGGTTGGATCTTAGTGCCATGGTCTAGTAACCACAGTGGTAGTGGATCAAGGGTCCACTTGATGATCTCAGAGGTCCTTTCCACCCTGGCTGATTCTATGATTCTACGATTCTATACTGTTTATTGGGATGCCATTGATTTGCTTATGTATAGGAACAATAAGGCAGCTTGGATATACGAGATTTGTTCTACAGCCAATCTCCAGCAGCCCTATGTAGTTCTAAAACCTGTGCTGCTGAATTGGATTATGCATAGGCAATGCAACCTCAGGAACCTCCTCACATACAACAGGCCAGAAACTGCAGACAAATGTATATGTTCCTAAGATTTCCTCCACCAAAAATTCCCGAATTGGAAAAAAGAGCTGATCCAGGAGACTCCAGCTGCATACAAGCCCAAAGAAGTGGCCTGTGTGCAACATGTAGATACTGTGGATTTGTGAGACACAAATTCCCATAAATCCTGAAGGCTTCACTTCATCTTTCTTTTCTCAGTCTGAATAAAGGTTGCATGAGAACCTCAGGTATGGCTTACATTGATATAGAACAGTGCTGGAAACTCTGAAAATATTTTGGCAAATCTAAATTACATGTCTTTGTACAGAAGCCGGTTGTTTAACATTGAAAGTAAATGTATTTTCCTTCGAAAATTCAATAACTGGTACTTCTGGGTCTCATTATCTGAGTTGCATTTGGCTGAGACATTCTGGCCTAAAGTCTCAGCTGAATTCTGAGAATCCTGACGGATTAAAAAATGTCAACTTTGAACCAAGCTTTTTAACGAAGCTGGGTACATGTCACACTGCTGGGATGGCTTCTGTTGATCTTGTGTACTTTTAACCTTTCTGCAACTTGAGTAATTCTGGTATTGTTTCCTCCGTCTTTCTGATAAACTTCATCTGTGAAGCCTGGGCGTCTTTGTCAGAAAGAGGTCTTTAATGTCTAGAAACCTGAACTAGCCAGGAGCAAAAATGATCCCTTGCTATTTCTCACACACTGTTGCACACTCTTTCTCAGGGTTCTGACTGTGTGGAGATGCAAGTGGACACTGTTCTAGGAAATGGTAATTCTTTGTTACCTTTCACAAGAAATCAGAATCAGAATGTCTCCACATATACGCTTATTCCAGTTTTCTCCATCCTCTGGAACTGTCCTTGGGCTTGGAGTGCCCAAAATACTCCTGAAATAATGGTGCAGATGTATGTGATGTTATATATACATAGTGACCATGCTAGAGGAAGGATCTTGTTAATGCTCCTAAGATACTGCACATGTGGTTATATGAATGAGAAAGTTTGCTGAATACCTCCATAACAGGTTATGTGACACGTGCTGGCAGAAAGGTGGCATCCCTGCTCAGCTATTAGCAGTGAATCACTATCCTGGAGAATTTCAGTATGAAATATAAATGAGATAAAACAATCAATGGTGAGGGAAGGCAAACTCTGCATATGAAGTGAAATTTTGGTCTTCACAAATTAAACACAGGCAATTCATAATTTGAATTATTTTCAAATTGTACATAAAGAGATTCTACAACTCATTTCATAACAACTTACAGCCACTTACACCAAAGTGATTAATAAGCACAAAGTTTGAAGTCCCTGCTTCTTTTATCCCCAAAGAAGCTGAGCATTTAAATGATTACTCGCATCATCCTTCATACAATTTTTGCAGATTTCATACAATTTTTGCAGATAAGTCAATGAAGGACTAATGACCTGACTATATCTGTCATATTGTAGTGGATTTGGCCAGCATTCAGTAGTGACCATAAAGACTGTAAAAGGCATACAAGTGCATGTATTGCCTTTGCAAGTGTTTGATGATAAATTGAGGTGGCATTAATTCCCAAATAATTAATTATGAATTGTTCATCCATTCTCTTAATTAAAAAGTTCTTTGCAAGTTTTATCTGCACAGTTTGACATCCTGTGATTTACAGCTGAAGTATCTCCCTGTTAAAAGGGAGCTTGCTATTTCCAGAGAGGCTCCTATAGAATGAATAATGAAGTGCTTTTTATTAAATGACTGTGAAAATCAAAATCTCACTGCCAGTATTTCATGGAGGGTTTATCTTACAAGGAAGGAGGTGCACATGGGATTGAACCAGTGTGACAAGAAATCTTCAGCAGTAAAGATGATAATCTGCCTCTACAAAATGAGAAACATGCTGGTGTGATAAATAATACTTGCTTTCAAAAGCAAATGCAATATTTCCCCATTCAATTTCCCAGGCTTGTATAAACACACAATTTTACCAGAAAAAACAGCTATTGGTTCACTTCTGTTATTTCTTGTTATAGTTACTGTATGTTGTGCCTGGAGACACTGGACAAGCTGTGATACACAATATACAGACACCAGATACACAAACCAACTATGAATATGAACATAACCCTATTGTGGAAGAGGAGACAGAGATTGTTATTTGTACTATAAGTAGTTGGAAGGTGTTCAAATGCTGCTGTAATGGATACGATGTGGCATAAGTGGATGGATCCAGAGGTGGTTCCAGGGTTTATTCCTGAGAACAAAATTCCACTCAACACATCAGCATTGTGATATACTTGGGGGGGGGGGGGAATAAAAAAGAAAAGCTTGTGCAATTGCATTGTTATTTTACAGGTTTATGGGGGCATTGTAAAACTCCTTAGTCAAGATTTTAAAAATTTTTTTTAAGACACTATTCCTAGGAAGTAACAATTTATGAGAATATAAACAGTGAAAATCTTTCTCAGAATCCTTCTGGATTAGTTTGTACAGAATTACCAAGGCTTATTTTATTACTATTGGTTTAATGGAGTTATATGTTCAGAAAATACTTTCATGAACTGATGCAACAGTATTTCTAGGTTTTATCCTTTTCCAGAACAGCTATGACCTATTATTATTCTGAACAATGTGCAGGCCAAGCTGTCCTTAGCTAAGATAGTGATAGGTGCCATAGAATCTTAGCAGTACTGCACTACTTTTCATGTAAGGTAACACCTTTGCAGCTGCAGTTACTCTGAGCTTATGCCATTGGCCCCAGTGGAAACACTCCCATTGATTCCGAAGGTGTATGGAAGAGCCAGCATTGAGGATTGGTCAGGGGAAAGCAAGAGGAGCAGCATGTTCACTCGCAAATGTGAGCACTAGAGGAGGAAAAGGCAGCAATATGACAGCATATTTGTAGGAGATGGCAACTGTTGGTGTTGTGTGCCAAGGTCTGAGTTATCTGAGTATGAGGTGACCCTCAGAACAGTTTGTCCTACCACACACAATTGCTTGCTTGGACATAAATAATTTTCGATGCACCAGTCTAGTTCCAGCCTGTGGGTTGTTAACAGAGTACAGCCTGCACTACATACTTTCATTACCTTTGTATCCAGGGGTTTCAGACGTTGTGTAGCCTAAGGGTACCTCTGATCACTGCGTTGACTGGAAGAAAGATTGTCATTTTGACACGCTTTCACTCTGTTACAAAGGACGGGGGGTACTGCGGTGAAGACAGGATAGTGACGAACATACAGCACTCTATAGAGCAATGGTAATGCTCTCCTTGGTCATCAATCCAACCTGGAGGTGCTTTCAAAGCACTTTTTCTTGCTCTGAAATGGACAATTGTTTCTGGAAATAGTGAGGTGTGAAAGTGGCCAAGGGAAAGCCGTATCGTCTTGTGTGAGGCTGTTCCAATTGAGACAGTGCTTCTGCTAGAGCATCTCCTGTGCTTAGGATATGGAGGTCCCAAAGGTGAGTTTACAAAACAGAAGACTTTTAGGGTGCTGTTCAGACTTCCCTGTAGACATGTTCTTCTTATAGTATTTATTGCAGCATGCCTGGGTGAAAAAGTGCTGTACATGTTATGCTAACATCTTTACAGAATTCCTTAAATTTTTCCAAGAATAATGCAGATAAAACCAGAAAAACTGCATGAAAAGCTTTTTATCACAAGGGTCTCAGAGATTAATTTTTTTCACTTTCACTCCTTTCCTCTCAGTTATCTCATTACTATTCTCATTGCTCTAGATTTTACAGAAATCTGTAATTTTGTATTTTTCATTTTGAAGTAGCTGCTCTGCCTTTGCTTGGCATCTAAATACTATTCAAAATTAATTGTGTTACATTGTCTGGGCATTGCTCATAAAGCATTACATTTTTCAGACTCTCAAGACACATACCCTTCAAATTTTTCAGTTTAGAATTTTGGCTCATTATATCTTCCTACAATAGATTTAACTGAGATCTCAATGTCTTCATTATCTTGTAATGATTGTAGAAGTCTTTCCTTAGCACATTAATACAAGTTATGGTATTTGACACATTTATGAGGATTATCAACTAATGAGATACAGTTTTCACGTGTATACAACTGGGCCACATTCCATCAACTTCATTAAGTAAGAAAAATAGAAGAAGCACAAATCTAGCAGGGTTGTGCTGGTGCACAGCCAGAAGTTTTTCTGTCAACATTTTCTCCCTCTGCCACTTCAGGAACTTTGATGACAGAACCTGGAAAATAATAATATAAAGTATATTAAATCATAAAATATTTTAAAGTCATTGAGAATAGCACTTCTATTTAAAAAATTCAAGTCAGGTGAGAGTGGGGTGGTGAGGGGCAGTACAAGTGTATGGTGGTGGTGGCAGAGGTGCACATTCTCTTGGGGCATGTTCGTGTAGCTGGGAGGGTGTCGTGGTCGGGGTGGTCAAACGACAGGGAGTCTTCAGAAGAAGAACCTTTTATTGTACACCTGCTGTGACTTTTATACACTTTTCTGGCTATACATGTCAGGGCACAATTGGTCTCTCGTTAACATAAATAATTTACAATTGGACATACAAACCACACATGTCTGTCAACAATGATTCAGCACTACAGACAGGAAATCCATTCTGTGTTACATCCTTCCAGCTCGTGCTTGCCACCTTGCTATGTGCAATGGTTCCGTCTTAGCTTTCACAGTTCTCACACAGACCCCAGACCAGCTGGGGCCCCCCACAGGAGGGTACACCAGAAATGGAAGCAGGAAGGGATAAATCCCAGTGATATTTGGAAAAGTGATTTTTTGAGTCATCTGGGTAGATGTAGAGGGAGCTGGCTAACAAGAAGATATTGAGACCTGGGTGAGGCAAAGTGCCAGGAGCTCCTGGAGGAAGCTGCAGTCCTGACTGGAATGCAGAGAGTTGGGTTGGACAGGGCTGGCATGAGTTGCACTGTAAGGATTTGTTTAGAAAAAAAGAGGTAATAGTTGCTACATTTGGAAGGGCTGGGAGCAAGCCTGCAGTTTGGAGTGGCAGAAGCATAAGGCTGAATAAAAGTAATTATATTTATAAAGGAGGTGGAGGCAGGAGAGTAGACAAGCTAACGCAAGAAAAGGGGAACGGACCCTGATATAAATGTTACATAAATTTGGAAATATGGTTGTCACCTATTTAATGCTCTTGCTGTAGCTGTAGAATTAATAATATTCTAGTTTCATCAAATCTTTTTTGGATACACATTTTGACAACAACTGAGTTTTGGTGGTTTAATTTCCTTAAACTGGCCATCTCACTACTGCCTTTTTGTGCTTTTCAAAAACATCCAGTCCTTATGTAGGTTATTATAGGTCAAAGACAAAGCATCTCTCAACTCACATTGATAAGAGAAAATTTTCAGCTCTGATGGTCATTTACACAAATCATTTTATCACCCTGCAACAAGAATGGTCATAAAATATTCCATTTGTTCACAGCTGTTTCTTTGACCATGAACAGCATACTTTTGTGATTATGCTCTAAAACATAACAAATAAGCTGCACTGGAAACTACAAGAAATAATGACATCAGAGAAGGACATCTGTATAAAAATCTTTCTTTTCTAAAGCTTTATTACATTTCACCTGTTGTTCAAGTGCTTGAAAACTGTGTGATATATAGCTAATATTTAAATACCCTCAACCCAAGCCTTTTTTGGGAAGTGCATCAGTGTGTGTTCCTATGTCAAACTCGGGGACTCTCACAAATAGATTAAAACCCCAAGGTGATTCTACACCAAACTAGCTGGAGGGAAAATTCTCAAAAAATATCTGTGGGAACAGCTTCCAGTCTGGATAAAGAGGAAAAGACATTGATGCAATTATCGTTTGATTTTCTATGGATTCTGCCTTCTGGTTTCTAAAGAACTGTCTGCAACAGAGATGTTACTGGGGCAGAACAAAACAAGCAAACACTGGGAATTTCTGCCACAGAAGCTTTTGTGGGTGGTTTTGTGAGTTTTTGTTGTTGTTTTCTTTTTTTTCCCCTTTTTTTCTTTCTCCCCTCCAGTAAAGGCATTCAGACTAAAGTCCTTTTCATGTATTGAAAAAACCCAACTGTAATCAGATTAAATGATTACAGTTCCTGGCAAGAACATTCTGGGTGGTTTTTTTATATTTCCATCAGGTATAATCAGA
Source organism: Pachyramphus minor (assembly GCA_013397135.1). Classification (NCBI taxonomy): domain Eukaryota; kingdom Metazoa; phylum Chordata; class Aves; order Passeriformes; family Tyrannidae; genus Pachyramphus; species Pachyramphus minor. The sequence goes on along the minus strand of VYXB01002991.1, from coordinate 85,096 downwards.
CATTGCAGCAAACGCTTGCAAGATAATCTGCTGTGGAGCAGAAAGACAAAGCAGAAATCACCCCCATCAGAATATTGTGCAACACAACCTGTTTTACTGGCGTTACCTATAGCAGGGGCTGCAGCTTATTTAGAAGTGCAAATGGGAAATCTGAGCTACATTAGATATCAAATGTTGGAACACATGGGTTATTTCCAAATGTTACAGTGCAGAGTAATTTCTCTGACTATGCTGTGTCAAAGTCTGGTTTTTAGTTTCGTTTATAGTGGGTGATTATTTTAAAAAAATCATCTCTATTTGCTCCAGGTAAACACATCATTGGTTCTGAAGAGCTCCCATTTTCCACCCAAGCAGGCGATTTCCTTAATAAATATTTGATTTACTTTTGCAAACATCAACATTTAAAAGGCAATCCCTCTGCATCTATAAAAAGCACAGCAACTCAGGGCTTGTTTTTCTCCTATGTCCCCTCCTGGACGTATCCTACTTTTTTCTCTGTTCTTGCCTTGCTTCTTTTAGTAATAACTTCTGTAACTTCCCTCTCCACAGAAAATAGGGCTTATCTACAGATGTTTCTTTCTGCTCTTTAAAGAGGGAGCAGAGGCCGTAGTCAGCACAATATACAGCGTCCTCCTGAGCAAACTGCCTTGACTGCAAACTATCCCCTGCAGCATGGAGACGTTTGAGAACAGGGACTGATGAAAACAGCATAGCTGAGTGCTTCCTTGGAAGTGGGAACATTGAAAACAAGCTGGATCAGGGTCTGGGAGGAAATAAGTAATGTTTCCAAATGCGTAAGTCCCCACTCTTTTGTATCTTGTATTGTCATTTTAGCTACCAGAAAAGTGTAGAATATTGAGGAGCTGACTTCTTACTAATACTGATTAATATCAGAAAATCAGAATTGGACCTTTATTACTTTATCACATTAGATAAATCATTTTGCTCTGGACCATTTTTTTACTATGCTTTGTGGTGATAATTACAGTAAGAAGAAGGTGATGGGAAACTTTGCCTGAAGCATTTTTCTCCCTTTCTTTTTTTTCTCCTTTGTTTTATTTAGCACCTTTCTACAAACACTGGTGAATTACATGGTGAATTTTAAACAGCCAAAGAAAGGTTTATTTAGCATGGGAAATGTCAGTAGAACAGTATTTATGTGGCAGGAAAGCATATATCTGTTTAATAAACACTCAACCAAGGGTCTTGTCTGCATGTAGAAGAGAAGTAGATGGACACACTGAAAGTTCAAAATTCAAAAAAGATCCTCTGAAGGTTGCAGAGCACAATTCTTTGAAAGCCAAAGAGTGTTTTCTCCCCAGCTCTGCAAAACAACTCTAGCGTAGTATTAACCCTAGTAAAATATTTCTAAAATGCAATTTGAGAGAGAATGTGGAGCTGTGTTTACCCACTGTGCATTTTTTTTTAATAGCATTTCACTTCTCCCGTGAGTACTGAAGTAAGTAATTCTCTCTCTTTCTTGGTGTTGGATTTCATTTTGTCTACTCCCTAAAGAGGGAATTCAATTTTATCTTAATAAAATTTTGACTTGAGGACTTCATATGGCATCCAAAGTACTTAGCGTTTTCAAGGGCTAATCAGAAATCCAAGTAAACCAAATGAAATAAAGATGACCATGCAAATAATCTCATGACATGTTCAGCTGACATTTTTTCTGGTTTGGATTTCATTTCTTGTAAAAGCTCTGAGCATACACCCAGAACTCAGCACTGCAATAAATGCCAGTATCCTGCTCTCTCAAGCAGCGGCTTGGGGCAGAAATTCATCAGTTCTTGCTGTCTTTCTTCAGGAGCAGAAATGAGTACAACTCCTATAACTGCAGCAACAGAGGTGGACTTTCTATCTATATCTACATCAGCTCATAGAAACTGCCTGGGAGTGCTGCCTGGTGCTGTTGCTGCATTACATGGGACACCCTGCATCCACACAGATAAACCATCCTCCTCTCATACAAGCTACCGCATGCCAGTGGATTATCCGTGATGACTTTTGAACCATGACTGGAAACTTTTGAGTAGTGTTAGTTGAAGTGCTCCTCAACTATACTGGGGATCACTAACAATTTAATGATGTAAAGAACGGAGCCTAGCAGTGTTAAATTGGAAATTATCTGTTTGGTTTACAAGAATAGGCACAGTCTTTCTGATTTTCAGCTATCCACCATCAAACTCATCATCAGTTATAAGTTGGATTTGTTTGGTCATGCTTTACTTCTAAACTCAGGAGCTTCCTGCCTTGTTTCTTTTCCCATATACATGGTTCTTTCTCTTGTTCTCCCTAACCCCCGTTCACCTGTTATCCTTCTACTTTGACAACTTCCTGAGCAACTGTTGAAATGAGATAATAATCCTTTTCCCACATCCATTAAAGTATTGTCATGACCCATGGATATAGTTGAACTCTGCTTTTCATTCACCTACAGTTGCCTAGTCCTCAGTACATGAGAATGCTGCAAAACTCATATTTTCTCTTTCTTTTCTGGTCCTAGTAAAGGGGAGGCTGAAAAAGGCAGAGATGTATCTTTTATTTGAACTAACATTTTTTAATGCTGATTAGACTCAGACAGTGCAAGACAAGCTCCCTTTTAGGACTTTAAATAAATAATGGCACTCAATGGTCCAGCCCATCATCGTTAAACACACTTTTCACAGAGGGTCGTGAACTCCATACTGGCCTCATTAAAGCTGTGAAAATTCCATCAGTGCTTATGTTTCTGTGTAATGATTTAATTGAATTTTCTTATTGCTGGAGCTTGTCATTATGCCAGTGATTTTCATGCTGACTCCCTAAACTCACAGAATTTTTGCTCAAGTCTAAATAGTCCAAAATTGGTTTTATCAGCGTGTAGTCTGGTGGCAATATACGAGGCCTGAATAAGCAAGCACTTATTTGGAGGCCTGGGGAATTTTCTTATTTTTGTCTTTTTACGTTCACCTGTTATTTTCCATTCTGCTTTTTTCTATTCTTTCCTTGGAACAGAATACACAGTAGACTTTCCAGCCTGTAACATTAGCCTTAGGAAACTCCCAACATGTAAACAGAAGAAGCCTGGACTCATTAGTATGTACTAGATAAAGCTGGACTTAATTTTACAAAAAAATCCATGTGACAAGAAGCTGAGCGATACTGAAGTGTTAAGCTCTAATCTAACATTGTTCTGGGAAGGCACAAACCTATTCAAGACACAATAACTTCTACGTTAACACAGGATTGTGGCTGAGAATTTAAATGCCACAAAGCCAGAGGAATTCCCACAACAATCAAATTTCAGACCTCTGTGGTACTGAAGATTAATATTAGTCTGGGCAATGTTTTTGTGTGATAAACCCATTAAAAACTGTGATGAGAAAGGACAGCCGTGAGTTCGAGGAATTGGAGGGCTTGGTGGTGTCTTGTAAGGAAGCAGAGAACACGGACACAAGATACTGACACTGGGGTGTACATCCCTTGGTACAAGGTACGTACCAATGAGGATGTGGCCCCCAGAATGGGGTGATTCATGGCTCAGGTGGCCATGGCTGAAGAGGAAAATCAGTGAACCTACAGCAAGAATACAATTCACAATATTTTATATCTTGGAATATGAGCCATGCGTTTCAACTGACCAGTTCTTCACCTTACCTCAGCTCAGCTATTGGATACTGTTTTGGACATCAGTGATGCCATATAAACGATGCAGGAAAAAATAGCAAAAGCCTATCATCTTACATTTGAGACTTAGTGTTCAAATACAATTTTCTCTATTTACCACATTTGTAATTTGAATGGCATGATTTTATAAGTTACAGCCTTCTCTCTGCAGACAACCTGCCAGTTTTTGAGGGCAAAGTAACTTGTGCTGCGAAGTAGGTGCACAGCCAGATTTTGTGTCATTTCGATTTTTCCTTGTGGCCTCTGGTTATTGTCCATGATACAGGGAATTTTATTTATGCTGCCTAGAAGACATTGAGTCCACAAATGATTAGGGCCAGATCTGTGGTATGACTGTACTTGACAACCAGGCATATGTGACAACAGGGCATTTGGGGTTTTTTTACTTGCTGATGAGGCTGTGGCCAAGCAAGTAGCATCCTGGGAGAGAACATGACCTGTGGCCAAAGACCATAAAATCCTAGAAAACAACTTTGATACTGACACAGCTGTTCTGGTATTTTTTCTGAAAAAAACAGCTTCAGAAGGGAAGAAAGTTCTGTCTCAAGGTGCAGTAGGTTGACTGTGGCTGAATGCCAGATACCCACTAAAGCCTCTCTCTCACTGCCCTCTGCAACTGGACAGAGGGGAGAAAGTATAACCAAGGGTTCATGAGTTGAGATAAGAACTGGGAGAGATCACTCACCAGTCACTGTCAGGGGCAAAACAAACTCAAAATGGGGATATTAATTAGATTTATTACCAACAGAATCTGAGCAGGAGAATGAGAAGTAAAATAAATCTTAAAAGCCCCTCCCCTCCCCCCCCTTCTTCTAAGTTCTACCTCCTCCCACCCAGTGGTGCAGGGAGACAAGGAAGGGGGGTTACAGTCAGGTGTTGTTTCTGCTGCTGCTCAGGGAAAGGAGTCGTTCCCCTGATCCCTCCCATAGGAGACAGTCCTCGATAAACCTCTCCTGTGTGAGTCTATCCCACGGGCAACAGTTCTTCACAAACTGCTGGAATGTGTGTCATTTTTCCACATAGTGCAGTCCTTCAGGCACAGGCTGCTCCAGTGTGGGTCCCCCACAGAGACAAAAGTCCTACCAGGAAAAGCTGCTCCAGTGTGGACTCCTTTCCTCATGGGTCTGCAAGTCCATGGCAGGACGCTGCTCCCTCATAGGCCCCCCATGGGGTCACAGACTCCTTTGGGCAACCCCCTGCTGCAGTGTGGGTCTCCTCCACAGGCTGTAGGTGGATCTGTGCACCGTGGTGGTCCTCCATGGGCTGCAGGAGCACAGCTGCCTCACCGTGGTCTGCACCATGAGCTACAGGGGAACCTCAGCTCTGTGTCTACATTGTTGTACACATGTTCTCACTCTCCTCTTCTCTTGCTGCTATTTTCTTCTGCCCAACAACTTTTTCCTCCTTCTTAAATATGTTATCACAGAGACGTTACTATCATTCCTGGTTGGCTCAGCCTTGGCAGTGGCAGGTCTGTCCTGGAGCCGGCTGTCATTGGCTCTACAGGACATGGGGGAAGCTTCTGGCAGAAGCCACCCCTGTAGCCCCCCGATACAAAAACCTGGCCACACAAACCCAATGCACAGGGGAAGATAGAAACATGGAGAAGATAAGTTCTAGAAAAGATGCAGTGAGTGAATATAAAAGGACTGACATGGGACAGAGAATATAATGCCACATTTCACGTAATTCACTCTTCAAGAAAAGGGCTGTAGGTCTCATAGTCTTTTCTTTCTGTCATGCTGACAACAACCTAAAAAAATTTTGTGACTTCATCAAATGGGCAGAATGTTACTAAAGCTTTCTGACTAGTATTAGGTGTTAATCCTCGTTCTGTACTTGCTTGTGATGATATAAACTTGGAATATCCACTGATTCCAGCTAAATTGTTCTATATTTGCCTATACTATCAGAGTATAATTCACCTTGATATTTACAGGCTATTATTTGGCAGAGCAGCTTAGCTTTAGTGCAACTTGCTGTACCTATGAATGAAATTTATTTGTATATTTTACACTTTTTAAATGGACAATGGCAGTACATTGCACTGAATCAGAACGCAGTACTGGGAAAACTAAGTCACAAAATGAAACAAATTCAGTCAAAAATTAGAAAGACAAGATTGCAGATGCTGCAAGAGTTATGGTTGTTCTACATTTATGTCACATTTATTCATGCTTAAAAATTGAAGCAGAGGAAGTAGAGGTTCAATTTAACTGATTGCTTTATATCATTCCAGCTCTTGATGAGATTTTGTAAAACCCCATCATTATATTTGTTGATCCCATTCTGGGGGACAGGATCAAGGTTTTCTGACACTGGCAGATGCTCTAACAAATGCAGCACAGAAAGTCTGAAAGAAACTTTCAATTATAATTTTTCTGAATGAATAAGATCTCAGTTTATATATGTTACTTATATAGAATATGTACATATTTATAATGAATGCAATTGTTTGTAACATGTATGACATACTGTTTAATCTACATATTATAATTATATAAATATATAGAATGTGTATATTCGTATTTTATGGTGTATATATATGGATGTAGGCACATATATGTTATAGGAGGTATCAAAACAAAGTATCACCGTGTTGCCAGTAGTGCATCAGCTCCTAACTTACAGCAGGTGGCTGTAATATAGTCTACTTCACTTACCTAATGAATTGCTCAGGAAAATGTATCTACTGTGCTGCTGTGGTATGTAAGTGCCTGAAGATGGGCTCTGCTAGATGACCTCTAGGGACGCAACAAATGGCACATCTCTGGGAAGAGGGCAATGAGCTCAGTTCCCCACTGACTCTGTGTTTGGGGCTGCTCATCTTGAACTGGGGCTCCACTCCCCAGGACAGCACAAGATCAAAGATCAATCACACACTGGTGATGTGGTGCCCACAGGAGAGGGCTTGTGATTTTGAATGCATGCAGACACAAAACATTTAATGCAAAACCTTCAGAGAAGCATCTGCAGGGAGAAGTTGGCATCTTCTTTAGTGCTTTGAGTCATTCTTCAGGAGCCTTCTTTCAGGCCTGGGTCTTTCCACAGGCGAAGTAGCCCTAAGCTGGGTGCTCCGAGTTACCTTATTAATGATGCCTGCTGTGGCCAGGAATCCAGTTTTGAGATGTTCAGAACTCGTGTTCAGCAACTAAAGTAGGGAGTCTGAATAGATGCCATTGTGCCAGAGGACTGCAGGGAGAGCAAGTGCCAAATTTAAGATTATATTCTACAAACAGGAAGCTTATTGCTGCTGCCTAACTCAACAAGCCAATTTAAAGTCAATCCCTTGAGCACAAAGTGAACCAGCTCTACTTATTTCTAATTTTGAGTCCAAGCACAGAAGGGAAGTAATTTGTTTTGGACTTGGATTTGGAGATGGGAAAACTGACATGCTGCATCTGGATGTTTACCTTACATATTTGTCATTTTACTTATGAAAAGTCATGGAATCTGAACAACCAGTTAGTGAATTGCTTGCAAAACTTGCTTTAAATTTTATAGGTATTTTATCTAAGTACTGAAGTATGGGTTTCAGCATGTTCCTCTTTCCATTTTCATTGCTTTGATTTATTCTGTAGAAACTTCTCTTTGCCTGTGCTGTAAAATCGTGCATTTGGAAATGGTTTATTTGCATGCTTTCAGTATTAACCTTTTGCTTTATGTTTTGCATCCTTATGACTGTCATTGCATATTGTGAAAATAAACTGCCTTCTTCAAAAGGATCCATCCAATGTACTTGACACTTTTGGGAAAGAGGACATGGACAAGGAAGGGAAGTAAACCGGAGTACACAATAATAAACCTACTTTAACTCCTTTTCCCTTCTTCAGCAGGTTGAGTCAGTTTTAGCCAGACATTGGAGACTCCTTGGGAAAAGTCACATGCTTTTGAATAAAACTGGTGTTGGTTGGTGTTGTAGTTTAGCCCCAGCCAGCAACTGAGCCCCCCACAGCCGCTCGCTCACTCCCCCACCAGTGGGATCAGGGAGAGAATTGAATGGGTAAAAGCTGGAAAACTGTGTGTTGAGATAAAGACAGTTTAATAGAGAAGGCAAAAGTTGTGCACACAAGCAAAGCAAACCAAGGAATTTATTCCCTGCTTCCCATGGTCGGGCAGGTGTTCAGCCATCTCCAAGAGAGCAGGGCCCCAACACGCGTAACAGTAACTTGGGAAGACAAATGCATCACTCCAAACATTCCCCCTTCTTCCTTCCTCCCCCTATTTTATGTACTGAGCATGATGTCACATGGTCTGGAATCTCCCTTTGGTCAGTCTGGGTCACCTGTCCTGGCTGTGTCTCCTCCCAACTTCCCATGAACTCCCAATTTCCTTGCTGTCATGGCACTATGAAAAGCAAACAAGGCTTTGGCTCTGTGTAAGCACTGCCCAGCAATAACATGTCTACATTATCAACACTGTGCTCAACAAAAATCCAAAACAGAGTCCCATACCAGCCACTGTAAAGAAAATTACCTGAGTCAAAAGCAGCACAGCTGGCCTTCTCAGCAATCTTTCTCTCAGTGCTGTGAAGCATATTCTATGAAATGTGGGGAGTGTTGCAATCTGAGTTCAGCACTGAATCTTGTTCTGCACTGTAACATCCAGTATGGAGGTGACAGCTCCAGACTTTCCTAACCACCGTTTCCTCTGCTTTTCAGTAAGAGCACTGCAATCCTTTCCTTCCTATTCAGAACTGTATGAGCCTTTCAGGTCCTAAAAGCTTTGTTTTGCTTCCCATGTACAAAATCATGTCTTTATTCTTATGCAAATGGTGTAGCTGGGATGATCTGCCTTCTTACTTTGAAGACAACATAGACATGATCTTGAAAAGGTGGGCTGGCAGGAGAGTTGTCAAAAAAAATCAGACACTTTAAAGAGGAAAGTGAGAATACATTCATGGTGGCTTGTGGATGGCTATATTTTTATTTAAGAATAAATTAAAAATTGAAAGAATAATGACACTGGTAAAAGCCATTTTTTGCTGGTGCAGATAATTCTCCATTTCCATGGGCATATTATCACTGGAACGTGCTATGAAAAGGCAGGTGCTATCCAGGAATAACTTCACCAACTTGAGTTGAGGGTTTGGTGAACGGGACTCACAACTGGATTTGCATGCCTGAATGGAGGGATGGTTAAGGCAGAAAAACTTAAAAGGGCAAACCAAGCCTCTGACATAATCAAGAAAATATTTCCAAATGGAAAAACAGTCTAATTTTTTAAAGGCTTCACTGTAAAATTGAACCTTAGCAAATTTCTCTTTTAACTTTCTAGAGATTTGCAATTCTTTTGAAAGCTATGTGGACATGAACTGTTGCAGAGGAGTTTAGGGTAAGACATGTTCTGCTGTGGAATCAATAGATGGACATTGTACTGTTTCTGTGCTTTCTATGCAATAATTAGAAGGTAAGAGAAGGATTGTCTTGTGGTTACTCCACTGCTCTGCTGCCTTCCTAATTTGCTGTTGCGGGAACACAGAATTACTTGTCTGGTGTGCCACTCAATGTATAGCAAGAGTCTTGAAATGACTTCTATCGAAAAAGCAATTACCTCTCTAGCAGCAAAAAGAAAAAAGAAGGCATGTAGATGTCATGGCCTTTTTTCAAGAAAAGCTGCTTAATGACAGAGGGCATGTACATAAAAAAGTAATAAGTCTATTTTACAGCCTTGTTGTATATTGGACTTCTCACATTTCAGAATTCTTGCTCCCAAGGAGCTTTTCAGTGTGTGTGGGCGTATGTGTGTGGGTGTGTGTGAGAATCAAAGGAACACAGTGTCCTTTGCTTTAATAGTTTATTTTATGTTATTGCTTTGTGTTTCGCAGTCCCTCTAGCCAATCTGCATTTATGAACTGAAGAGAATAGGAGCCAGGGGCCTAATATTGCAGTAAATTAGGTCCTGAATTTCTATTTGAGTGATTTAGTTTTGAATTTATCCTTTTTTTCTAACTAGTTAATGTACAGAGATATCATATTGGGAGTTAGAAGACTTGCCTCTTTCCTCAGCAACAAGAAGATGATAGTTAAGGATAAAGAAGAATGCTTCCCTTTTAAACTCTGCTCCAGGCTTTTTGGATGTTTCTTTATATGGCCTGCTTTGGACTTTCAGTTAGTAGGATTACCAGAATTTTTAATTATGAGTAGAGCAGGAACAGAATGATTTCTATCTGTATGGAGGAAAAAATGAAAAAACAGTGGCTGCACTTTTCAGGTTCATTTGGAGCAAGAGACTGTTTATGTTACCAGTCTAAAAAAAAATTTGTTATTCTTTCGTAATTTTATTTTCTGCCATTGTTGAAAGCAAACTGGGTTAGCAGAGAGGAAATTCATAGAGTTTAGCTTTTCCCATTTCACAGTTTATAAGGCACTTGCTCTGTGTTGGTAGTTTGCTCACATTAGACTGCTTCTTCTGTTTCTTTTTCAGCAAATGTAATAATGTGTTTATGAGCCTATATTTGTTTGAGTTCCTGGGAATACATCCTTTTTTAAGGAAAATTGTACTCTGGTGTCACTGAGAGGGATTGGACTAATCTGAATAATTGTCTCCTCTTTTTATACTGTAAATATTATAAAATTAACTGTGTCAAAATTTCACTTCTTTTTGATTGTTCAGTGGCATTATGCATCCAGATTGAAAATTTTGCAGTAAATTCTCATGGTTATCTCATATAAAAATTGTTTTTATTTTCTTATCCCCTGTTATGCTTACTGCTGGAGGTCATATAAACAGGAGGCTTAGTTGTCTGAGATTTTCAGCAATTGCAGTATTTCTGCTGGGGTGATCAATGAGCTTGGTTAAAAAGGTAATTTGGTCCCATGTAACTGATGGAGATTTCCAGGTGCACTCTCAGGAACACTGTGCCAAACTGAAAACCAACTGCTTAGGTGAGAGCAGTGCTCTTGCCTCAAGTCACTGCAGGTGTCCTGCCTAGCCAATCCCTAGGAGCTGTCCCAGGAAATTACCCTGGAACTCCAGAAAATGGCTTGAGCACTTGGATGCTTGGGCTTCTGCTTCTTTCCAATTGGCTTACCTCAGTGATGATCCATTCCAGTGGCTGAGGCATCAGGGAGATGAAACAACCCCACTGGTTTTCGCTGTGGATGCTCCACACGCAGTGCTCAGGACACAGACACCTGTGTACACCATGCCTTTACAGCTCCCACAGGCTCCAAAGCAGCCTAGATCCAACCACTTAGAGTTGCTCATTCACTAAGTATCATTGGCATTGTTTCATTTTCTAGTTATTTCAGCTGAGGCAAGCCAACTTGTCCACAGATGTCAGTGGCCTGAGATCATCCTCACGTTTTGCAGATGGATTATCTAAGGTCATGCCTGCGTGACTGCTTTCAGAAATACTTTCCATATGCTGGCTCCAGGTGGATCCTCAGGCCTCATACGGCATGCTATGGTGTCAGCTTTATATCAATCCCTCCTCACTGAAACCTTTCAATCCTTCTGTAGATGTATGGCAATCTCTGAAGGGTAAGCTATAACCTAGACAGCCAGAAAGTGTGAATACAAATGAATGAGAATGAGGAAAAAGTCCAAACAAAAGTCTTTCTCCCACCATTCATTGGGGCAAGATAAAGACTGTCTCTGAGACAGGCTTCTTTGGACATGTCCATACTTAGCATGGCATTCGTATTTCCTGTCTCAGCCAATGACTGGCAGTGGGGACTGTTGGAGGGTAAACTTTTCTAGCAGGAAGGTTTAGTGGAACTATCCAGGCTGTGATAGATGTGAGGCTGGACCCTAGTGATGAGGGTCAGCACTCACTGATGACCAGGAGTTTGAAGTGCCAATCTTAATCAGATGGTTGACAAACAGTTGAGGCCCATGACATGTGCCTCATCCAGGGAGGCTTAACAGCAAGAGTGCTATGAGGCAAATGAGGAATTGAGTTGTTGAATTCCTCAGGGCTGCCTATTTTCCTTCCAGACAAAAACATAGGGACAGACACAAAATACTTTCATCTTGAATCTCACATTGGGAGCTAGTCTATGCATGACTGCTTTGCATTTTTTTTTTTAAATTTTCATGTAATTTAAATGTTAGTGGTTTAGTTCATTACAATTCTGAAAACAAGACTCTTGAAGAAAAAGTCAGGTTTTATCCAGTGACCTACAAAAAGTAATTGCCGTCTTTCCAAACATTCATTAAAAATTAATGATAAGAGTAGTCCAGTGACAAAACTATTCTACAAAAAAGTAGATAATTTTTTAAAAATGTACACCAGAGATACTTACAGGAGCAAAACAAGCCACTGCTAAGAAATGTAAACTGCAGTACAAACTGCAGTCCCTCCTGTACTTCTGCTTCTAGTTTCTGCTGCGGTACAGAAAGGTCCCAGCAGCACCCTCCCTGCTCCTTGGCAAGCCTCTGCCACCTGGAAAAGTGGTCCCTAGATGTACATAGTCCCTTGGATCCCACTGCCTGGGCGGCTGTTCTCTCCTGGCTGCACACTGCTCCCTTGTAAGGGGCACATGTCCCAAGCCTGGGCTGAACTGTGCTTCTCAGCAGTGAAGGATTCATATCTTTCTATAAATCAAAAGCCAGATATCAAATCTTTTGTTTATGTTGGAGTGAATAAGCCCCAACAGCACAGCAGGACATGGGAATGCCCTGTCTACATGCATGGAGAGCTTTACCTCTGACCCCTGGGCATAGGCTCCAGCCACTGCATGTAGAGGACCAGTGCCAACCCTCTTCCAGTGTCCCAGCAGGCTACTAAAGCACCTTCCAGACCTCCATGAACTTGGGACCACGCAAAAGGTAGCTTGTTTTTCTGCACGGCCCCATGGGGAAGGGAGGCAGTGGTGCTGGAAAGCAGCAGCTTTGCTACCAGCACGAGCCCTGGCTTCCTCTGCATGGAGTGGGTTTCCTCTGGCCCCTGGTGCAACCCTGCATATGCTGTGGCACGCTACCGGCACCCCTGCTTGGAGAGGAGAGCAGTCCAAGGCCATCTGTTCTTTCTCTGTGCTATTAAGGGATCAGCTGCTGGCTGTGGCAGCTGTGTCTGCTCTAATAAATTAAGCAGTGCCAGGGCACATCACTGGACTTGATTATTTATATTGTTAAATTATTGAAATGCCCCTTGGCTTGCTTTGGCCAAGTAGTGCTCTCCCAAATGATTTTCAGGCACAGTCCAGAAGCTAGCTTAGGCCAGGGACCATTCCCAAGTGTGATGTAGCGGCAGCCACCCTATTTTATAGGGTAAGAGAGTTTAATAGTATGGATACGGGCTGTTCCATGCCACTTGGTCTCAGTGTAAGGGGGCAGCTTCAGGCAAGCTGCATTCAGCAATCTAGGCATAGCTTTTGGATCCAAATGTTCATTACAGCAGCATGACCTTAAAAATCCAGTCCTGAAAAAGAAATCCATCTCATACAAACTACTGTGGGTGTTTTTTCTCTCATTTTTGTTAGCTCCTGAAATATCTGGTCTGTTTACTTTGTTTGAATAATTTTTTTTTCTCCAGATGCTCGTGTTACTACGCTGTTTTTAAGAGTCACATGAAGGCATTAGCTTTTGCTCTTAATGTTTTGAGGGACCTCTTCTAGGATGAAAAAGCAAGCACTAAATTTATAAAAAGAGTTTAAGCGTTTTCTTCCATCTTAGTAAAAAATCCATATATAATAGCCCTCTGAAAATCCTGTTTAAAACAACTTGTGTATTCATACAACTATATATATTATATATATACACATACACACATAACATTTGATAACTTACTTTCCCTCAAAGACAAAAAAAATCTTATGGGCTAAATATTCCAATGAATATCTTAATGTGCTTCCAAATAGTCACAGCTTTAAGTTTTTCTTGGATTTCATTCTGATTTTTATTTCTCTGTTAATTTCTTTTTCAAAGGATTAAATATTTCGCTGCATCACAGACATTTTTTATAAACAATAATTTTAATTTATTCTCTGCTGAATCAACCCAAATGTTCAAGATTTGCTTTCTTGGTTACTGTTTCAAGTCTAAAATTATCTGTGAAAATGGATAAAACTTAACACCCACTGTTTCTTGGACTAACTTAATATCTTTCTCTATTCTGATCCAGAAACTACAAAGTAAGAGCAAACACTTCTGTTTGTATCCTTACTCCCAGCTGGAGCCACAGAAGCATTTTGGGGCTGTGAAAATTTTGGTAGGAATTTCATCCTTATTTTAAGCCTACATTTAGAAAACTTTCAACAATGGAGGAGACTGCATCTTCTCAAGCCACAGCACAGCATGCTCTTGATATTCCCAGAGGAAAAGCTTCAAATCAAAAAGCCCAATGAAATCATTCAATGACAAGCATGAGCTCAGTTTTAGTTTGCTACATTCCCACACGAAAAACATGGGTCTGAATAAAAATGCTGTGATGAAAGAGGCCACTTGCTTAATTTTCCTTGGATTCATTTGAGAACCGAAAGGCTTTTAGATCCACACTCTTGCTCTTTGAGTTCACTAGCAGGTAACAAAAAGGGTTTTCAACAGCCTTCTGATTTTACCAGGAAGAAATACTGCCTTTCAGGGATGGAACTAAACATCAAATTTTAGCTTTAGATATTTACTTAAATTTTTATGACATCATATATCTTACTTTCATTATGAGACTGATGTTTGGAACCTTCAGAAACTACTCTCAGCCCTGTGGACTTGGATCTCATCTTGTAGTGCTTCTGCTCTTGGCCATAGCAGTAGTGGAGTGCCACAGAAAGCAAAGAGGAGGAATTCTGACAGCAATGTTGAGCTTGAGAATGAGGTACCATACAGCTTGCAAGAGAAAAACAAAGATGTGAATCTCCTTGTAGCGCACTGGAGAGTGAAATATATATAACAAGACAAGGAAAATTTGAGATCTGTGATTCTATGATGCTATGTATTTGAACAAACAGCCAGTTGTAGAATGAAGGGCTCGGAGTCCCGAAACAAAAAATGAACGCAAATTTTGGCTTCAAATTTTGAATCATGCTGTGGAAAACAATGTTATGCCTCCAATGAAAAAGGAGAGAGAACAGAAACAGACACAGGAGGCAGAGCAGAGGATTAGGAAGGAGGCATACTTAAGAGAAAATGAAGTCAAATCACAGAGTAAATTCCAAATCATAGTATCATAAAACATGCTGAGTTTGAAGGGATCCGTCAGGATCATTGAGTCCAAGTCCTGGTCCTGTGCAGGACAGCCAAGAATCATATTTGATAGTATCAGAGATTTAGCTGATTTAAAGTCTTCAGAAATCCATATAATATACTCACTTATTCTCACAAATGAAAACAGAGTAAATGGGTTTATAATTTAACAAAGGATTTGTCCCAAGTTCTCCAGACTCTTCACAGGTTTCCTGTGACTAATTCACTTCATTTGGGCTTAGTAAAAACCATTGTTTAAAAAAGCCCAAAAAACAAACAAAAAACTAAACAACCAACAAATAAAAAACCAAAAATCCCAATATTTAAACAGTGAGAAAGGAAAATTTTGTATCATATTTAAAGTGCCTGTTATTGCATAATTTTGTCTTCACTAATAAATCAGGGCATAGCCCTGTCTGATAGCAGATATAAATCCACGACATCCATTTAGCTTATAAGAAAAACATAATGAAGACACTAAAGAAAATTATGACTTAGGTTTATTGGAAGTGATTATAGGACAAAGAAAGTTAGACTGAGAGATTAAAAGCACTGCATAGTGGGGCACTATGTCTTTTGCTCCCAGTCCAGTCCAATCCAATTCAATCCCACCAAAGTTAATCCATCCCAGTGAACATGTTGTGGCTTTGGGTAGGCAAGTGGTTAAGGCCTGTGGTGGTCAAAGTCTAAAAAAATGATTTTTCAAGCGCAGTTTTAGTGATAAGGTCTCTGACCTCCATTCTCCTGCTGTGTATAAGGTCAAGATTGATCTTACAGTGGCCATGTGGCACCTGCTCCTGAGCTCTGAGGTGTGGGTACCTGCTCCAGGCACTTTCTGGCTCCTAGCTGGAGTGGCATGTGTGCAGCTCAGACAAAGCCAGTGTGAGCATGGTCATTACAGGGAATACAAGCAATGATAAGGATCAAGTCTTGATCTAACAGCCTTGGGGCCATGGAAGGGCTTAAATGCAATGTTTTTAATGGAATCAGTGGGACAGTTGACATCCCTTCCTCTCAGCAAGGTTTCATTAAAATGACTAGTAGAGTGAACTGTGAACAGAGGGATGCTCTGAAAACTGCTTCAGCAGAGGTGTTCTCCACCACATGATGGGGAAATGATGATTGCACAGCCCTCATCTGAATTGCAGTTATAGCCAGAGTTGGCTAAAGACATTCAGCTCTGCATGGAAAGCTCGGTATCTGCAAAGAGGGCTGTGCGTGGGTAAAGAGAAGAGAAAAAGAGAATGACAGATTTAGATAACTGAGTACATGAAACAAGTGTATGGATGACTTAGGCTGGAGAGAGCCATGGAGGGCTTGGGAGGCTTGGAGAAAGAATGGGAATTTGGAGAGCAGAGTTGGGGACAGGAGTCTGCCACCCTTTGAGTGTAGGTGTGGGGGTTTTTTTGTTCAGTTAGTTTTATTTTTTGTTTGTTTCTTTTCCTACCAGCAAGAGTTTGACTGCAGTTTGATGCTTAGGTGTTGAGAAATTTATTTC
Organism: Pachyramphus minor; assembly: GCA_013397135.1. Lineage (NCBI taxonomy): Eukaryota > Metazoa > Chordata > Aves > Passeriformes > Tyrannidae > Pachyramphus > Pachyramphus minor. The sequence continues at coordinate 68,799 of VYXB01002991.1, read as the reverse complement.
TATCTTAGAATAATGTAAATAGTTTCAAGATTCAGAGGAACACAGAATATGTGCAATGGAAAACTTTGTGATTATGTTTTGTGGATTGACAGAAATAACTTCCTCGGGTGCTTTGGGGGACTTAGAATCACTTTACTGTCCAAAGTAAAATCAAAGACCATGCTGGTATTATCAAAAAACAGAAAATGTATTGCTTTTCTCACTGCTTTACCCTCACTTTAAAATTTTACAGCTTCTCTCTTTTAGATTTGCAAGATCATAGAATCATAGATCAGACAGGTTGGAAAGGACCTCTGAGATCATCAAGTCCAACCTTTGATCCACTACCATCACAGTTGCTAGACCATGGCACCAAGCACCACATCCAGCCTCATCTTAAAAACCTCCAGGGACGGTGAATCCACCACTTCCCTGGGCAGCCCATTCCAATGGCTGATTACCCTCACTGTAAAGAATTTCTTTCTAATATCTAACCTAAACCTCCCCTGGCACAGCTTGAGGCCATGCCCTCTTGTCCTACTGCTGATTGCCTGGGAGAAGAGACCAACCCCTACCTGGCTACAACCTCCTCTCAGGTAGTTGTAGAGAGCGATGAGGTCTCCCCTGAGCCTTCTCTTCTCCAAGCTAAACAAAGATAACAGAGCCAGTGACAGACACAATGAACTAACCCAGTTAGCCCTACATCAAGCCAATAAAAAGCATCTGATGGTATTTCCCTGCAACATGGGTTTAGAAGTCTTTGAATTTGATTTGACAGATGGCTCAAAAATATTATCATTCTTCTGTGTGAAAAATATGCCCACCTTAATGTTGTTTTGATTCTTTTGAAATTTTTTGTTCAGCTTTGTTACTAACTTTAGATAATGTGGCCATTTCCAGTTGCCTTTAACAGCTTTCATGAGTCCAGTTTAAAAAGAACATCATGGTTTGGTCATTTGTCTTGAGTCCACTTTGATTTCTGTTATGACAAAGCACCTCGTGGTAGACATAACTATTTGGCTATGCTTCTGGTCTTACACAAATAACAGTATTTAAATAGCTCTTTAAAAAGATTGAAACCCTCTTTCACCCAGGATCTAAAATCCAGATTGTTAGTTGCACCAGAAATGAAGTAAAGGACCAAGATGTCATTGTGTTTGATGCTTTAAAGACATGCATAAAATAGTCCTTGCTCAAAAGAGCCTTATGATCCAAGTAGAGAAGAAGAGGTATTAGACAAAAAAATTACCAAGGCAGCATAAGGAACTGATAAAATACAGTTGGTCATCCTGGTAAGTAGGGCTTGCAAACCTATTTTTCTTCAGAAAAGAACCTTTGTATTCCCTGGGATTTTGTGCTTAGAAAATCTTACAACAATGGTATGAAAAAATTCACAACTACAGTTCCAGAACAAGAGTGCATAGACAGAAGAGCATTTGCAAACATTTCAAGTATTGTTATTTTTTTTATTATAATCCATTCAAACTGGGAGGCTGTATTACTAAGAGGATGGAATTCTGACATGCTCAGTTTTCATTTGCACTGCAACTTTTTCTGTTCATCCTGTACCTTCGGTAAGATGTGCAAGCTCCCATCTTCCTAATCAACTTTGGCAATGGGTAGTTAGGAGCTGAAATATTTAACTGAATCTGGCTTTTGATGGATGGACTAGTGATTTCACAGTACAGTGTGGTAGTCACTGTATACAAGGGGATTAAAACCCCTTCTAATTTCTGACTAGAAGAAAATTCTTTAAATGGGTGACTTTGTCTCTCACTTAGTACCTGTAGTACAACCTGTGAAACAGTAGAAACATGATCAAACAAAACACTGAGGTAAAATGATGCGAGACATAGCCAGCACTCATGACTTTTCATGATTTGCATTTTTGCAGAGTGAACTACATGTCTGAAAATCAGTGTTTGTTACATATCCCAGTGGTAATACAAGTTTGAATTACAGTGATCTAGTCCTGTATTCAGGGAGACAAAAGTAGAGTTTGGCTACTTTTCAGGGAAAGATGTCAGGCAACTTTCTTCAAGGCAAATTGCCAAACCCAACATTACAGTCAGTCAAATCAGTTGATTGATGCTTTCCCCATTGATTGATTTTTTTACGTGGTTTTGATGTTGCTCCCTTAAGAATTATATCCTCTGCCCTCCTGGGCCATTTGGCTGGTGCTGTCTGTCTCAGGTACTTGCAGGTCAAATGTGTCTGATGAGCTGGTGATGGGGCCTAGGTCCTTTTGGAATACACTGGGGAATAAATCCACAACAGCTGCAAACAGAAATGGTGAAAGGATAGCTAAAAACTAGCAAACATGGCTCCTTTAGAGAAGTACCCAAGAACCAAGAATGAAAGCTCTAAAGAGCAGAGATTATGATAGTTTAGTGGCTTAGTCTAGAAAGAAAATTTCTAGTAAACATAGAAAAATTTGCTATATGGTTTCTACTGACTGGAGGGAAAGAAATGATTATGTGTTTATATGGGATTAGTGTCAAATTTAGAGTGCTATTTTTAATTAAACTTGTGTTTGGGCATGACTAAAAAAAACAGATATGATCCTAGTATTTTTCAAGTATCCATTGTGATTTTTATTAGCATAGTTATAAGATTGACATCTCCCAAGATTAAAAATCCTGAATAAATTACCCAATCCTATGAAACTGGCTTGCAGAAAATGATATCTTAGCTATACTTCTTGATATTTTATCACCTGTAACTGTTCAGGAATACAGTCAATATTTTTTTTAGTTACTCAATAAACAAAAGTACTTGATTTTGTTCTGAATAAGAGCTGTATCCTGATGTAATAAGCTGGCTGTAATGTCAGATATTGAAAGACTCAAGATTGAATCTTGTAACTCCCTTGAATTGGGAGACTGACGTGTTTCAGAATAAGATGTGCTGATGAAAGTGCTGGGATGCAAGCAGATAAAATTATAGCATTTTCCCCAAGACTCTTGTAGAAGATCTTATCTACACAGGGAAGGTGACAGAACATTTTCCAGTTGAATGTTTCAAACAGGAAAGGGAAGACATCATTCTCCAGACAGTGATGGTGTATTTGTTCCTCTTAACAAAGTCCCTCACAAATGTAGGCCTTGTTCTGCCACGGGTCCACAAGGTTACAATGAGAAGCAGACCAGTAATAGAAGAAACAAACAGCCTGAGTTTGTCTCAGTAGCAAGCTGTCATAAGACATAATATGGTGATTTATTAATGTTGTAGCATACACTGAAACAATGCAAAGTAGATGATTTGATCTCAAAAGACAAGATTCTGTTGGTTATCTGTATTCTCTTTGTAAACAGAGATTCTAAAAGCCAGGCCAACCTGTTCTTGAAATGGCAGAGATGAGTCTAGTTATATTCTAGTTTCTGGACTTGTCTTCTGTGGTGATTTCATCTGTTTTGTCTGATTGACAGTGGCATAGGTCAGTTCTAGGTCTAGATACAAAACAGCATGGTGTAATTCATGTGGCTTATTGCCCTGGCTTATACTAAGATCAGTTTTTTTATGTGACTGGAAAGCACAGATGCTGCAGAGACAATTTATTGAACAGGTGAATCTTCACCATAGTTTCATTTCCATCAAATGATGCTGAAAGCTTCTTGCTTTTTTACATTACTGCATTTCTGTTTTGAACATCCTTCCCCTGAGATTAATATGTGTGAAGAGGACTTCACAGAACATGAAAACAGGGCACCAATAATAGCCAATCCTGGAGTCAACAACTAAAAAGAAAATGAGGCTATCCCATATGAAGTGGACCCAGCTGACAGAGATTGAATTTTTTATATATTTTTTAAAATTATAGCAGGCAGCTGCAATATTTTTGTTGAACACAACTTTTTGCAATGTAGTAGTTATGGAACTATACACATCTAGTGATTTCCAGAAAGAAGAGAAATTGAAAACCAGGCAGACTGCATGCTTCAGTTTCAACTTGAGTGCTTCTCTTTTTCTGATTATGACAGAGACTATAAAGGAAAGACCTCACTGATATTTTTGGGAAATCTAAAGCAGAAACAAACCTCTCCTCAGTGTCTTTGGTTTGCATGGTGCTTTTAAGAGCAAGTTCTTATGCCTGTATAAGTCAGGGACAGCCAGGTGTGACTTACTTGACACCACAGATCTGAGAACACCACTGAAGGAGGCATCAGGAAAGACAGGGAGACACCAGTAATTTATGAATCAGGAGTAAGGAGCACTACCCAGAGTGGTTAGGAAAATATACTTACCCAGTACCTTGCTGGGGAGCTTTCATTATAGGTCAAGACCATGGAGAATTTCAGTTTAATTGAACTTCTGAAAACCTGTATCATTCTGCATCAGAGCAAGTCAGTCCTTGGAGTGCTTTATTATAGGGAAAGGCTTGGGAAAAACCTCTAAGAGAGCCAACATCCCAGTGATTTGGCTCCTTATTTAGGATATACGAGTTCCATCTAAATAAGGCTGAGGACATGCTGAGGTGTGATGTCCCTGGCAACCACTTAAGATGCATGTAACTGGCAGCTCCCAAGGCTGGTGTCTTGGAAAGGTTTTATTGGGAACTCGCTGTAGAAAAATCCTTCTGAGGAAATCTCTGTGTTGACAATATTCTGCATAAAGATGTAACTTTGCTTACCAGTTCCCAAAGAAGCCTAGTTTTTTCCAAATTGTTCCTTTCTACTGGTAGAATCCTATCTACATGGGAAAAAAAGTATTCTTGAGTGGGTATAGAGCACGACGTTTGCCCTACTGAACTGAACCAGATAAGATGCATGAAATGCACGTGTTCTCTGCATCCTTCAGTAGCTGGTGTCTGCAGCAGTGATTTATCCAGTAATGAGCTAAATAAAGAAAGAGAGTGTATCTTTGCTCATTACTTTGAAGCAATTGAAACTAATTTTGCTAATAAATTAATTATGTTTAAGTGTTAAAAGCCTAGAAGGGAGGCAAGAACAGAGAATGACAAGTAATTGTGAAAAAGCATGAGGATTTTCCCAGTGGAAGTTGATCTAAGCATCATAGTAGTTCAGGAAAACTATTCTGAGGGAAAATCTATGGCTTTAAAGCTACAGTCTCCTTTCTCTATGCCAACTCTTCTACAGGGACTATATTTTTTACTTCTCATTGTGTTACGTGGGGATTAGCATCTGTGTCCTAAATTTCATCCTCATTGATTACTGTTCCTGCAGGCTTTTCAAATTCAAGTCTTCCTTTTCCCTGGGCAAGTTAGTCCAGGTCAAGATGAGATGGTGCAAGAGGCAACATCCCCTTATGCTCTCTCTGAAAAATATTTTGAGTGAAGAAGTTTTCCCCTCTCTTCCTGCTTTTCCCACCAACTCTCTGTCCCAGTTCATAAAGTGATCCATGCCTACTTGGTCAGACACAGTTGTGGGTCATGCTGCAGAGAGCATAGTGTTTCATTACAGTGACATTTGTCCCAAAGGTCTGCAAAACTCTCTTAGTCTCCTTAATCCCCTGTCTTGGGATATCTGGTCCCTCTCAGCAGCATTGTCTCTCCTCTTGTCTGTAATTCTTTTTGCCTGTTGATCAATAGTTATAATCTCAGTCAATGATTTCTCATCATTAAATGCTGAAGGGCACTACAACTCTACCTTTTTCTCATTATCTTTGTTTTGTACCATTTTGTTCTATTCCTCTGCCACCTTCATTTTCTTTCACTTCTACTCCTGTGAGTTTCCTCTCTTCAAATGCTGCCTGACTTATCAGTACAGTGTCTGCAGCCAATAATACTATTTGGATATCCTTTGTTCTTTACAGACACCTCCGCTCTGATCTCCAGACTGGTGTCCTTGTTGCCTTCTTCCCTGTTGTGCTTGGCAGACTACAGCAAAACTCCAGCTGGGAGCCAGATTTAAGTTTAACACCATGCTTATTCGTTATTCTTTCACTCTGGCTGTAACTCCAACATAGTACTTGCTATTGCCTTTTTTTTGCAGCTACCGTGAGCCTGAGAGATAGGAGTGGGGTGTTTCCACACAATAATCCTATTATGTAGTGAAGTTTTATATGCCCAGCATGTTTTTGTTGAACAACCTTTCTCTCATATCTTTCCTGGATGATCAGGAATGCTTCAGACCTCCTCTGTGCTTAATGTCTGCTGTGTGCTCACTCTGGGAATGGGGCTGCCAGAGGGCACAGCAGAGAATGATGTCCAGGTGTCTCTCTGAAATTGAATTAGATTAAAATACGAAGGATGTGTACGGAAAGGGCATATAAATCGCTCAGACCTTTATCAAAGCCTGCACCCACCTTGCAGCTATTTAGAGCGTTAAAAAAAAGATAGTTCTAACGAAGCAAGCTCTTGATTAAACCTAATCACACCTCTGCTCTTTGGTAGATGTGATGTATAGACATTCTGAAATTTCCTTAATTATATTTGGATTTAGATGTGTCTTGTTTCCCTCTCTCCTTAGCTTGCTGCTACATTAGCTCCAAACCCAGAAAAATCATTTATGTGTGGGATGTGTCCAGTGAGGGTGTTCTGAAGCTGAGGAACAGGTAAAGGAACATGCACCCTCTCAAACACATAAATACACACATGCATACACATATCTATGTATGACTACATATGAAAATGTCCATAAATGTGCTTCTCAATCCATATAATCAGTCTGTAGGGACTGAGTGAAGGGCAGGAAAATGGATACCAACATTAGTTTCAGGCAGATGAAGTTGGTGGCAATCAGTGATAGATGTTAATGCCTTTGTTTGTGTTTAAAGAGTGTGTAGGTAGCTGCTGCCTGTTGCTCCCAGACATTCAGAAAAGAGGCCCATATATTTTTATTTTGCTCAGAAATGACAAGCGAGAAAGAGGTCAGAAAGGTTGATAAGGAGGTATAACAATCTCCAAATGACTTGTAGCTGTTGAAACACAGGTCCTTAGTAAGAAGGTTAAATGAAAAACTTGCTGGGAGCTATAATGAGAGCTTTGCTGTTTCATGGTCTGAGAGAGGAGCTTTCTGAAACTGAATTTTAGCATAGATGGCCGTGGATGGTTGATTTGAAATGATGCCAATATAAAGAATAAATTCATATTGATACCGGAATTGTTGTTAGCAACACAGACAGAGACAATAATAATAATATTATTATAGTACTAAAACATGTGACTAAAACACAAGTTCTTGGTGTGTATGTTGCAGCATTTGATACAGTAATTGCCCTTGTGAAATGCAATATAATTATTAAAATACCAACACGACTTTTTAAACTAATGTGACCAAAAAAGGGAATGTTCACTTGATACTGGAGGTAAAGTTAATGATTTTAATGATTACTAACAAATAGTAGAGGACACTTTAAGCACAGACCTGTTTGTAAAATGTTGACAACAATAAGCAATGTTAACCCCCAAATCTATTTGTTTATTGTTACCATAGGTGCAATGAAAGTTGTGTAATAGAAATGATTTTTAAAATGATCTGCCTGGAAAAATGAAGTTAGGAGATGCTGAAGAAATAAAACTTGCCTTATAATGTTAAAAAGCTTGCTTTTGGTAAAAATATATATTTTGGAAGAAGTCTATGGTATTTCTAATTGCACTTTGATTAACTTTTTATGTACATAGATATAATCGAGTCATATTTCTCTGTACTCTTTTAATTAGCAAAAGCAGAACAGTGTCATTGCTTTGCCAATTCTTCATGGCTTTTGAGGTTTTAAATTGATAGCAAATACAAAAAGAGATTCCATAGGAATGTGCTCCTAATGAGATTTAGTCAAAACAACTGTTGATATTGATTTGACACACCTTGCTAGAATCCACACAGGTAAAGAAACAATCTGGTGCTTTAGCAAAAGATTACCATTTCCTTTCTTGATATAGCTGCAGTCAAATTAACCATCTTCTTTGTATACGGTAGCACTCTGTTAACTCTGAAGTAAAAGTGAATGTTGTGTCAAGATAACAAGTACAGATTTATTGAGAAAGAGCAAAGTACATTCTTCAAATGTCTATATATTTTAAAAAAGGTCCGTGAGAAACAGTATGATATATTCTTCACATTATCATATTCTCCATCACAAGGAAAGAGAGTTCTTCAAAATGGAAAATGAAAGTCAATTATAATGTAAAGGACAAAATGTTTTATAAAATATATTTTAAAAAATACAACAATGAGAAAAACAGTAAATTTTATCATCTAAATAATGCTTATTTTCACCCAATATATTGTATAAACCTCCTTTATACTTAAACTGTCATAATATAATGTTATGTGTATTTCTGGCATACAATAAGTATAGATTTCTTTCAGTAGAGTACTGGAATATATATTTTAAAACCCAAGTGTCCTTTAAAGAGTAGTAAGTACAGTAAATGAGCTATTTAATCTCTTTCTTCAACATGAATTTTTTTAAAGTCAGAAGTCCAGGGGATTTTTATCTCTGGCAAGTGGAGCAGATGTTGTTTCACCCACACCTGGATACATGAAGTTTAAAAAGCAGCTACTGGAAGGGTAAAACTTTAAAGATTTGAATTTGCTTTAATACCACAAAGAGGAAAGAAGTATGACTTTGTTTATTGCTTTGGAGCACGTGAAAAATCTCTGGAGATGACTGAGATCAATTTCTGAAGGGAAAGGGTAATTTTTCACCATTTCTGACATTTTCCCCTGCTCTTTCTTGGAATCCCCTTTTGATTTCCCATTATAAAGCATAAAGGGTTTACTCCTCACGGTAGCAGACCAGCCTGCGCTCAGTGTGCAGGCTCGGAGGGAGGGACTCAGAGGAGGGATTTGAAATTCACGGGGTTTTAGTAATCTATTTGCTACTAGCAGGCAAAATTTATGGGTTTGTTTTACAAAGAAAAACGTTTTTCTTGATGCATGCCATAAGCATACCACTGCTGGAACAGTGCAGTCCTCTTAGGTACATAAAATGTTTCGCTGATCTTAATTTCAAGAACGTGATATTGTTTCTTGAGATACAAGTAGGACTTGGGCCTCAGTATCCCATTAAAAACTGTAAAACCTGCAGCTTTAAGGACGTTGATTTCTCTACATCTTGAACCACAACCCCCTGACAGAAAGGTGTCAGCTTCTACATCTTTGGAAACAAGCCTACCTAATTTTTGTAACTACCTATATGTGTATAAATGTTTCTGTTTTAATACGCTGCCCCGGGCCTTAAGGTTCATGTTCTGTTTATAGGCTTATTTTTCTAATTGCTGAACAGGAGAAGCTTTCTGTGATTCACTCAGAGTGGGTAAATGCTTTCAGAATAGGTTTTTGTAATGAGTAATGCTTTTAGTGCATCACTTCAGACAGCAGGCGCATTGATGATATAATTGCCTAACTCATATAGTTAATTTTTTTTCTTTTTTGGTAGCATAAATTTTCATGAAGTTTAACTAGGTGCAGTGGAAAATCAGGCAACAAAAACCCCAAACCACAAAATGTTTTTTTCAGATTACATGACAAGTAAAATTCTTGAGAGCCTTTAGAGTTGTTTGCAATAGTGGGCTTTCTGTGTAAAGACCCAGTTAAGCATTTTGCGTTTGTTTTGTAAATGTATTTTGTTTAGATATAGGTAAAAAATAACTTTTCAATTGTAAGTCTTGTCTTTTTGGAAGGAAAGAAAACACGTCAACATTTAATTTGGCATGAGTTTTGGACTAATTTGTAATAAGGTAGCAATACACTTCCAGTAAAATCAGAGACACATCTAGAATTAATAACCTTACAAAGTAGAAAAGAGCCTCAAAAAAGGTAATCTCCCCATCTTTGACGACAATAAAATTAAAAATTCCTAATAAATACATTTTTAGGGTAATTGCTTGCTGGAAAGTCTTTACTTTGCATGCTGACAAGACCTTTATCGCTAGGATGAGTAGAGATATTTCTGAACACATGGAGTACTGCACCCGGCTCTGGACGCCACAGCTCAGGAAAGACATGAACCTGTGTGATGGCCCTGAAGATGGTTGAAGGCTGAAGAATCTCCAGGGCACCTCTCCTTAAAGACTGGATGAGAGAGCTGGGGCCACCTGTTCAGCCTAGAGAAGACTCCAGGGAGACCTAAGAGCACCTTCTAGTACCTAAAGGGGGGCTACAAAAGAGATGGAGAGGGACTTTTTAGCAGGGCATGTAGTGATAGGACAAGGAGTAATGGCTTTAAACTAAAACAGTGTATGTTTAGATTAGATACCAGAAAGAAATTCATTACTATGAAGGTGGTAAGGCACTGAAACAGGATGACCAGAGAGGAGGTGGATGATACCATCATTTTGGGTGTTATTGCAGTTCTAAAGCTAGTGTTGTTTTGACATTTTTGTGAGGGTCAAATATATATATATAAAGCTTTCAGGGATAAATGCTACTTGTGTGTGGACAAAAATCTCAAGTCATAAGTCAGAAGTGTGTGTTGAGTTTCCCTTTGATGTAGAAAGTCATTTATGTCTTATGTCCACCTAAAACTACAATGAAAAAAAGATTCTCAATGACAGCAGATTCCAGCTACACTTGACTAGTGAATGCAAAGCTGTAAAAAGTGTACAAAATTAAGAAAAAAGTATGTTTATTAGCCTTGGAAGTTTTTATGAACATGAGTTTAATGTGGCACAGACAAGGGGATGGCACATATCATGAAGGATCAATGTTCATAAAAATGGAGCCTGTGTCTCATAAACTCACAATATTCTAATTGAGCAAACCCAATCTGCAGTATGGGTTTGAATTTATAAATGGTATTCCTCTACTTTTGTAAATTTACCAAAAATTCAGTATTAGGCATCATCTTTGCCCATGGAATGAGTAAAACAAGAATTTCTAAGTGTCTTTTGAAGAACAGGGACAGGTTATTTACCTTGAAGGGAGAGTTGCCCCTCCCAGTTTGCAGGAGATTGCCGTTCTGAAGGGCAGTCCTGATTTCTTTTTTAAGCATTTAAAGTTGTGACAAAGAAATCCTTCAGTCTATAAGCAAGGCCAAAATAAAAAAGGAAGCCCCGCAGTCTGTTTCAGTGTATACCTTTCATGATTACTTGCAGGTTTAAGTTCTTAAAACCTGAAAGAAAATGCTTCTTCCTTCAGGCTGTTGTAGCCAACAGACTCTGAATCCTTCACACACTGAATGCACAGAGCTGCAGAGGATTGGGAGATATTCTGCAGGATTTGTGGAACCTTTGATGGTAAATGGGCAGTGATTGAATTTAATAGCTTTTTCTGGTTGTGGATTTTGTTTTGTGGGTTGTTTTTTTTGGAGGGGGGGAGGGTTGTTTTTTTTTACTTTTTTGCTTTTTTGGTTTTTAATAATAAGTGTATCTGTTACTCTAAGGCAGAATGACCAGCTGGAAACAGCATATGGTTTTCTTTATATCAGGCACAAGATGCAACTGATTACCTCTGAAGATAAGGGGTACAGCATCAGCACTGTTTTGGAACATGGGTGGAAGACTTCTGTGATAACAGAAGATAGAGTGCTGTAGATTTTTTTTTATCAAAACCCATCTACCATTGTTTTTGAAGCACAAGGGTGTTCTTTTCTTGTGAGGAGACAGAAAACTCTTCCTTTGCATAACAGAATTAAATTTATCTGTGAAATGCATGATTGCACCTTTCTGATATATAGAGTCAGCTTGAACGGAAATTATGTACGTATACATACATGGATTTGAATTGTACATGGGAATATTTTGAAACCAAAAGAAGCTGAAATGAAACATGCTGGTAAAGCAGATTTCATTTCCTGTAACCATCTTCTTCCTCCCTTTGACCTATAATGTCATCAACACAATGCTTTCCATAACTTAATGTGTGTTTGTGCCTCATTCATTGATTTTTACAGAAAGATCTTCTTCCATGAATTGGCTATGCTTGTGGTGGACACCACTTACTGAGACTCTCTGGCTCCTGCCTACCCAGGATCTGGCTTTGATTTCTCATATTAAAAAAAAAAAAAATGGTCCAGAGGACTCCTCAGCCTGATGTAACATTTTCTTCTCCCTTCCCACACCAGTGTGAAAATTCTTCACTGAACCCTCCCTTTGTGTTTGGGGGCTCCGACTACCCCTCTGTTTCCTAGGGTATGAAAAGCATGGTAGTTTCCCCAAAATCACTATGCTGCTGGTGGTTTGCACAGAATGGAAGCACAAAGGGGCATGTGCAGGCTCCACAGCAGGAGGAGTTTAGAGACAGGGGGTTTAGCCAATGGAAAGGAGACACTCATGCAAAAATGTCAGGAGAGGGCCTGTTGCTCACCACGATGATTTGCAGTAGGTTCTGATCAGTTGTTACTGGGATGTGAAGGTTTGGACTTGGCACTTGGCCAACCGTCCAACCCACAGAATAGGTTCCCCCCCACCCCTCCTTCCCCACCCTCTCCCGGGAGAGAAGGAAAAGAAAAACCAAATTGTATCAAAAGATATANACAAGGCCGCACCAGGCCTCACTCCTCTGCACGGGTGGAGCTGACTGTAGAGAATCTGTGGATCTACCGGAAGGAAAGAGAGCGAAGGCTTCTCGCTCCTTCTTATTTATACCCCGAGTCACGTAAAAATCGTATGGAATACTGGGAGCATGGTCATTTCCCTGGTTACAAGCTGGTTACCAGGAAAAGAACCTGGACCAAACCATCACATGGCAACAGGAAAGAAGTAGTGAAAACTGACTGTAGTTCCTGAGGGAACTTCGTACCATGGTCTAGTAACCACGGTGGTAGTGGATCAAGAGTTGGACTTGATGATATCAGAGGTCTTTTCCAACCTGGCTGATTCTATTCTATGATTGTTAGTATTCTGAAAGTCTCAAGTGGCGGAACAAATTCCTGTTCCTCACAGGCTGCCAGAGAAACACATGGTTCCATCTTTCTGAGCTGCAGTAAGCTCAGAAATGTTTTCCACTTTTTTCACCTCATTGTGGATATGCGATTAGGTTGCCTGCAGTGCTTAGGTCAGCACCCGCCTCCAGTGTGCAAGTGCCTGGCGGAGCCATGCACCCCTCTTCTGAGAGTCACCCTCCTTCTGTAGACTGCTCCAGTCAGGGAAAGGTTTATCAGGTTTTCAAAACAGTGTGCTGCAGGTAGTTCTGATGACTTGAACCTCAATATAAAATGTCTATCAAGGGCCAGATTGCATTAATCAATTTTGATTATTTATTAATTATTTTTCTTTAATTAAATTTAATTCACTGCAATATGAACAGCAACCAGGTTTCGCCAGGGCTAGAGTAATATTAACCCTTTGCTCTAGCCCAAGCCAGAGTATCTAAATGCATCCTCTGAGAATGAAAATGTACTGTGTACAAGACATGCAGTTTCCAAAGAAATTTTTTCAAATTTTTTGAATTTCCTAGGAGCAGGATGTTGAAACAAAACAGGAATATGGCATTTTAAATTCCTTGCATTAGTAAGGCGGTGTTCTCCCACCTCTGTAAAACAGCCTGCACTTCCTGCTTACCCCTCTCTCCTCCTGATCCAACTGCTGGCCAAACTGGATGCTCTCTCCAACATGCTTCCATATTACTGGCAACTGAATTTCTCTTGGGCTCCTTATTCCAACAGTCATCCAGGATGAACTGAAACACAGATTCAAGACACCTGCCTCCTTTTCCCTGGCGTCAGAACACTTTTCGATGCCCATCTCACTCCTCATCCTTCTCTCATCTCCTCAGTCCCTGTCTCTCCAACCAGAAAGTGCTCAGGAAGCTTCCTTAGGTACTTACACGTGAAATCGAACACCTTGTTCCTGGTATATAAGCAAAGAAGGAATCATCTTTTGGATCAACTAGGCCTCTCTTCTGCAAGGACTCCCTGAGGGGACAGGGCTCTTCCCATATGACTGGTTTCCCAAGTCTCTCTCCTGTATGGGTACTGTTTCCAACAACACAGTCCTCATCAGAAAGGCTCTCCTTCTGAGGCATTCATCATCTCACTGTGGGGTCTGTGATTTAGTGAAGATGGGCTTAGGGTGTCTTTTCAACTCTCACAGGTCATTGATTGGTGTTTCTCCTGCACGGGCACTTGTTTTGATTTCACTACAGATCTGTGACCTCTCCTGCTGCCTGGTCAGGGGAGCCAGGCATATTACTTTATGGCTGAGACAGTTCTTATCTTGAGCTTTTCTTACATTTCAAATGTTTATACAGCATCTCACAGGTGAATTTGTTTATGCTGTCTTGGGCAGCATCTCCATCTCCTCTATAAAGGCTGTTTATGCAAAGTTACTCCTTTGGGAAGATACCTTGATGCAGAGAAATTTCTGAGCTTCCTCTGTGAGTTTTACTTTGGTTATAACACGATTTTATCCCTCTCCTGTGCAATGGCTGTCGTGATCAGGGATGCCTTTGTGAATACTTTTCATGCTAAACTGTTTTATCTGATTCCTCCTTGGAGAGAATCTTTGCTGTGTTCACTCTGACAGTCTTCCCAATACCATACCCTGGGGAATTTTAATTTTCAATTGTCTTGGTAGCCTGTATATATGTGTTTTAATTCCATGAAAACTTCTTCTTGTATGTCCTTGTCCTTCGCGCTCAGTGTGCACACATCTGAGCCAAGGCCCCAGATTTCCATCAAACGCCAGACAAAGGAACTGCAAAAACATGTGTGTCCTGAAAGCCTTCCTCCAGACCCTGCCCACTCATTCAAATCCACATAGGCTCGACTGATGCACAAAATGCTCCAGAAAAATCAGCAAAGCAGTTCCAAATGAGATAAGAAGAAACAGGATATACTTCCACTTGCCAGATGAATTCTCAGGGAGAAAAAATGGTCATGTTACTGCTAGAAAGTATTTATAATGATTAGGAAAACAGTAGGAGGATGAGGAAATTTGACTGAGTTTCTGCTTAAGAGGAGAAATGAGCCATAACCTATCCAGAAGTCCTTCCTCCCCTCATGAGGGTATCACTTTCATGGTCTGCAAATTCTGTAGTCAGATTCTGGGAATCTAATCTTCCCAGTCAATTGTCACAACTAATTTATTCCCACACTTTAACTTTTAATCCAATGTCTCAACAGCCAAACAATGCAACTTGACCCTAGTTTCCACTGAATGGAAACTTGAAAGGGTACAGCCTGGTTTTGGTAATTTTCTGACAATTGCTGGCATGGGGGCAGAGCTGATGTGGGACAGATTCCTTTGGGTTTCCAGGAGAAAAGAAGGTCTGGAGAGGGCTGTAGCCATTACCAACAGATATTCTGTAGTGCTGTTTATGCAGCCTGATTAGATGCAAAATTTCGGGTGGTGACTTTTTGAGACTATTAACCTTCAGTATCTGAAATGTAAACTTGAGCTACATGTTTCAGTGCCTTTGATGATTGATGGAGGAAACAAGCCAAATTGGATCAGAAAAAAGTGCACACTGCAAAATGTCCAAGGCTTGTTGGATGAATTGTACTTTCTGCAATTTTCTGCTGTACAGAGTCCACCTTTGAGTAGAAAGTAAAAAGCCCACCCTGGCTGTGAAAAACCCACGCCTTTTTATATTTGTAAAGATGCCAGAGAATGAATGCTCTGTTCCCTGGACTTTTGGTGTTGCTGTTGCAGATGATTGGTCATCTGACCAACTTTGAGTGATCACTCAAGCATTTAAAAGAACAGTTTATGGAAAATGAGATGCTCTGATGAAGAATACCCTTAGGATAGAGAGCTGACATAAACTGAACAAGCAGCCCATCTCAGTCTCACCAAGCTGTGCCAACCCCCTTTAACCCCAGAGGGTTGTTAAACTTGGGATCAGGAGAGCTGTGGCTCGGGGTTATCAACGAAATCTAATGCAAGGTGAAGTGGGGTGTCAAAAGCAGGAATCCAGTACACAGTAACAAGATTCTGTTAGAAAGACAGAGACAGATCCACTTCAGCCCTTCAGCTTTCAATCTTTTTTGTCAAATATAAACACCGGGCTGAAGTTTTTTCTTAGTTTTTCAACCTTTACTCTCTGCCATTGCTCATGCCCACTTTCCATCCCTGTCCTTCTCTTTCACTGGTTCCTTTCCTTGATACAGGAAGGTCACTAAAGGGCTGAACAGATGGAACTCATCTCGGTTTTTCTGGTCTGTTCAGTCCTTCTGTGGTTTACAAAGACGCATTCAATGAGGTTTCTTGAGTAACATGGAACCTGACACAGACCACCCATCAAAGCCAGGTTTCTGTGTATGTTCAGGCCAGAGCCCTGCCTACACCACCCTGACCCTGTACAAATCCTGCAATAGGTTGAGTAGCTCCCTGTGAGCTGTGTGTTGCCTGGCACAGACAGTCTGTGTAGAGTAACTACATGATCCCATTTGTGTGTCTCACCCTCCTGTGGTCTCTGCTGCCGGACACAGACCTGGGCAGCAGCCACAGGAGTAATTTCTAAGGCACCTTCATTTGAGGTTGTCCCAGTTAGTGCAGACACCTTTTGTACAGCTGCCAAAATTTGGCAGAGAAGGAGAACACAATACAGACTGCCTTAAATGTCATGGGAGACAAACACATAGGGCGATTTTTCATTTAATCTTTATTCTGTCTTTTGTATTGCTGTCACTGAACCTGATGGAAAACACAGGTATTTTGCACAATTTAAAACAAGGCCATTGTATTTTAGTCTATAGACACAGAGGCTGGAATATATGCCTTTACATTCTGAATAAATCGAAAACCTTTTGCATTCAATGAAAATGTTCTTGTCAACATTTTTTTTAATGCAATTTGCAAAAGATTAAGCTACATGTAAAAACCATGAAGAAGTTAGAACCATAATAGAGAAATATAAATACTTTCCACAGAAAGATTTTCTTTGTTTTGAAAAAATACTAAGTGTTTTATTGGTATTTAATAAGCCTAAGTGAAGCTCTTTTCGTGAAGAAGAGCTTCATGAAGCTCAAGTGTAGCTCTTTCCATTTTGGGAGACTTAGCCTATCAGATGTCAGCTTCAGGCAAATTTCTCCTCGTATTTCTCTTGGATTTTTTTTGCCACATTCTCTATACCTCCTCTTTAAACAATTTGTCTTTTTTGTGGTCCTCCTGGTCTTTCATAGACTTCAATGTAACAGAATTGAATTGGATCTCATCTCAGTGAACACCCACCTTAAAAAAATTTTAGTACTTTAGTACTTTCATTATTGTTCTCACCCTCCAGATCTAGTCCTTTCTGTTCTGTTTCTCTGAATTCCCTCTTGCTTCCTCAAGTGCACTGGTTCCCTCTCTGCACTATTTCAGGTGCTTTCTCCCCTTTCCCCTTTCCTTCATTGCATTGTTTCACAACTCTTTTCTACTCTTGACTTGGAAACTTGCTGCCTCTTGCTTCATCCATGGCAAAAAGGGTTAAGGGAATGGATTAGCTTGGTTGAAGATTGATTCCTCCTCATTTCAGAGGGAAAACCAGTGTTTGTTTAGTTTGAAAAAGGTAGTGCTAGGTTAAAAACTGTCCCTTGACACCTGAGGGGGAATTCGGGTGACAATAGTCTTCTGTGTCAGTGCTTACTGCCTAATCTCAAGGGAGAAAAGTAAGCAATTCTCCTAATCCTGAAAGAAGTATCTAAAATAAATGATGAAGAGCCCCAAGTTTAACTAGCGTTAGTGTCTGGAGTTATGTGAGATCATATCACCTCAGCTGTCTTTAACTGTCTTATAAAGAGGCTGTATTCTAGAGGATTTCAGCAGATACAAATTCTTTCTTACTGGTTGCCCATTGCTCAGTGTTTGAATTTCTCTCACGCTAGACAAGCAGTCATTTTACCTAAGGTAAATCTCTGTGCAACTCTGGTGCATGCTGGTGCAGTGCTGTAAAGCCATCCAGAAGATGTTGATGCTTTTCCTCCCAGCACAGAGGGTTCATTTCCTTCACCCTCTGTATAAACTTTGCCTAGACCAAATTACAATGCTCTCTTCTTTGGATTCACCATCCATGGTTCCTACAAAAATGATATTTTGAAACAAAGTTCACTCAAAATGTAACACTCAGAAATTTTTATAGAAACCACTATGGGGGTCTTCCCTGCAGGACACAGCCTAAAGGCCTGTGTTATTTCAGAGTCTTTCAGACAAGTGCTTCTTGTGCATAACACTGCTTGGGGAAAAGGGCATCAGAGTCACTAGAGGAAAGAAAGGAGATGATCCAAATTCTGTCTGGGTGGAGTATGAAAGAACCCCACTGACTTTATATGTTTTAAACAGGGTTTAGCTGAATGCTGCTGGCAGAAATGCGTTCCTCAGGGTGGTTGAGTAAAATAAGCTGAACTCTTACTTAGCTGAAGGGGCAGTAGATAATAAACTGGTACTGATGGCAGGGAAAAGAAAATGCTGATGAACATGGATTATACTTTTGCCTTAAAATTTAAAGCTAGGAACTTTGCACTTGCCTTTTCTGTTGCTTGGAGTTCCTTAAAATTAATCTGCTTTAAAAAAAAAAAAGGCAGTTTATTGTTGCTAGGCATGAAGAGCATCTATAGGGAGCTACTAAAGTAGCACCTGTGTTCCTGGCAAAGTCTGAAGCTGGCAAGAAATACATTTTCCAGCTCAGCCCCTGACTTGTTGAATAAGCATGGGGAAATGGAGCTGAAGAGAGGTTAAGCAGGGATAAAACACATTTGTAAAGCACTTGANCCTAAAGGCCTGTGTTATTTCAGAGTCTTTCAGACAAGTGCTTCTTGTGCATAACACTGCTTGGGGAAAAGGGCATCAGAGTCACTAGAGGAAAGAAAGGAGCTGATCCAAATTCTGTCTGGGTGGAGTATGAAAGAACTCCACTGATTTTATATGTTTTAAACAGGGTTTAGCTCAATGCTGTTGGCAGAAATGCATTCCTCAGGGTGGCTGAGTAAAATAAACTGAACTCTTACATCTTTAGCTGAAGGGGCAGTAGATAATAAACTGGTACTGATGGGAGGGGAAAGAAAATGCTGTTGAACATGGATTATACTTTTACCTTAAAATTTAAAGCTAGGAACTTTGCACTTGCCTTTTCTGTTGCTTGGAGTTCCTTAAAATTAATCTGCTTTAAAAAAAAAAAAGGCAGTTTATTGTTGCTAGGCATGAAGAGCATCTATAGGGAGCTACTAAAGTAGCACCTGTGTTCCTGGCAAAGTCTGAAGCTGGCAAGAAATACATTTTCCAGCTCAGCCCCTGACTTGTTGAATAAGCATGGGGAAATGGAGCTGAAGAGAGGTTAAGCAGGGATAAAACACATTTGTAAAGCACTTGAGAGCTGTCTAAATGCTAATAGTAGGTTGCTGCATGGCCTGTGACTTAGGTGGCTGCCTCTTGCTTTCAGCTACCACCCTGTGAGTGAGCATCTCGTCTGTCCTCAGGGACCAGCTGAATAGCCTCTTGCCTCCAGATGCTTTTTTTCTGCCTTGAGTATTGAGACCGGAAAAGTAGAAAACTTCTTTTTGGACAAAACTGCCTTTTGGACAGCAGAACTCATCTCCTCCCACCACCTCATGACACACACTACCTCTTCTCTAGATGAGTCAGGAAAGCTGTTTTAACCTGAAGCTTACTAGAGGAAACAAGCTCCTCAGGATCTGCAAATGTCTGTATTGCTCCTGTCTCTGTCTGTGAACCACTGTAATCTCTCTGTTTTCTAGAAGACCTACCTTAATTTGGAGGGATGAAACTGGGAAGTCACGTTTCGGTGTGGACCCAGACACGGACTGACAAATGCTGAGGTCTGTCCTCGTGTCCATCCTTCTTGAGTATGATCCTGTCCAGACTGGAGGAGCTGATCATTCCCTTGGCTCTCTGGTGCTAGCTGGTTGAATAAAAGACACTTATGTTTATTTATTTCTTAAACACCCATGGAAAACTCATAGCAAACCTCAGAGTCAACACTCCCACAGTGCACACTGAAGGCCTATCCTTTTTTTTAGGCAGGAGTTTGGAAGAATTTGCATATTTGTCCAGACTGGCAAGCTCCAGACACATCTGTAGCACGCATATTAGATGTCTGTGCTCTGTAAGGACAGCAAAGCCAAAACTTGCAGTAAACATCAGACGGCCTCTGGGTGTAAAGTGCAAGCTGTCGGAGCTTAAATCCCCATGTCCTGGAACCAGAGGTTCAGTGTGCCTGCATAGACCATCTAGGTGAGTAGGGTGAAATAGACATATTCCCAAAGTTTTTGATCTGTTGCATATGCTCTGCAAAGGGCGTGTTCATGATTTCCCAGCAAATGTTTGCAGTATCCAGCTGTGAATGGAAAAAGGCAGGACAAAGATTGTAGGTAGAGACGGCACACTGTGCTACATGAGCTGTCAGAGCTGAACAGGGTTTCTGGGTCATGGGCCCTTCTCGAAGGTGGCAGTAGAAGAAGGGTCTGCAATAGAAGCAACTGCTCTAGATACCATCTGAACAACTGTTCTCCTACTTAGGTACTTACCAATTAGATTATTTCTGACAAAGAAATAATTGGCACCCAGAAACTACGTGAGATCTCTATGTGTGTGTGTGGTGGGTGCCTGCCTGAAGAAGCTGCAACCAGAGCACAGCTGCAGATGTTAACCTGAACTACTGTTATTAAGGTATTGTCCTCTGTTAAGGGTGCATTGAAGCATACGAAATGTTACTTGAATCCAGAGACTCAGAATATTGGGAAAGGGAATGTTGCCTTTACTTTTGTAAAAATGAAATCCCTATATTGTATAGGAGAACTAGGGACAGATTTTTATAATTTAAAATATCTTCACACTCATGAATTAAGCATACTTTTTTCTAGAAACTACTGGAAGACATTTAACATGGATGAGAATAGTGTCTATTATCCAGAACCCAGGGACTCTTGCATTAGGATGCAGATTCCAGCACAAGTAATGTACATATTTGTCCAAACCAAATATTTAGTTAAAGGAGTGTGAAAAAAACTAATTAGACATGTGACTGTCTGTTTTAGCTCATACTCATTACAAGTTTAGAGAGGACTGCTGTTAATTAAGTATCTATATTCTTCTGAGTTTTCTTTTCCTTTTAAAAAACCTTTCTATATATTTCTTTTTGTGCTTTTGGTACCAGATATTGTTTAGCAGCTCTAGGTAAAAACTCTTTAAATATTATCTGTTTACAAAATCACATATTGATATTTCTGTATTCTTGTTGGGAGGAGAAGGGTACTGTGTATTTGCTCTACTTTATCAGCAGAATCATAAATCAGCATCTGTTATTAAAGCTGAATAAATACGCTGTCAGTGCCGTGGTGTTTCAGTTTGAAATCAGACTTTAAACTATTCAACTGTTGGTTTTATTGTTGAGACCTCAGCAGAGTAGAAAATTTTTATATAGAGAATTCTAGACTCAAGTTCACTGGCATTCATTAGATCTTCTAATGCCTCTAACTGTAAAGAGACAGTCAGTAAACACATTGCCTATCATCTCATGTACTTAATTTTCATTGTTAATTACTATTGGTAAGTTAGGTGGGATATATGAGAGGAGAGCCAGAATTCATTTATGTTAATTTTATCATCAGCTTTTTGTTCTCTACGTCTGTCATTTAGAGATATCCTATCGCATGGCACACCTTCTGTGAAGAAGAGGGAAGGGAGGAATTAGTAAAGTATCATTCTCTTCTTTATCTTCAGTTGTACCACAGGTACCTGATTTTTCTGCCAAGGTTAAATTCTCTCTAACCTTCTTTAAAGGGTGCTGTAACAGTAGGTATCCTTTTATCCACTGATCACTTGGAAACAGTCCTTTCAGGAATCTCCTTATTTTAGCATCATTCATTCAGGCTATTCAAATAATTGCCTATACAGATAATAGATTATCTAGATTGTGTTTCTTTGCATGCTTGTGTCTCAGGTCCTTATAAACAAATCTGCTCTGACAGGAGAAAAGCCAGGAGGCTATTTTTAACACATCTGAGCAATTGACTCTCCACTGTACTTAGAGGTTATATTTATTTATTTATTTATTTATTTATTTATTTATTTATTTATTTATTTATTTATTTATTGAGCAGTCAGGCTGCATTAAATGGTGAGAACTGGGGAGTGCTTCTCCATTAATGTATGGATACATATCTGGGTGGTATTCTGGCTTCAACTCAAGCTGATACTTAAATATATTCTGTCCTTGTTTTCCTCTTAAGATTATCTTGTAAGAGAAAGGCCTTTTGTCTGTACGAGGGGAATTATCCTCACAAGATTTTTTGAGAGAAGGTTCTAATATTCCACGGACAAGGAATAGATATCAGTATTGAATAGCAGTGCTCATAATTATATATTAGATGATCTCTTTCCTTCTATTGTGGTGATTGGTCTTATCTTGAAAAATTGAAATATTGCTAAAGCCAAGCTGAACTATTTCATAGTTTTCAGTCTAATTCTCCCTCATGTAATAATGACACTGACTTTATCCCATCTTATATTCTGTATTAACTGTGGAAGTTTAGATCTTCAGGATATTCTAAAGTTAGCAGAACAATGTTGTCATCTCTCTCCATAGACCTATATATACTACTGATTTTTTGGATAGAAGAGAGAAGCCCAGAATTTAGCTCTAGGTCTAAAACCAGGGCAGTTGCTTTTATGTGGAAGCCTGTGTATGTTTGCAAATGTCATATACTTGCATGAAATGTAGAACAAAGCATGGAAAAGATATTTATAATACAGGACTTGAAAACTTTGTTGGAAATTATAGAGACAAGTATAGGTAGGAAATGTGTATACACATGTAAGCAGCTGCTCTCCAGCCATATAAATAGCTATCAAAAGAATGTAAACAAAAGTCGGAGTGATATTTAAGTCATGGTTTTGGCTCACCTGTGTTGAATAAATAAGCCTTTCATTTGGATGGAAATACCATCATTTATACTTATTGTATAAATACCCAGACTTGCACATTCCTCTCCTTTCCTGTCCTTCAAGCTGGTAAGATTTTGAATTTAGCTTGTGGAAAATCTTGATGCTTTCAAATTCATCTTAATTGACAATCAAACAAAAAATATCATCTACCATCTTCCCACAGAATAAGAAAAATTATTCAGAACCGTGTAATTGTTTTATTCAGATAACATCAAGACATTATAATGTAAAATATGTTTTATAATTGTAACATAATAGAATGATAGTTTGCATATTGTCTATAGCTAAGCAAAGCGACTCACACAAAGCAACAATAATCTTAATCATATTTGAAACAATATGCTCTACCATAAAAAAAGGATAATTGAAATGATTGAAATTAATTTACGTGCTTTTTGCAATCATGTTTTTTAATTGACACATTCCTTCCTCCACTGATTTTATTGTAGTTAAATTGTCTTGTCCCTTTTTGTTTTAATGTAAATTTTGACCAGTACTGCCTCTGAAAAAAAAACTACCAAAACATCTTGTTCTTGACTAGTGCAATGAAATGCAGTGGAAGTCACAGGAGGACTTCAATTCAATAGTTTTCTTTGTAATATTTTGTCATTGACTGTATGTAAAAGGTAGTTTAAGTCATCCAGTAGCTGAAAAAGTGTTCATGATTTTAAGCGGGTGTTTTAGTATTTGCAGATGAAAAACTGGAAAGCTGAAAAACTGCCATCCTTGTAGAACCATGGAAGATCTAGGGTCAGAGTTTCTGATTTCAGTGTCTTTGGAAACTTGTAGAGGTCTTTGTACTTCCAGGCTCCCCAGTCTATTGTGGAAAATTCCTGGTCTGCCTGTATTTCCACAGAAATAGCTTCAGGAGGACTTGATCTGTCTCAACTGAGGGGAAAAAATAAATAATGGAAAAAATAAATAATAAAAAAAAGCTTCTTTAATTCTTCTGATTTGTTTCTCCCCAAGATAGCCATTCAGCAGGAAAATTCAAAATTTCTAAGTTTTGTTCTTGCAAATATTTTGAGAAATGAACTGCACACATTGACTTACTGGGGTCTGAGCTCTAATGTTGCCAGTTTTCATCAGTTTCTGTTGTGTGCTTTAGGCTGTTCAAAGTTACAAGGCAGCTACCAATTGGCAGGTGAAGTGGTGAACTGCGTGATTCATTGACCTAGGAAGTTACAGAGGAGACCTCTCTCGATGTGAGGGTGGGTAGTCTGTAGCTCTGCTGACTGCTTCTTGTCTGACTATGGACAGATTGTTTAAAGCCAGGAAATGTGAAACATCTTTTTTTTTTACAGAGGCCACTCAACATCTCATTAAAAGTTGATAGAATCACAGCAGCAGAAAATTTTGCTGAGGCAACCAGAGATCCGTAGCAGCTTTATCTGAGAGCTCCTGGAGGCTGGGCGAGCTCTGACAGATGAACGAACGTGACGTCTATCTTCCAACAATGTAAGAGCAGGCCAGACAGTCTAACTCTGTTGTTGGCAATAAGCAGTAAACAGAACATTACCATGACTTTAGGAAGATCTCTGATGCTGCCATATCATATTCACTTAACAGTATCACAAAGAAACTGAGGAAATCTGAATTAGTTGAAACTACTGTGAAAGGAAAAGAGCATGACATAGAGAGAGCTGATCGGTCATTCACTGTCAAACGGAGGGACTGTGTAGGTTAAAGTTCTTCAACAGTGTGATGCTCTTCAGTATTTTCATTAATGATTTGAATGAATGAAAAAGAGCCTACCTGGCAGGTACAGAAATCGTACTGAAGGATAGAATTAGAAATCCAAAGTACCTCAAGAAACTAGGGAAAAGTCTCAGAAAATACGTGGGGGAGCTGAGTGTACAAATTGCAATGCTTCTAAACCTCAAAGAAATTGTTCCATATTGTGGTAAGAATAAATGCAAGATAGAGTAAGATGCTGGACCAAATGAAGGCAAGATAGGGAAAACTATGTTGGGATCTAGTGAGGCACTGATACTGAATGTGAGCCAGCAATGCTTTGCAGTTGTGAACAAGATGCACATTATAGTGATATATAGTGATATATATATAGCAAAAAAGCATATGGTCTGAGACACTAAAAATTGCTGCAATCAAAGAGTTCAGAATATTTAGAAATTAAAATTTTTATAAAGTTTTTATACAGCATCCAAGATAATAAACCCATGTTATTTTTAGAGCATGTTGTCTCAGCAGAATCATGAGTTCTTATGGAACCTGTCATGTCAGCATAGATACACATGGGCACACACTTTTGCAGGAGGGAGAACTGTAGTGACTTTATAGCTGCATAGTTTTTAATTCTGCAGTCAAACACCCATAAAAGAGAATCAGACCTCACTTTCTGTGTAGGGCTACCTCAGCACAATCAACATTACAGCAAACAGCTGACATGTCAGTGGCCTTACCAAAGGCAGATGGAGTAGGTCATTGCAAGCGTGACCTGCACAGTTGCAGTACAGCTTTCCAAAATGTTTCACTGAGGCCTTGGAGGTTACAGTACTTGGAGCATGTTCAGCAGTGTGCTTTGACAGAAATGCAAACTATGTGCGCACAACACCAGTGAATATTTGAAGACAAAGGTCACCATTTGTTCTAGCGGTAACCCGGTTGGCTCAAGTCTCATGTGTTCTGGCATAGTGGAAAGGGTGGACATAAAAAGGATTCTCCAGGGGAGGTTTAGATGGAATATTAGGAAAAAATTGTTCACTGAAAAGGGTGGTCAAGCATTGAAACAGAACGCCCAGGGAAATGGTGGAATCACTGTACCTGCAAGTTTTAGAAAAACATGTAGATGTGGCACTTAGGAAAATGGTTTCGTGGTAACTTGGCAGTGCTGGGTTAGCAGTTGGACTCAATGATCTCAGATGTCTTTTCCAACCTTAACAATTCTATGTTTCTATGACCCTCTGATGATTGTTTCCTCATTCATTGCAGAGCCTCTTTGGGAGCAAGTTTTTGCATGGTAATAAAAAGATTAAATTCTCTCTCTTTTGATTCTCTATTGTAACATTTTGTGTGTGACAGGCTGTTCAAAATCTTGTCTTTGGTTACTCAAACACAAGGAATCTGGGGAATAAGAGGATTATTACCAGAAAGATTACACTATACTTACTTCCATTCTTTTTCCTTGAGTGTGTTAGACATAAGTCTAAGTACATGTTTTGTACTTACCTTCATAGGAATATGTGGAACATTTTAGATTAATTATATACTAATTATATAAAGAAATAACTTTAAATATGATGGGAAAT
This sequence comes from Pachyramphus minor, assembly GCA_013397135.1. Taxonomy (NCBI): domain Eukaryota; kingdom Metazoa; phylum Chordata; class Aves; order Passeriformes; family Tyrannidae; genus Pachyramphus; species Pachyramphus minor. The sequence continues at coordinate 42,825 of VYXB01002991.1, read as the reverse complement.
AATTGAAAAGAAGTGGAAAAATACGTAAACCACTAAGCAAAAGTCATGGAACCCCCCCCCCCCCCCCCCTACACACCCCCTCACCCCCCCCCC
>VYXB01002991.1:20053-42723 GCA_013397135.1 Pachyramphus minor | reverse complement strand
CACCCTCTCGTCCATGCGGATTTTATACCCACCAGTTAGAGAAAACAGACAAATAAACAAAATAGGACTATCTTTTCCAACTGCTGTTCTTCCAGCACCAGGTATTGATTGAGACACCAGGTATTGACCTCATGGAAAAACAGATTCCTGCATTTTATTTTTATTGTAGGTTTGTTGCAGAAGTTTTTATGTATTCTTTAATTTATAATTCAATGAAGCAACCATACAATTTGAAGTCTTGTGAGGTTCTGACTGTTTGAACTCAGAGAATACATCTCTAAAGAGCTTACTAGGTTACTGAATGAATGCCCATAGAGATTCTTTACCCTTTTAAAAGGATAAATTTCCTATTCCAGTAAATCACTCCTTTCTTCCAGCATAGTTTATGTAGACTGCTTGCTTAAACGTCATGACAGATTAATATTTGATAGTAGCAGTATTTCATTGTTCTTTTCCATGGTTAGTTCTTTTATTCTAATTGATTCTGATGAAACAAAAGTGAAATCAAGACCTTTCTGCACTGTGTGTATGCACTACGGATGGAGTTTTTGCTCTTTTCTCAACACAAAATTATTTGTTCCAGGGGGTTTGTGCTTCAGATCAGTTATACCTGTGTACCTTGCGGATCTTGTTGCTTCAAAAAAACAATTATGAAAATTACAAAAAATATACCATTATGTCTTTAAGCTTTATTATCAGTATCTCTTTCATGTTGCTAAAAACTGATTACTTTTGGATGCAGTATAACCAATTTATTTTTTTTTCCTTTAATAGCTAAGCTTGAAACCACTGGAAAATGCAATGCAAATGTTTCTAAATATGTAACAAAAAAGAAAGGCTATACTTTTGCTGAATTGTTTTATGATTTTAAACCCTTATTTAGCATCTGTGTCAAGACATGTATACTAGAAGTCAACTATAATTCCCAAAGGAAAGTTGATTTCCCAAAGTTGCCACAAACATTTATATTTATGAAGCAAAAAGTGTAGAGACCAAAGTTTTCCACAGACTGAGAATTAAACCCATACATTTCAAACTTTTTGCGTTCTTGTATTGTCATCCTGTTTCACGTTATGAGGAGGATTAAGAATATTTGTTTTGGAAAATTGCCTCTGAGGATTTTATTTCTGTGAAAGCAAAGGCATTGTTGGGGTTGAATCAGCATCCTATACTGGTTGAAGAGTAGAAGTAATATTACATGAGTCATTCAAGATGAATTGCCATGGTTTTATATAGGAACTCTAGGTTGTTATTGTTAAGAAACTATACTGCATTTGTCACATTTTGAAAATAATTTCTTACTTTATGTAGATATTAATACTAATGACATTGCAGGTGCTAAAGTGACAGACTATTTATTATCCCTGAAGATCGGAAGTCAAAAATTCAATATGTCAGCTGATAGCATTTTTCTGAAGTATTTGACAAAGATGCCTTCATAATTCTGAAGGTGGTTTAAGATAACATTTTATTTCTTAGTATTTTGGCCTGACCTTTGGTAGATGAAGCCTGTGTGAGTGTCACATGATGAACAGTGGACAGAGCATTTTCTAAGAAAGCTTGCATTATTCAGCTTCTTTATTATGCGTGATTGTCATGAAGTTTTGTTTTATTTCAATTTTATTAACTTGATAGCTCATAAGTGCTGCAGAAAAATATCCAGAATCTGTGGTTATCTTCCCAAAATTCAAAGTAAAATTCCATAAAAGAATCGAGCAGGTTCTATGATTTTCCTTTTTACAGAAAGGCTTTTACGTAGAAAAATGCTTAGAGTGTGAAGGCTTAAAATGACTGATCTGTTTGTCACAAACCTTGTACATTCTGTGGAATGAAATAGTAATTTCTTTTTCTCCTTCCCCTTCAAGGTTAACTTGCTAAGTGTATATATGCATATATTTGCATATATGGTTTAAAGTCACTCACACTGTGTCATAGCAGGATTGACTTGGATATTGGTGTTTCACAGGAATGTTTATTACCCTGAACTCCAAAGACTAAGTGCCCTACCAATAACTCAGATGTCACTTCTGGACATAGGGTTCTCACGCAAATATGCCAGAGAGAGGACAATTATATAAGACCATAACGTTAGTAGTGCCAGTATGAGAAATACCTGTGACTCCACAAAGTAATGATAGGAAATAATCACTATGTGAAAAAGCTAAGGCAGTCAATAAAAATGAATGCAATCCAAGTTAACTGACTTTTCCAGTTCTCTAAATATCAGAGATTCAAATTCTTATTAAGGAGATTAAAGGCCTTGTGGGAAATAAACATCTCTCTGAAGTCTGAATGAATTCCTTCTTGTCAACCAATGTGATTACTGATAGCAAACTTTCGAAGCCCTCTGATGAGGCTACATGACTGCACTCCAGATGATCTGAAACACAAAATGGAAAAAAAAAAAGATTTAAAAATAAATTTCCACAATGATGCTATTTGTATCTGCAGATTTTTTTTTATTTTCTATATTTATTCAATAGAATATGTGTATATTTCCACATATCTATGTTAACAACTCATCCTAAAATGCTTCTTTATTATAATAGCTTGTAATTAAAAACACATTTTTGATCTCTTAAGTTTTGACAACCAATGTGGGGTTCAGCTAGAAAAAAATATATGTAGTTTACTTGATAAACCAAAGTAAAATCATTTGTTTATGGAATCGGTTATTGGATTGTTGCACATATAAATCTTTTTATCTTGCTCTCTAAATCTAACAGCAGCGCATTTCACTGTATGGTAAGCATAATCCTATGCTCTTTGCAGCCTTCCACACTGTCCAGCTGACTCAGGTGAAATGTGAGATGGGAAATGTCAGTGTCATGAAAGATCCTTTACTTGTATTATATACCCTTTAAAACATTACATCTAAAAGGTATCCTTCATATACCAAGTCTAAACAGATTAAAAAAAAAAAAAAAAGCAAAGCAGATCTTAATCTTTCTGTGCAGACATTTCAAGTACTCCTGAAACATGCCTTGGGCTAGGGAATGCATTGACAACTCTTCACACTAACTCCCTGAAATCAAGCAGAACCTCTGAACCTGGTGGCCTTTGAAATGTCTGAACCAAAATCAAAGCTGGTGTATTGGTGCTGTCAGCCACATGTGGTGAACTGTGAAAACGCTTAGTAAGAGGCTCACATTGTATCTTATCAATTAAGAAGTAAAAGCTCCAGTAGCCAAGGATTTGTGGGGCAAAACTAAGGGATTTGCCATGATTTGGTGTACTGCAAAGGGAGTTGGTGTGCAGTGTCTCTTAATGTTAAGATAGGAAACTGTTCCAACAAGCATGCAATGAGAACTGTTGAAGAAGGGATTGCACATCCAGCTGCTACTGCTTTTTTAGGTATTAATTTGTCATGCATAATTTCCTATTATTTCATGTCATGACATATTACATTAAGTTATTTTAGGATATAGGTTGTGACTGCAGCTGGCACCATATGTCACATTATATCACATCAAGTGGCAGCATAAGGTAAATGCTTGGTTTGAGCTTTTAATTTTTTCACAAACTGAACAGTTAGGACCATTCAGGTGAATTAAGTGTAGAGGATAAGAAATGAACAAACCACCTTGTGCCTTCTGAAAAGGTAGAAAACTCAACAGCCCCAGAGCTACACCCCAGTGCTGTGACCACATCCCTGGGGAGCCCGTGGCTTTGTCCCAGTATGAGTGCAACTCTGCCTCTCTGCTAGGCTGTAGTCTGGTTTCATTTTCCTGGGAGACCTCTTGCTTTGGAGAAGAAAAGACAGGTGGTGTTTTGAGCTTTAGAGACTGTAAACTCAGCATGGTCCCTCCCTTTGCCCCACTGCTGGACACTACAACATGTTTGGATGGGTTCAGGGTTTTGTGACACCCATGTCTGGAGGCTTGAGCTTGTTCAGAAGCCTGGAGCATAAGGAGATAGGCAGCCATCCCTCACTCAGTTCCAGTCAGGGAACTGTGAAGGAGTGAAGTTGGGCTTATGCTCCTTGATATCAGAATATTATATCTGATTTTGTCCAGAGATGACCTAAGTGCGCAGGCACAATGTGGAAAGTCAGTTTGGGACTCCTCATCTGCCTTTTCACAGGTCAGCCTCTCTGCTGCCTGAATACTTTGTTCCTCATGACCTTTGCATTCATATCTTTCCAGCTGCCTCCTGGCAGGGGCTGAATGAGCAAGTATGTCTTACCTTTTTACTTCTCCTCCTGAGAAATTATAGTCAGATGAAATGAGCAGCAACTAAACTTCCAGTCCTAGCTGAGACAAAACAAATGGAATATTCATTGAACCCCTTTGCCCCTTCCTTTTTGCACAGAGGTCTGGTATTCTTTTAGACTGCCGCAAGCCTATTGAGGCTCCAGCTCTCAATATTTACTAAAGACCAAAATAGCAATCTGAGAAATGTTGCACCAGGACTGAGGCTGCTGCTTCTTAGCTATCCTTAGTAAAGTCAGGGGTGCTGTCTCCTGCCCTTTTCTCTTCTGTAGCCCTGATGTGTCAGACCAGGCTGAAACAAGAACTGCCAAACCGTTGTCTTGGTTGATGAGTTTCTGTCCATTCAAAACATCTGAAGGAGACACAGCCCTTGAGCAAGTGGTTTACTTTATTAATTCTCTGACTGGATGTACTGGATTTCAGCTGCAGTTAAATGCTTCTTGCAAGACTCCTCAACTCATGCGCTTCTAAGCATATGGTTCCACATAGGTCTCTGGAAATCAGGCACCAGGTATGTCACTGACTTTGTCATCCACACTGTTGTGCCATCTGTGTTTTGCTCATAGATGATGACGTGGATCTGACAATGGATCCCCAGATACCAGTAAAAGACCTTTTGTTTCCAAGTTGCTAGTAGTCAACTCTCAGCACTGACATTTTAATTCCCATGTATTTATGGGGTGTGAATAAATGTAGGCTGGAAATCAGAACCAATGTGGGTCTGTAACAGCCTTCCTGAAGAAAGGATGTGAGTGAGTAAATTACTTTTTATGTAGAATAAAGCAGGAAAAGGATTGTATGGTGTGTGCCTGTGACGTTTGAGGGTTTTGTCACTGTGACCCATGCATTTCCTGTCAGTGCTATATTTTCTGTTTGGAGGAGAAAACACATTCCCTTCTACTCCATGTTTTCAAACTGTTAGTGCCTTATGAGCATCCAGTGCAATTTTAAGTTGTTGGTTTCTAACCTCCTCTCATCTAAGTGTGCTTATATTTAGATTAATGCTTCATATTTAGATTAATTATTCTGTCCAGTTAAGTTCAGATGCCACTTCCATTTACATTGGCTAAGTTACTCAAGAGCTAATGGTCCACTAATGCAGTCCTATATTCCCTCCATGGGTCCAGAAAGATGAACAAGTTCCCAAGCCATCTTCAGTGAAAGATCAGAATAGCTCAGCATAATGTAGCATCAAGAACCACAGGAGATGTCTGCAGGCTTAAAAGATAACATGCATAAGCAGAGTAACAGAAAAGACCCATTAAATGGATTGTGACTTTGTAGTGTGATTAAAATCAGTTGGACAAGGGTAATCCATCTGTGCTGATGCAAGATAACTATTCCTGTGAGTTAATGGCGTGTTACAGAACACGCAGCATTTTTGTCTTCTAAGAACACAGGAACGTTTCTTTCAGACAAAAGGGCTGTCTAGTCCTGTACTCTGCCTTTGACAGCAACCAGCAGTGGCTACAGAGGACAAGGATAAAGAGGGGCCCTGGTTTTGCCCAGGGATAAAGCGCTAGTTGTATCATCGGAAGTGTGGACAGCTCTGATGAGGAATTATCTCTGGGTGAACCAAGCAGAACAGTATCTGACTTCTAGAAACAACACAGAGACTTTTTTCAAGCTAATGGAAAATGTAGATTTCCATGGGGCTAGGATTTCAAAACAAATTTTCAACCTTTGAATTTTTCAAATCAGACATGTCTGTTTCTATTAAATCTCTCAGAATCAAAAGCTACTTATTTTTATCCCTCTAGGTTCTGCTCTCCTATTAAGAACATCACCAGTGCCAGTGTGCCACAACTCTAAATGTATACAAAACCAGCCTGTTTTTATGGCAGTCTGAGACTGCAAGTACCCTTCAGTTAGCCAATGAACTGATGCTGTATCTCTGAGGCAAATGTTGAAATATGGTTTCATGTGTATGCAGTTAAACTTGAAGACAGCAAGGGTTCAATCATGTCCGCTTGTATATGAATGCCCAAGTACTGAGACACTATATGAACCCTGGCTTTCAGGAAGAACTGGTGAAGGTGGATCTATGGATCTTTCTTGTGAGATCAGGAGGAGGTGGTGAGACTTTGAGACAATATCCCAGTCTACAGCAGCAACTAGTATGGAAACAAGGGAATACAGTGATGGAATCTACCAGGCTCAGCTTCCGGTGGTTTAATTCATTTTCACTGGGGGTGGCAGGTCCAGAAATCCTACCAGGTGTTTAAAGGCACAGCTTATGAGAAAACTGAAAATGTGTCACGCTTGTGCTCTGCTTTACTGTTTCTTTTTGCCATGGCAGCTCTGGCAAACCTGGTATTTGAGATTCAGTTTGCCTGGAAAAGTCTCCTACCCTCTTCAGGATGCAGACTCTGCAGTCTACAACTTCCTTGTGAGGGGAAGAGGAGGGGCAGGCTCTGCTCTCTTCTCCTTGGTGACCAGTGACAGGACCCAAGGGAATGGCCTGAAGTTATGTCAGGGGAAGTTTAGGTTGTATATTGGGAAAAGGTTCTTCATGAACTGCTTTCCATCTTATAATTTTGCCTGGTTGAACATTTGGAATGAAATTGGTGGCTTCAAATTTCTTCTGAAATGGGTGTTTATATACACCACTGAAGTCTAGCCCTAGTTCAGATTAAGCACTTGGCGTGATTTTGCAGTGACTGAAACACATGTTTAAGGTTAAAAAACACATCAGTCTTCACATATCAAAATCCTCTGCAGTAGAGTGGCGATGGGATGTATTCACAGTGCACAGCACACCTTATTTAACATGTGTTAGCGTTATGGGCAGGGTGTCTTGTTCTACTGAGCTTACCAAAAGGTAAAGCCGGCGGTAAAAGCGTAAGGTACTGGTAAGGATGAAAAATATATGAACACACCTGAGAGATGATATATCTTACTCAGTTGACAAATTAAAGGGCTGTGTAGCTTTGCAGTACAACACACAGTGATCTGAAGTTACAAAAAATGTATGCCTAGTAATGCATATGAGCATCTTCATGCCCAAACCTGTAAGCTCAATATTGCAGCAGGCTGAAATATGAACAAAGTTTCTTTTTTTTATTCCATTGAATACAAACTTTGTCTTTTATCATCTCTATGTTAAAATCAAATTAGCTGCTCATGTGAAAAGGAGTGCTTCAGACACAACTCCTATTTTTTTGCTGTTTCTCTAGTTAGATTAAAGGCACTTCAGCCTGTAAGAGGACATGGTAGTTCTTTTATCTACCTGTGAAAAAGGTCTTTGGATGTATATTTTTTTCTTTGGGCATATCAGAACTATTGGTGATTAATGAGGATCATGCTTTCAGGCAATGTCTTTAATAATGTTGCATATCAAAGAGATCTTACAGTAACTGCTTGTGGGAAGGAAGCAGAGAATGGTTCTTTACAGGTTGGTACCCGAGTATTCTTGGAGGAGGCAGGTAAGGATCTTGCAGCACAAAGGTAGTCTCAGAGCTCTCACTGTCATTTCCAGAGTTTCACAGTGCCTGTCACCGTGTCCTGGTTCTGGCCACGACAGGGTTAATTTTTGCAGTAGGCAGGAGGGGGCATGGACAGGACCTGGATGTTATTCTCTGCCACCTCAGTTCAGTGCCGGGGGTGGGGAGAAGGGAGTCTTTTCCGGGGAGAAGGTTTCCTTCAGGTCCAGTGAGGGTGGTGGAGGGAGTGGTCTGTAACCCTGGCTCTGGGCATTTTGCATATGAATCACTCACCTCTCTCGTACACTTTAGTTAATAACAGTGTTATTGTTACGGTTTGTTTTCTTATCTCATTGCTGTTTCCAGTAAATTATTCTTATCTCAACCCGTGATCTTTAGCTTTTGTGCCTCCAATTCTCCTCTGCTGGAGGGGAGGGGGGAGAGAGGAGTGAGGAGCAGAGGAGTGAACGAGTGTGGTTTTAGTGAGAGCACTAAATTGGAGAATACCATTCCTAAACCAAGACACGGTAGCATAAACAAAAATCAAGCTTGGGATACCTCATGAACTGGAATATATAACGTGATAATTTGCTGTTGTCATAGACTGAGAAATTGGTTTCCCACTGTTCCTTAAACAGAAAAACAAAACAAAAATACATATTGAAGAATAGAAAGATGAATGTCTTGTGTTAGAATAAATAGCCTTTTACCTTGTTTTGTCTTCTATGCCTTCCATAAATAAATATTAATTTTTAATACAAATAATAGGCAACATTGTAGTCTAAATACTTTTTTTGTATTTAAAATTGGGAATCTGAAATTGAACTGCTTGATGGACTCTGAGTAATTTTGAAAACAGAGAATATTTCTGAATAAAGAGCATCAAATTAGCCTCACATATTCAGAATTCAAATCCTAAAATTGCCTAAACCCACACTTAGGAGCCCAAGAGGGATGTTGAAGAACTTGCATATCCAGGATATCAACTAAAGTGGTGGGCAAGTCAGATGGAGTTTCAAAAATGCAGCTAGGGAGGAAATGCTGTACGTAAATGAATGGCTCTATTTCTGGGGACTAGTCTTCAGGATAAATGCATAGCAGCTGCCTCTAGTTTGAAGAAGTTTAAGGTGCTGAGTTTTATACTCTGGAGTGTAAGAAGCGTATGTGCCCTTACAACTATTGGTTAAAACTTATGGAGAGTCTTGGACTACATTCAACCCCTGGATAGTCAAATACACATACAACTCTGACTTCAGTGAGAATTTCATTCTTGGTCCCTAGGAAAGACTTAGACATATTCTTTCCTGTCAAAGTAAGAGGATTCACACATCAGAGAGCATTCCCAGCCCTGGTGTGCCCTGGTGACCACTGCCTGCCAAGTTCATTCACTGGTCACCATTCACTGTCCACCTTCATGGAATAGGTAGATTTAATTTTTCAAAATAAAACTTTATGGATTCAGATGTGAGTAGAAATGAAGAGGAATTTATTATTGATGCCTTTTGTTAAATATTAATGGGGACCCATAACTCTGCCTGGTATTTTAAGTGTAGTATTTAGAGGTTTATTTCCCTTTCTCCTCCTGGATTACTAATGCTGATGTACTTTCATAGGCTTTGAATTAGCTCCACGCTAGCATCAATCTCATTTCTTCAGAAAAAGCTTTGGGCTGTGATTCAGCTAGATGTTTGTGTCCTTTTGTGGCATGATGTGTTGCTCTGATGGGAGCTAATCAGCTTCTGGATACTGCGAATATTTCCACCTGGGCTAGGTCAAAATTTTTTAAGATGTGTTTCCCATATCTTCCTTTCCTAAACAAACTTGACAACAATACCAGGTAACAAACCCCCAGTGCAGCAGAGAGTTTCAAATGCTTCCATGCAATCTCTTCTTTTTCACACTACCCACTAATTTATATGCCAAGTACAGTCTGCGGAGTCTGGGAGACACTCAGCTACCCAGATACAAGTGTCTGTCTGCTTTAGGGTGAACTACTCTTGAGCCCCCAGTTATCTTGATTAGGTCACCATGGACTGAAATGGGAGCTTAGACACCCAGTTCAGAAGCCACACACTCCAAACCAAATTTCATCCAAAGTATTCACATCTTTCAGCACCGGTTTCAGTTGCGCACATACAGGTGTAAGGTGCCATTTGAAATGCCTTTGGGGATCCTAAATGGCACCTAGAGGCCACTCCAGAAAAGTGATGGACTCTCCGAGGTCCTATTCTGTATCACGCAGCCTTTGGTTTGGTGTCACTCAGTATCTGAATTCAGATGCCTGAATTCTGCTGTTAAATCCCACGTTAATTATATTGCTTGAGGAAAATAGCTCCTTGAGAGAGATGGTCTTCTTCAGTCACTCAATACAGAAAATATGTACCCCATATTTGCAACCTTTTCATAATAAATACCTTATTACTGTTTTTCCACAGTTTTTCCTCTGGGTTATTTTTAGTAATGTATTTATATTGAACACATTCCTGCCTTTTGTGTGTGCTTGTGTTTTCCTTTGCTTTATCTGCAGTGCAACTATTTGTTTTGTAATTAATAGTAGGAATATACTTCCAAAATTAGCCATAAGCTATCTTGATTTTATTTTTTTAATATAACTATTTATCTTTGAAATGTGTTTGGGTTTGGTGCCAATGTTATTATAGCTGTTTACTTAGCATGATGCTTTTCATTCCACTAATAACTGCTCTCCCGAAAGATGAGCTAATTTTGCATAACTGAGTGTGTAATTACAGACTCTTTTCAAAAATAGTGAAAATCCCTTCACTTTCAATAATGTGTTAGATGATGTTGATCACTTACATATGCATACACTGTATGCATAAAATTGAATTTAGTTATATGGATTTATTCCATCAGGGCGCCAGAATGGACAGAAAGCTATTACAGTTGTTCAGTGATATAAGGTAACACCACAGTTCATTTCAGTCGCTACTTCAAAGTTTTCTGGATAAGGATGATGTCACTTATCTCTCAGAAAATTCTTCTGAGGGTATGCAGGTAGTTTTTTTTTATGGCTTAATTTTTTCTAATGTCTCATGATCTGAAAGAATTTCATGTATTGCCTCAAGATCTGAGAACTAACCTCCTAGTTACACTTTTCATATGGATGATTATCTTCTCCACCTCTAAATATTTATTTGGGTGACTGACACAATTTTTCTTGATGGGCAAGTATTGGTTGGGCGATTTTTGTTGGCATAAAAAACAAGCCAATGCTGCTGTGATGATCGGCTTTATACATTACCAGTTGATTCACTCAATCTAAAGCTCATTCAGAAGTTGCAGTTTTTTCGTGGGACCTGAGAAGACATTTTCAAGGACACCAGAGCTGACAGACTGCCTGGTCCATAGATGTGACACCGTTAACTTCAGTCACAAGAGGTTTAATCCCCAGATACAAAAGGTGGACTATCTTCTTGTGTTTGTGGATTTGACTCTGCTTACAGGTGTGGAGAAGATGTGCTAGAGTCATATTCAGCTTTCTTGCAATGATAATGACTATGAAAGGCTGAATTTCGAGTCCTTCCTCAAAGTTCATAGAAATATTTTCAGGAACAACTTCTTCCATATATTGGCTTCAAACTCATTTCCTTTAAAAATAACTCCAAGTCGAATAGAAGATATCTCATAATTAACAATATTGCTACTTCTTTAATGATCTAATTAGTTTTACCTGCCAGGGTCAGCTTCATTGATTTCAATTAAAAAGAAAAAGAAAAGACCTGTCAAGTGACCTACTTCTTAATGTATTCAGTAAGATCAAGGTTTGAGCTGTAAAATATTTTAATGAACACAACCCCTGTTTGCTAAAAGCAAAGCTATTACTGATTTCTTATTGATCTGAAAAAGGAAAGGACAAACTAGGTTAGGGGATATTTCATGTTTTTTTCATTAAAAATCAATAAAAGCAGACTGACCTGCTTTCTTTCTCTTATGTTTACACTTGAAACAGATTATATCATTAGGGGAACAGTAATGGTCTAATTATTTAGACCATTCTTAATTCAAATTGTAGACGTGGATGAAGTTGCCTAACTATAAATAACAGAATGCTTTTACATAACAGTGTCTGGGGAAATGGTGTGCTGGGAGTCAGATTATGTCCTGGGCAGAACAGTATTATTAATTTATGTCATCACTTCATAAGTACCATGTAACATTAGGTTGGACAAGAACATCAGACTTAGGAAGAAAAAAAACCTTCAGATCAGACTTCAGTAATAAGTGAAATCTCCCCCCTTTGAAGAGGGATAATGATGTGTAATGTACATTACAGCTTGTGAACTGGTTGTCTAAAGGGCCATCTTCAAGGCCTGTAAAACAAATAACACATGTTGTTTAGTCAGATATTGCACTATGGAATATTATGGTGATGCCTATAATCATACAGTTAAATTACAGTGGCAAAAGGAGTGACCCTGTGTGCTGGATCCCTCTGTGACTTTTACCTCTCACTCTAGCTCTGCTTTGGACCTCTCCAGCTGGCTCTTTCTGAGACCAAATTTATGCAGCTGTTGGCTGTGTGTGGCTGTGAGCTTGACACTGCCCCTCAGTCTTGGTGCCAGGGATAGCTGCTCACCTTTTATTTTGTTTTGGTTGGCAGTAGGAACACAGCCAGTGCAACTTACTTGAAGTCCAGTCCTGCTGACCCTTTCACAGACATACCATGCTCTTGCTGCACTCTGACATCAGTGTCAGTAAAGTGATTTTCTCAGCAATGACAATTTTTGTGAATAAGGAACTTTTGAGCAAGGTGTATAGACTGGTTAAGAAGATCAGCTCAGCTGTAGTTGGGATCTGTCTGACCTTTCTGACTTCTTTGATCTAGAGACTGTTTTTTTCAGTGATCTCAGTGCAATAATATATCTGTGAGCAGGCATGTTACTTTGTTAGTGATTTTCTAGGCTTTAACGGCATTGCTTTCTATTTTCACCTTGAGCTTTTGTGTAAAAGTCCCCTAGCATAGCACTACTATTAGTCTTAGCCAGGAGACTTCCCTCGTCCTACACTGAAGGGCTCTGAAGGGCTGAGGTACATGGCTTACTGTTCTATTCCTTTCTGAAGTACAGAAATAGGTTTAAATTTTTCTAATTCATGCCTGCAACTTAAAACAAGCTTAAAAAAATAAGTACTCAAGCCTTCATCTTTAGACAGACAATCAGTCAGGCTACTGTTGTGCAGGTGAAACCTAGTCTATTTTTACTGATTCATGTTATAATGTTTTCCACCATTTATATCAACAAGTGTAAAGAACCCTTTGTAGGCTTTATTTGCCCATTTGTATGACCCTAATGCTTTTAGACATTTTGTTAATTCTTATCTATGCCCATTTCAGTTCAGCTTGAAAACCCCCCAAGTAATATGTTAACAAAAACAATATTCATGTAACTTCTTCAGAACTCTGTTCAGTCAATAATTTGATTACAAAACCTTCATACTCATTTTGCAACTAACAACTTGGTAATTATAAAACTGAGGTGTTTGGGTTGTATATTATTGGATTAGTTTAATGAAGTCGACTTTGGAGAAGCACAACAAAGTAGTTTATGAAAGAGAACTTTCTTGTTCTATGATGATTTTTTACACCAAAATTCAAGCCACAAAACATGGCCTACTGAAGTCTCTTTATTACTGTTATTATTACAAGCTCCATGAACTTCTTACGTACATGGCTGCAATGTCAGATACAAAACAGGCGAGGCAGATGTCCTGCTCTGCATATTTTGAAACATAAGATATAGTTAAGTTACTTTCCTAGCAGTCTTTTGGGAAATCAGTGCATCTAAAAGCCAGATGGTTATTATAATTTGTCAGGTATCTTGACTTTCTGCTTAAATAAATGCAAAAAGCCCCTTCACAAAACAAAGCCTAGCATTTAAAACACATGGGCTGTAGTATCTTCTGTAAGACAGTTATACAGCATTGGATGCTATGAATATCACGCTGGTGCAACAGTACTGCTTAATTCATGATGTATTTGTTTGAAACTGAGGGCTGTTTCCTACATGACTTGGTAGCAATGAAGCTCTCTTACTCCTTGAGTGGGAACACTGAAGAACTTGCAAGGAATTTGTAAAAAGGAACAGAACAATAATTTGCAATAATATTTCTCAGTATTTAGTATCTGGTGCCCCAGATGTGAAACTACAGGGTCACATACTGGAATGTACTCGTCATGTGAAGAGGTAACAGCAAATCATGTGAGAGGGAAGGTTTGGGAGGGTTTGGGAAGGTTTGGTAAGGGAAGGTTTGGGAAAGTTTGGGAAGGTTTGATAAGGGAAGGTTTGGTAAGGGAAGGGAAGGTTTGGGAAGGGAAGGTTTGGGAAGGTTTGGGAAGGTTTGGGAAGGTTTGGGAAGGGAAGGGAACTCCAGCTCATTTTTTTATATACTTTCAAGAGAAAAGGCACTAGAATTACTTAACATGTTGGTCCTTGTATGGTGCTGTGTCATCCTGCTACTGTTACAGTCCTTACCCTAGGAAGCACAGAGTTTGAAGCAGTTCACTGTGTTCATCAAAATCTAGTGGTGTAGCGTATGCTGGCCTTGGCGTCCATGTTGCCATGAAGACAGACCTGTTGGAAATGTTACCAACATACATCCAGTATTTGTGACAGTATGGGGGATGTGAGATGCCCCACGGAATGCTGTGTCTAGGGAAGTGTTTGTTTTTCAGTTGTATAAACTGAAAACTAAAACAATTCGCTCATCCCTTCCTCTAACCCTTCATCTGAAAACGTAGAAAGCCAACTCACAGCCTTGTAACCCTGAGAAATAACCTGTCCCTAAAACTGCCCTCCTGCCTTCTCTATAAAGCAGTGTGGTGATATATCACTATGCGATATTGGATAGATGAGTAAAGCAATAACAACTTCATACCATCAGTTGCACAAGGCAGCGCTTCCTTTCTAGACTCTTCAAAATCTTGAGATTTAATGCATGCTGCCAACAGTAAGTTTTTGTTGTGGGTTTACTCGGGACCAATTTTATTCAGACTCCCCCCTCCCCTCCCCCCCTCAATTGCTGCAAGTTGAGAGAGGTTTTATACAGACAAAAGAGAGGCTTGACATGGGGGAATAATATTAAGGTTTATTACTAGCAAGATAAAGACTAAAGAATAATAAATATAACAATTCTAACTAGGCTTAGGCTTGCTTATCTTATGAAGAAAATGTTAGGTATTTACAAAAGTACCCCTCCCCCTGTATCAGTCCAGGAAAAGAAAGTTTCCTCTTTCTGAAGCAATTCTGCAGCACTTGACAGTTTTTCTTCTATTATCTTCAGGACGACAGCTTTGATTTGTCGCAGTTAGAGATTTCTCTCTCTTTCTCTCTTGACTGTGTGTTGACTTCAGAATTGGACTTGCCCCTGCTCCATTTGGGCCAGGACTGAGGGCCAGGAGGGGCATACCCGAACTTCATGAGGTCTTCCATGGACTGCAAGGGGACACTTGCTACACCATGGTCTGCATCACAGTTACAGGGGATAATGGCTTTTGAGTCCTTTCCCCTTTTCCTGTGGTGTCCTATCCCATGAGATAGTCTTAAATAGACTTCTCCTTGTGGGTTCACCCAGGACAACAGCTCTTCCATAGCTCTGCTGTCATTTAGGGTCACCACTGAGCTGCACCAGCATGGATCTCTCACTGGGACTACAAGGTCCTACCCAGGACAACTTTCTCCAGCATAGGTTTCTCTCCCCATGGGCCACAGGTCTCCAGCAGGACTCTGCTCTATCTTAGGTTTCCCACAAAGGGTCACAGCCTCCTCATGCACTCATCTGCTCCTTTATGAGCCGCTGAGGAGTCTTTGCATTGTGGAAGTATCACTGGGAGTCAAAACCAAGGTCTCTTGTTTATCAGTTATCTTCTCTAGGCAGCTGGGGTTTTCAGCTTTCAGTCTTTTCCCCTGCTTGAGGGAGAGAGGGGAGGAGCTCCCCCTGCACCTCTGTTTTCCTCTCCTGCTACAATGACCTTGGAGCTGCTTGCTAACACATGTTCTCCTCTGCTCTCCACCAGCTGGAATTTCTTCTGCAGCACATTTCAGGAGGGCAGTTTCTCTCTGGAGTTTCTTCTCCACTCTGGTACGTGTTTTGACCGGGGGGAGGTTACACCTGCCCCCGGCCCAGGGCCTGGGGACAGGGGGCCTGGTCCTCACTCGGGGAGGCCTGCCATCTCCTCCTACATGGTTCCTTAATTTCTTCCGTGCAATCACCTTCTCTTCTGTTTTCTTAAATATGTCATTAGCAGAGGCGTTACTAAAACTTTTGATTGGCTTTGCTCCAAAAATCCACCTGGACCTGCCTATTTCAGCCCAGGGGGGCTGGTAACCCATGACAGTTTTTCTTCCAGTTGCTGTGCCTCTACAGAATTTGTACACAGAGGAATTCACTTTATAGGTCATGCAGTCAGTGGACAGTAAGCATGTCCCATTCCTTTTAATTCTCCATAGTCAACTAGAACAGAGCAAGATTAACCAACCAATCTTTTGTGTTTTATTGTCAGCAACTGATGTTGTTATTAAAAATACTGGTTTTCAAACTGACAAGTGGGAATTCCTTGCAGTTTGAAGTGCTTATTATAATGCACAACATCTTTGTTACCTAACCCTGTGCTTGGCCAGTTTAGGTTTTGATTTACACTTTGGTTTCTGCCTCCCTTTATTGTCTTGTATTTTTTTAGACAAGATGAAGATCAAGCAGTTTAAGTCTCCATGATTAAATTAATATAGACTTTATTTTTTTCTAACAAACTTATCCAAGAACCAGCCTCAAAAACCAAGGCTTTTGATAGTCACAGGGAATTCTGTCTATCTATGTTCAGAGGAATGGTTTTGGATGAAGGCCTTGCAGCACCATGTGCAACAGGGCTTAGATGTGTTTTCCTGTTTGGAAGGCACCTGAGATTACAGGAAGGATGTAATGTGTAGTCCTTGTTCAGGGAGTGCACCGTAGCAGGTGTAGCTGAAAGGCAAATTTTAAGGTAAAAGCGTCCTTTTCTGAGCACCAATGTGGGACTAACCTTTCTTTTTCTTCATCTTTTTATCTTTTTTTTCCCTCCAAATTTGTCCTCCTTTTGGACCTTGTTTGCTCCATCCTTGCACCCCCTTCCCAATAGTCTTTCTTGAAATGTGAAGAAGCTTCAAATGCTCAGAGGGCACAGTGTCCTAATGTGCAGAGACACTAATTGAGTCCTACTGCTTGACACTAATACTGAGCAGAGATTCAGTCATGCAGATGTGTTCCTGCACTTGTCTGAGAGTGAGTGTCTGAGAAGAAGATGGTGCAGGGAGAGGGGCATCTCCGACAGAGAGATGCCAACGTGCTGGAGACAGTTTAGGAACTAGCTAAAGGACCAGGACTGTTTCTAATAGTTCTACCAAAGGGGAGCTGAGTTCTACCAGCTCAGCTTTGACCACAGCTAAGGGAATTATAGAAGCTACCTCTCTTCTCTTTTTGAGTCAGTCCCTCTGAGTCAGTCCTGGTCGTTTGGCTGGAATTTACAGTGCTACGGTTTAGCTGTACTTCTTCACTGAGGAAAGCTTCCATACGTACTCTGGGTCCAGCATGTGAAAGGCAGGACCTGGGAACAGGGAGGGGAGCTCAGTGATTCTATTAATGCTGATAAATAAAGGAGGCAAAGAGCTATTACTGATGCCAATGCCATGTGGCATAAACTGCCTTGCAGTCATATGGCTTGGAGTTTTTCCCTAGTGGAATGAACTGTCTGTAATCATACCTACCCTGGGTTTCCTTTGGGATACAGGTAGTACACCTGAGATATAATTTGCCTTTTGTGCCTGGGGAGGTGATTGAGTTAAAAATGTCTGAATGGGTCTGAATTCTGTGTTGCAGTGTATTGGAGATATTTTTTTCAGTATGAAACTGAGGATGTGTCTGGCATGATTTGCGTGAGGATGTGTCTGGTATCAGGAATTGCATAACGTGGAGTGGAGGTGAAGAGCTTGTTGAGAAAGAGTTGAAGGAGTTTGGAGGAGCCCACACACAGAAGGGCTGGAAGAACTGTGGCTCAGTTATGCCAGAGATAAGTGGCCTCTAATACCCTCATGCCTCCCCAGACTCTGCTTCCTTCCTTGTTATCTTCTTTCTCCTTTCCACTGCTGCAGACATCTTGAACACTCAGTCCCTTGCAGTACATATTCACTGGTATTATTCAATTTCTTCTTTAGAAGAATTTGAGGTCCTTCTGAATTTTTTTTTTTAATACACCTCAAAGCCTCTCCCCCAAAGCCCTTACTAGAGAAGATTGCATCAAAACATTTGTCTTTCTTCCTACAGCATTAAGAGGTTGGGTGTGAATTGATGATAGGAGGATGAGAGGCAGCTGCAGTGAATATTGATCTGACTCACATACTACCCAGCTCGTATTAAAGACCTCAAAGTTAAAAGTTTGAATGACCTTTCATCTTTGCAGTGTGCTTGTAAAGTGTGATCCCTTCCCTTAGTGAGCACTGATGAGAATTGCACTCTCTTTTCCCTCCAGGTGTGTACCCTCTATGTAGCTGACATACTTGGGTGACAATGAGATCTATAAATTAATCCCAAGGGCAATCAAAACAAGTGAGTGAAACTTGCCAGTTTTAAGAAGAAATTTTTTTGTTGTTGTTGTTTTCATTCACTTCTTGTTATATATTTCTCCAGAATTATGCTTATCAAGTTTGCCATGTTCAAATACTCCCAAATCTGGAACAGTGATGCCAACCACACATCCATATACATTTTAAAGCACTTAGATCAGTTGATGAGGAAGAGTGAGTACACTTTTAATTCCGGTACAAGTGGCACTCATCTATAATAATAAGCAGGGAATTACTGAAAGCTTACTTTCTTTTAGGACAAGTATGTTAATCACTTCTCAGTCTGTGACAACTCCGTGTACTATTTTAGTAGCATTTCTCATCAAAATTGCTTCAATATTTTAACTAAACAGCATTTGTTTAATCTCCTGGTCTTTTAAATCTGTGAAACAGTCCTTAATGAGTGTTATTCTGGCTCAGAAGATCCCCATTGGAACAATTTCAAGGATGCAGACCTGGCAAGCAGGAAGAGAGAAGTCTGGTTATCTCCCAGGTGCTTTAGAGATGCAGTGTCTTACAGCAGGGGCATGTTCTGAACCTGCCAGAGGGAACTGCTCTTCACAGCCATGCCTCCTGCTTACTTTTCTCTTCCTCTTTGTACTAAGGCAAATTATCTCCATCTATTTTTGTGTTCAACACTCCCTTACACTGGATTTTTTGCTGTTATAAATAAAGTCCAATGAAGCTACTAGTGCTTGTGGCAACATTAATGCTTAGACTCTTGACATTGTGGCAAAGCACCTAGTTTTACACTGAACCTAACCACTCTAAGAACTTCTATTCAAACAGAAGAAATGTAGCATTGCTTTTCCTATGATGTTCAGCCACAAGCAAAGGAAGGGATGCACTTTGTAACCTTCTGAGCCAAGGCACCCTTTCAGTAATACGAAATAATTGTAAAATAAATCACGTGGTTGTATTCTCTTTTCTTGATTTCTCTCACTTCTGGTGAGAACTGCTATTTGATTGTAACACTTTGCCTGAAATACATTTGTTATCAATGAGTCATCACACTGAAAAAGGGCTGCTTGCATTACTCTAGGAACTTTGATACCTTATACTCTTCATTAAGAGTTGTAGTGCCAAGCCTTTGGGAGGAAAATCTGGAGACAGGATGTGAATGTAGAGATTTGTGAAAGAAGATGAGCTATCAGAAATATGTTTTTCATCCTACATAGTACATGAAATTTGTTCTAGAATGTGTAGTGAAGGACACCATCTCCCTGTCTCTTTGGTATTTTTTCCAGTGTATTGCTTTATATTAGTTTGCAAAAGATGGCATTATTTCTTATTCCTTTAGGAAATGACATATTGGATTTCATTTGGCATCATCTGTTGAGAGCTGTATCTGATGGCCGACAGATCTCACATTCACAAAAGGCCTCTAGGTTTTATAAGCTGACTTATATTCAGGTTTGGAAGACAGATTACACTTAGTATAATTCCAAAGACATCAAGATGAGTCACCTCTTTCTTTTAAATTCTTCCTTGCCTTCCTGCTATCGTCCTGAGGTTTATATTCCTGCCATGTTTTGAAAAGGCTTTAAGGAGACACCTTATTATGATTGGGCAGTCCAAGTTCTCCACTATCCAGTGCTCTGCTTCCAAAGGCAGCCTCTGGTTGTTGTGCAAGAGGTTTATTGAAACACATTTCCTGCAGTTGCTTGTGTATTTCTTTACAAATAACTCTATCTTGTCTCACAGAAACAGGATTTTAAAATATTTTTTCCTGGTTTCCCAGAAAAATTAGACAGAATCAGATGTAGATGTTGTAAAGTAATGAAGGAAGTAAAACATCACAGAACATACCACATTCAAACATTTATGGCTAGTGTAATGAATGGCTTCACAGAGAACACAGAAATGCTTGCTAAATCACTTTAGATAAAGAAATAAAATAGAAACATCTTGAGAGTCCTTACCATTTCTGGAGGGGTATTTCAGTTCTTTTGTTTTCCCTCTGATTTCTCTAGTGACCATTCCTTAGGCTGTGTGTTGATGTAATGGATAATATAAATCCCATGATTCTTCAAAAGTAGGAAGTGATGCCTTGCAGCTTGTAAGCACATTTGCCATATCAGTATCCAAAAGACTTTGTCTGCATGCAGTAGCGATTCCTGCTAACCAGATGGTCTGCATCTGCCTGCTATTCAGGGCTCACCCTCTGCCTTTAAACTTTTCTTGGCCTCCTATGTTCTCTCACAGGGCAAAACTTAATTAGAACTTCTGTCTTGACTCCAGGTAGGTCACAAAGCAGCAGTTTGCGGGACAGAGAAATAAAAATACTGCTAGATTTTGATTACCCATCTACTTTCAGACTACCTTAAGGTACTTTACGTAAAAGGAGGAAAGTGGCATTTTTGGAAAGGTTAAGTATCCATGCAGATCTGCAAGTTGGTCTGTTATTTATTGATCTCTATTGAAAAAGATACTTCACATTGTCAGGAAAAATAGCTAAAAATCATCTGAACATACAAGTCAAATGACCTCAGAAAGCTGTGCAATCTTAGGGAAAGAGCAGGGAGCCATGATGCTCACATTTGGGATCAGGAAAGCCTGTGGCAAGAAAGAGGGAAATACTTGGGAAATAATCCCTCTGTGAAAGGCAAATAAGTGAATGGATTTGTTTTATTAAATCCTACCTCTGCTGCATAAGTCTTGAGAGATTGCAGAAAGTGTTAAAAGAGGAGTGAGAAAATTTCACTGCTTGAGAAAAGACTGAGCTGACACTACTGGGATGCTCAGGGAGCCAATCCTGCCAGGGGTGACTCTCTTTCTCTGTTTCCTTTCTCTTTTATTTTTGCATCTTAGGTGGAAAGGGGTAAGAATACACATGAAAAGTATCAGCATTGTCTGCTTTGCACCCAAACAGATGGGATGTAACTTTTTTCCTGGTTTGGTGGGGATTTTTGGTT
Organism: Pachyramphus minor; assembly: GCA_013397135.1. Lineage (NCBI taxonomy): Eukaryota > Metazoa > Chordata > Aves > Passeriformes > Tyrannidae > Pachyramphus > Pachyramphus minor. Next base: position 21,565 of record VYXB01002991.1, on the reverse strand, counting down.
TGTTTGTTTGTTGCTTGTTTGTTGTTTGTTTTGGTTTGACTGGATATTGATGAAAGCAGCCAACCATTTTGGGGACATGTGCAGAAGGAGCACCTGTATTTCTTTGAGACATTCCCAGCATTCAAGCAAACCCATAATTGATTAGGCAACTCTGTCTCATTCTGTGCCTTTAAATTAACAGAACCTGGACTAGGACTCTTCCCACACAAGGCTTGATAGACCCAGATATGGCTCCTTCTCTCTTGGTCTACCACTACTTAAATGGAAGATCATCTACCCCTGGATACAGGCAGTCCATGTTAGTTTTCAGTTAGAAGTGCCTGGTTACATCTCTGGGAAGCATCTGGCCGCTAATGAGAATGTAGGGACATAGTAAAACAGATTGTTCCTGTTCTCCTCACTGACTCTATACCAGCGTGTACAAAGTATTTTGATTTACTAAATGTGTCACCAAGCCATTTTCTCAGAATATGAACAAACATCTCTCAGAAATAATCTGGTCTGTTTCTGTGAGCTGTTGCATAGAGTGGATGAAGGTATTCCATTTATCTTTAGTGGAAAAGAACTTGCCATTATTCCCAAATTTCATTAGATGGAAAATCCAGACAGCAAATTGACATGTATTTTATTTTAGCATATGTGTTTATCAAAGAAGAAGCAGCCTGTGTGTGTGTAAGAATGCAAAAGACCATTTGCCAAGTCTGACTATTTGTATAAGCAGAACCAGTTTAGCTACTATGCTGAGGTAGTACCATCTGTCAGATCAGCTAAGAGGTGTGTGTTTATATCACAGTAAAGAGCTGATGATAGTGTCTGTTTCATCTTAAAAAAAATGGAGACGGAAAATGGTGATTTGGTCTATCATTTATGTCTACCTGCTGCCTCACAGGTGTCAGAACAATTTTTATCTTTTTCCCCAGTAAAAAAAAAAAAGAAAAACCACCCCTCACTTTTCAGCTTCCTCATCTTCCCCCAGAAAAAAAGTAGGTGTCTCAAACATTCTCATTTTGAGACTCACGTTTCCTTCCTGTGATGAGAACTCAGAGCTCATGGGAGCAGTGTTGCCGACCTTCCCAGTAGTTTTTGGCACTGTTTAGGATATGGTGGATTCTCAGCTTCTGAATATAACACCAAACATTCAAAGGCACTGCTGAATTATTTCCTGCATTTTTTCCACATTTGATTTTCAGATTCAGATTATTTCCCCTCTTGAGTCCCATAGTCTGAGTTTATTTTATTTTGTTAATGAATATGTAGTTATAAAAATGTCAAGATATTTTCTTCTCCTTTTTCTTGCAGGAGAAACATAATTTATGCCATAAGAAGCTGAACATTTTTCTCCTTAAGAGTTTTCCCTAGCAGAGGACTTGTCCTGAATGAGAGATGAACTGGTCTTCACAACTTGGCTTCACAAACAAAGATTTCAAAGGGCTCTACCCGTGCTTGCTGCAGGCTCGCTGATGGCTGAAAAGGCCAATGCGCGACAGACAAGCCCGGTTGCAGAAGGGACAA